>CP092886.1:145821224-145835516 GCA_030710605.1 Cordylochernes scorpioides
TATTCCTTATTTTCCCAAAAATATATTCTGGCATATTTTTATATATTGATTTTCCAAAAAACTCAATATAACATATTAAATACATAAGTTACTTTAGAAAGAACTAATCTCTACACTCTATAAAACTTATAATCTTTAATAACATAAACATACATTTAGTGTTCTATATTAAAAAAAGATAAACGGATGTTTATCAACTTGTCAAATATATATTTGAGAACAAATATGTATTTTGTTTATATAGGTAATCACCACAATATATATATATATTTCCGAATATTCCGTTTATATTTTTATATATAAGTTGTTAGCAGAAGAATTGTATCGATCGTGAGTTGGAAGTTTATTATTCGACTGTTTGCGTCCAATATAAAGATCATTGTTGTGTTAAAACTCAATATTATGATGCTTTCTCAGTTCTATAACTCAATATGATGTTTACTTAACACAATGATGGTTACTTAATATAATATTGGGAAGCTTCAACAACAGAGATACATATATAAAAATAACATTTACATCCTTATATATTGATATACCTCAATATAATAATATGAACCCCTTCCCCCTGATCGTGAAACTTCACTACAGTATAACCTATGCCCGATATACTTTTCTTCTTCTCAACTTTCAAACTCTTTTGAACTTAACTACATGATGTTGCCTTCCTCAATTATATAATTCATTATGTTATTGATTTTCCCAGTTATATATAATTCTATTGTTTTGAAAACAGAGCAATCCATAAATAAATCTTTAAATATAAAGGCATATATTGGATCAAAATATCATTTATTTTACCAATATTTCAGTTGGCTGAACGCCAACCTTTATCAAGGTATTATAACATTTTAATGTGTGTCAACAACAAACTCAGCGCCACATAGTGTCAATAGAATTAAGTTTTGAGTTATAATGTTAACATTTTATATATACCTTGATATAACGTTATATTCCTCAGTTCTTTAGATATCTATAATATTGCCCCTCTTCCTCATCTCTATAACATTTGATATCATAATATTCTCAATAGTTATAAAAATAAAGATCGTTAAAAGCCGTGATTTGCTTTTTAATGAACATTTTAAAGTTATTTTATAATAAAAAATAGCAGTGATAGTAACCTGTTAAAGGACGTCATAGTCCGAAAGTTTGCCAAGATTATACCGCATAAATAAAGAAATTCATCGCCGTTAGCTTTGATTCCTTCTTCGAGAAAATAGTACATCTCACATGTAATGTTACATCTTGTGTGAATAATACATTTTGTTATAGACAATATTTTTTTAGAACAAAATTATTTTTCGTATATGGTCTTCATTTAAAATCTATTTTTTTTAATCGTAATGAAAATCGTATCCTAAATCGATATATGTTATATTGATTAGACTTTTACATAGCCTACTATTAAAAGTAAAGAAGGCATTTCCTGACCACGAGCAAATGTGCTTTTTTAGATGGCAGAGCGCCATCTAGTAGAGCAAAATTAAACTAAACGTTTATTTAACTTGCTCCGTGATATTTGGCCAACCCAATTTTTTGATAAATTAATAAAAGCCATTCACGAACGCGTTTCGCGCTGTTGGCACTCGTCAGCGGGGAGTAGGCTGTACCACTGCGACCAAAAATATTTTTGGTCCCAGAGGCTTCTTGAAAAACCAAGAAATGGGTATTTAAGGCCAAATTCGCGTAAATACGCTTAACACATGAAAAACAATAGAAAAAATAAAATATAAGTGGTATCTTATCTTTTATTTTTTGCTATTGTTTTTTCATAGCCTACTATATAAACTATATTAAATTATTGATGATTCATTAGACCATAGAGTACAGTAATATACATAGCTTGATGTAATATTTATTCATTTTGACAGTACTTCGACCTATCGTAAAAAATCTGTTTGGTAGAGTTATAGATAGTATCGATCATAAATCTCTCTCTATCTTACTCTATCATTTTATATAACATTGGGGTTTTTCATGCTCTTACTAACATACAACAGGCTGAAATTAAAAACTCTCTCTATTCTACACCTCAATATAATTTTTTTTCAGTTTCTATATTTATTTAAAAAAACTCCGCCTTTGCCGGTCCCAAGCCTGGATGAAAAAGGAGAAGGGGGAGCAGTAACAAGCTCGCTAAAAAACCTGAGCTCAGCTGGCCCGGCTGATAGTACCCTGTAAGGGCTTCTAATCCAGGGATACAGGATGAGCAGCGTTTGTACTGCATGTTGGGAGCAGCTGCACATGGCGTCTGTTCCTCGTGTCAGAGGCGGCCATTTCTTTTGGAGCTAAGTCGGCCTGCCACTGAGTAGTACTCCCAATCTTAATGACAAAGGCAGACGCATTCTACTTCATCCAGTCATGATCTCAAGCTTTACAAGATTGATACCCTGATATGATTGAGTGGAGATAAGAAAGATAAAGAAGAAGATGTATTTAAAAAGTGACGCTCTCTTTTTCTATTCATATCTCAAAATCATTTTCCCGATCAACAATGAAAAATTGTGTGGAATGCCAAGATAAAATTCATTTTTAGCAGGGAATTTGTTCAAAATGATATATAATCCAATCACCCGTTCTTGATTTAGTTATTTCCCGAGGTTTATGTGCCCTGAGGTCAGTGAATCGCCGGACGGTTGAGAAATGAATAATTCAATAACACGGTTGAGGTTATATGTCAATATTCATTTTTAGAATTATCCGTGGACATATGTTTTAATGTTTCTCCCCCAATTACTCATGGTCACTAAGAATTCCAGAATCTTGGTTTCAAAAATCAATGAACAAACCATCTGCGCTGATATTTATGATTTCGATTGCCCATGGATATAATGGATGTCAATATTTAGTTTCCAAATTCTCTCCTCATGGACAATGCACACATGCCAATATTTATGTCTCCAATTTCCCATGGAAAATCACAAACCATTGCCAGCCATATGTCACGATAGATTTCTCCTCAACCCCGATCTGATAACATCGAGTTTCCGGAATTATGAGGCATGAACAGTAATAGCGGAGAAATTGTTAGTTTATTTTGAATAGTAAATGGCTCGGATTTCTCTTGTGACATCTGGATCCAAATCTGGGATTTCGGAGGAATTTGTTAAAGAATATATATATATTTATAAGAATATATTTAAATAGTAGACTGTTTTTAGAAAGTTGGGCTTCTGTCGGAAATAAACAGAGTATAAAGAGAAAAATTGATTTTCCAGAAATTTATAAAAAATCATATCTTAATTATTAACAAATTACTATGTATATACTTCCAATTTACTCATTTATTTTGCTTTAAAAATTATCATTAATTTAGAATTAATATATATACACACAATTATTAAAATTAAACTGTTGTATATAAATCTTTCTCTTTCTAACGCAAAATATGTAGATAAAATAATAATAATGGTGTTAATCTATAATATTAAATATAATTATTAGCTGTATATATACTGAATGTAATATTTAAACCAAAGATACAATTTTTTCATTGGCCTTGTAGAACGAGAGTGGGGGTAAGTGTGCTCACATGTTTTAGTCACAAACACAAACATCCTCGATAAAGAGAGGCGAATTGCCCCTCGAAATATTAGAACAATAAAATATTTATAAATCCAATATATACATCTTTTTAAATATATATGTATATGTGGAGATGGAAATTTTGCCGGGAGGAAATTGATCTAAAGAGACAAGGGTCGCCTCTCCCGTCAAAAAATATATATATGTGTGTGTGTGAAAAATAATTAAAAATATATACATATGTGGCGACCACACTTTGCTTCAGCGAGCGCGAACTGGGACAAATACGGGCAGTAGAGTGGCGACCTCACTACGCCACGGCAAGCGCAAGCTGGGATAACACCACACTATGTATGCGCGGGCGTCATCCGGGACTTACTGGCCACTCGCGTCATCAACAACAAGGCTTGCTCCCAACGGCCGTTACTTCTTTTCTCTTATAAAAATCATTATAAATTCATCAGCAGCCTTTCCACAAGCCACACCAACACGCACGCAACCATCCCAAACATATATAATTTAAAAATAATAATAATAATAATAGCCAACAGCCTGAAAGGCGTTCGAGGTTGGCTTTTCTTGATTTATCAAGACAATGGGTAGGCCAAAAATCATGGAATAGGCTAAATCAATGTTTAGTTGATTTCTGTTCCACTAGATGGCGCTCTGCCATCTAAAAAGTCCATGTGAACGTGGTCAGGATATGCCTTTTTTATTTTAATATATATATATATATTTTTTTATGATTAACACTTATTTTGGATCAAATTATTTATTGTAAATTCCAAAATTTCGATGAGGCTGTTCGTCTATCTTCCTCGGGGATTCTAACCCTTGGGGCGAGTGCTTCAACACTAATCTGACAGTTTGTGCACAGAGATTGTCCATAAATTGGCTCATAATTTTCCTTTTCTTTTCATATTTCATTCCTCAACTATTAGGAATAGTTACCTATAGATCTTATAGACTCCGTTTTATACAGCTTGTAATAATTTTAGCGAATTATATTATATATATATATTCAAATGTGACGATTCCCTGAAGAAAGTGAAATGAGTTTGATGATTGCTGTAACAACTTGATATTGCGCCGCGATGTCTCTTATAGAAATATACCCGTTCAGAATTAATTGATAAAAATGATGACATTTTTATCCACAACTACTACTAAAAGAATATAATATCATTTTTAGATTGTTTAATGAATTTCCATTGACTCTTATTATTGAAATTCATTTTTTAATCGTTTTTTCACAAATATTACTCTTCTTATAAAAGAAAATGATTCGTTTATCATTTTTTTTAATGTGACACCTGTATTTTATTTTTGACTTCGATTCATTCCGAATATACGTAATTTTAGAATTACATTTTTAATCAAGTTAGAGTTAGAGGTACGTCACGGGCCGCCGCATCAAGATCTGGGTCAATAAGAAAATATTTATATTTATAGATATAACAAAAACGAAATTTTATGCAAGGTGTGACTATAACATGAAGCTTATGATGTGAAATATAATTTTAAAATTTATACATATTTAGTTATTATCCCATTCATACACACCTTTTCTCTATCTCTACAACTTTTAATGTAAATTTTTCTTTGTTCGAAAAACAATGCTGGAAGGTTTCAACTTTGAGATCCTTCATGACGAGTGTTACTCTTGCTTCCAAATCTCAACATTCTGATATCTTGTTCCTTTTAATGAATATTTGACCTTAAACAACATATAAAAGTTTCCTTGGTACCATATTAAACGATACAGGGAGGTCTAAAGCTGATTTGTTATACTCGAACAAAAACGTTTTAACGGGCACTGGAATGTGATGCGGTGCGTTGCCATGATTAAGAGCCCATGAATTATTCTCACACATTTCGATGTTTTTTTTATCATTTCATAGAGTTGAGCTTGAATCTCATGGGAGTAATGATGATTAGTAACCTCATTTTCAGGAAACCAGTGAAGGTACACAATTCCATGAATATCGAAAAAATCTATCATTGATTCGAATTTTGATTTGATCATTCGAGATATCGATGAAGTTAGACCTTACTAATGCAAGGATTGACTAAAGTTTCCGGGTTATGAGTAAAACACCAAGATTACTCACATGGTATTTGGCTCATTTTCAACGATTACCAATTTTAAAATATTTTTTATTAGTTTTTGACCTGAATGGTGCGACCTGCATCATCTTCAACGTCTTCTCTGCCATTGAAAAAATGCATTAACCATTCAATTACCCATGCATATGCTAAGCATTCATTGGAATATACTTATTTAATTTTTCAAAAAAATATATTGATTTATATAAGTATAACAGCTTCTCTAAGTTTAATATGAAATTTCTCGACAATTAACTACATTATTTAAACCCTTATTATTTGTAATGCTTATTGTGTGTGGGAAAAACGATCTCGTACAAACGAAGGTCACACGGCGAGACCAATAAATCTTCAAACCCAGAATAAGCGGCAATAGAAAATAAGATAATCGACTATACACAATTGTCGGTTATAAGACTTTGGTACAAGCGTTGTTCTTTGCCGATCGTATCAAAATCAATATTTGGTAGCCACACCTCATATTATAGATTATATATATATATATATAATGTATATACATATATATGAAAAAGTCGCCTATCTTTGTTAAAATAGACCCCAAAACTACACGCCATCTAATGACCGTCGCCGCGTACTGGCAGCCTCGGGTCGTTAACCAAGCCACAACACAGGCTTTGGCAAACTGTGAAACGTCCACCTGGAGACTATGGTTTAGGGTTAATGAACCTCGTAAGTCTACGGCGGACTTTTTGCATGAGAATCACAAGGGATCAAATGGAATCTTCATAATATTCAAAATAGCTGTTTAGCTGGCAGTATGGGCTAGGTCAAATCTATGGCCAAAATAAAGATGAAAATTTTGCAGGGAAGAAATTGGTATATAAAAAAAGGAAAAGCGCCTCCACCGTCAAAATAGACTTCAAAACTAGACGCCATTTATTGACCGTCGCCGCAAACTAGCAATCTCGGGTCATTGATAAAGCCACAATACCAGTTTTGGCAAACTTAGAAGTTTTGTGGTTTTTCAACGATCCGAGGCCGGTAATTTTCGGTGACGGTCAATAGATGGCCTCTAGTTTAACGTTTATTTTGACGGGAGAGGTGACCTCTGATTTTATATATCAATTTCCTCCCGGCAAATTTATATTTATCTATTTATATATGTTTTAAAAATAAGGCCTATTTTGGATTTAAATACGATTATTTATTTACCGATATTTCGATGGATCAATCTTCCATCTTTTACGAGGTGTTTTGCAGTGAAGCACGCAGCAGGTCGCGCGCCCCAGGTGAGCCACTAGACGCCTTCTAAGCTTATTGGGCGATAAACCATCTAATATATACATTCTAAACAGAGTAAATATAATCAAAATAAAAAAGTGATATATGTAAATGACTATTGAAAATTAAGAGATATCAAATTAATTAAAGAAAAAAGTGATATATGTAAATGACTAATGGAAATTAAGAGATATCGAATTAATTAAACAAATGAAATATCATAAAAATTGAAATAACTGTGAAATAAATATACAAATAATAGTAATAGATATCCGATTAAAAATGTAATAAAATAACCATGTAATGTATATTACATATTTTACGTATATGTAGCATAATCATCTAAGAGGTTCTAAACTGAGTATATACATCTGGCAAGTCAATCTTTCTATTGATACTATTTTTATTTTCTAATGAGCTCCAGCTTTCTAAAAATAAACGGCAATGTTTTTCTTTGATGTTTTGATGTATTATAGATGTGTGATCGAAGTCTGGAGTGTGACTATTGTTGAATGCATGATCTACCAGTAGAGATGTCGGGTTATGGCGCTTTAGTGCGGATTTGTGTTGGTTAATTCTTTCAGATAAAGGTTTGCTGGTTTCTCCTATGTATATTGCCTGGCTGGATTTGCATGGTATTTTATAAACCACATTCGCTCTATCTTCTGGATTGTAGATTTGTTTTGTATCAGGGTGACGGAAGATGCTTCTTAAATTCTGGTTGGGTTGATATCTGGTTGTAATATTGTGTTTTTTTAAACTTCTGGCTATTCTTTCACAGCCATAGCTGTAAGGTAGGGAGCAAAACATGTTCGGGGTTGAGATCTGTCTATTGTTCGTGGATGGAATATTTGGTGCATATAATTGCTTTTTGATGAATTCTTTAGGATAATTATTGTTTTGAAGTTCTTGAAATAATCTAGCTTTTTCAATTTTTTCATCAGTTTTATCCGTAAAATGTGTAGTCAACCTCTTGGATAGTGTTTTGACCACCGCAACCTTATGACAGATAGGACCAAAAGAATTGAAGTTCAGGTAACTTCCTGTGTGGGTTGGTTTTCGATAAATTTTCGTTTCAATTTTATTTTGATTTCTGGTCAGTTGTAAGTCCAAAAATGGTAGAGACCCATTTTCTTCTAATTCATAAGTGAATTTCAGAAAGGGTCTAAGACTATTAAGAAAATTTATAATTATGGAAACATCCACCTCTGTGATGCATAATACATCATCAACGTAGCGTTTCCACATTAAAATTTGTAGTTGTGTGGATTCAACGATTAACTTATCAATCTTATCCATGAAGACATTGGCTAATGCAGATGATATAGGATTTCCCATTGGAGTCCCTTGACCTGTTTGAAATATCTGTTCTTGTAGAAGAAGTAATTAAATGATAGGCAGAGTTTGATCAGTTCTATGAGAGCCTCCTTTGGGATAGGGAGGGGTAAGTCTGGGTGGGAATTTATGAATTCTTGTAGAGCAAGAATTGCTTCGTCATGTGGGATGGAAGTATAAAGGGATTCTATATCAAAAGATATGATCCGGCTGCCTGGTGAAACTGGAGTATTTTTGATTGCTTCAATAGCTTCTATTGTATTGGGGACTGTGTGGAGAAGTCTCTTCTGGAATGGTGATATAATTGATGACAGAAATTTGGTGATGGGATACAGGGGCGAGACAGAATATGACACTATGGGACGTAGTGGGGTATTGAGCTTATGAACTTTTGGTAGACCGTGTAAATTTGGAAGATTTTGAGCCGTGGCTTTTAAACTGTCGAAGGTTTTGTTATCTAGCTTGTATTTGCGCTTGATTTTGTTGAATTGTCTATTGAAATATTTTGTAAGATTGGTTAGGGGATTCTTAGTTAAAGGTTCGTATATATCTTTATCTTGAAGTAACTGTTCTATTTGCATATTTGCATATGCATTAAGCAGTTGGAAGGTACATCTGCACTTCAACCATAGCTGTCTCTCTAATGGAATTATTCCCCCTTCCTTGATTCTAAAAGATCCTGTACGAACGACATTTTCGCGCAAAATTCTGTATCAAACGGGAAGAAAACTTTTAAATGCTCGCATCAAAAACTGTCACTATAACATAAACAAATCAAAATCGAATATTGAAATAATTATTCCTAATTTGAAACCATTGATCAGCGATGATTATTTTGAAAGGTTGAACACATTTATAGCCAGTAAGTGCCAAAACAAAAAAGAATCTATACAACAAAGACATTCCAAAAAAATTAACAACTGGGCGAACAAATCTCAACGTCTCACACACCATAACACTGTGATTAATCTCTCAACCCAATCATTCACCCCAGAAGCAACAACTCTATTATCAAGAGGCTTGAACTTTGTGCCATCTCAAAAGATAAACACTCCTAAAACATTAGCCGCAATAGAGAATTCAATTAAAAATTTCCCAGATGAACAAAAGTCAAAAATTAGAACAGAAATAGCACCAATTATAAAGAAATTAGAAAAAAATAACAAGACTAATTTAAGTAAAGAAGAAAAGAATGCCATAAAACAATTGAAAGAAAACAAACAAATAATCATAGCACCTTCAGATAAAGGTAGAAACACGGTAATCATGGATGCAATAGAATATAATAACAAAATAGAACAGTTACTTCAAGATAAAGATATATACGAACCTTTAACTAAGAATCCCCTAACCAATCTTACAAAAGATTTCAATAGACAATTCAACAAAATCAAACGCAAATACAAGCTAGATAACAAAACCTTCGACAGTTTAAAAGCCACGGCTCAAAATCTTCCAAATTTACACGGTCTACCAAAAGTTCATAAGCCCAATACCCCACTACGTCCCATAGTGTCATATTCTGTCTCGCCCCTGTATCCCATCACCAAATTTCTGTCATCAATTATATCACCATTCCAGAAGAGACTTCTCCACACAGTCCCCAATACAATAGAAGCTATTGAAGCAATCAAAAATACTCCAGTTTCACCAGGCAGCCGGATCATATCTTTTGATATAGAATCCCTTTATACTTCCATCCCACATGACGAAGCAATTCTTGCTCTACAAGAATTCATAAATTCCCACCCAGACTTACCCCTCCCTATCCCAAAGGAGGCTCTCATAGAACTGATCAAACTCTGCCTATCATTTAATTACTTCTTCTACAAGAACAGATATTTCAAACAGGTCAAGGGACTTCCAATGGGAAATCCTATATCATCTGCATTAGCCAATGTCTTCATGGATAAGATTGATAAGTTAATCGTTGAATCCACACAACTACAAATTTTAATGTAGAAACGCTACGTTGATGATGTATTATGCATCACAGAGGTGGATGTTTCCATAATTATAAATTTTCTTAATAGTCTTAGACCCTTTCTGAAATTCACTTATGAATTAGAAGAAAATGGGTCTCTACCATTTTTGGACTTACAACTGACCAGAAATCAAAATAAAATTGAAACGAAAATTTATCGAAAACCAACCCACACAGGAAGTTACCTGAGCTTCAATTCCTTTGGTCCTATCTGTCATAAGGTTGCGGTGGTCAAAACACTATCCAAGAGGTTGACTACACATTTTACGGATAAAACTGATGAAAAAATTGAAAAAGCTAGATTATTTCAAGAACTTCAAAACAATAATTATCCTAAAGAATCCATCAAAAAGCAATTATATGCACCAAAAATTCCATCCACGAACAATAGACAGATCTCAACCCCGAACATGTTTTGCTCCCTACCTTACAGCTATGGCTGTGAAAGAATAGCCAGAAGTTTAAAAAAACACAATATTACAACCAGATATCAACCCAACCAGAATTTAAGAAGCATCTTCCGTCACCCTGATACAAAACAAATCTACAAGCCAGAAGATAGAGCGAATGTGGTTTATAAAATACCATGCAAATCCTGCCAGGCAATATACATAGGAGAAACCAGCAAACCTTTATCTGAAAGAATTAACCAACACAAATCCGCACTAAAGCGCCATAACCCGACATATCTACTGGTAGATCATGCATTCAACAATAGTCACACTCCAGACTTCGATCACACATCTATAATACATCAAAACATCAAAGAAAAGCATTGCCGTTTATTTTTAGAAAGCTGGAGCTCATTAGAAAATAAAAATAGTATCAATAGAAAGATTGACTTGCCAGATGTATATACTCAGTTTAGAACCTCTTAGATGATTATGCTATTTACATGGTTATTTTATTCCATTTTTAATCGGATATCTATTACTATTATTTGTATATTTATTTCACAGTTATTTCAATTTTTATGATATTTCATTTGTTTAATTAATTCGATATCTCTTAATTTCCATTAGTCATTTACATATATCACTTTTTTCTTTAATTAATTTGATATCTCTTAATTTTCAATAGTCATTTACATATATCACTTTTTTATTTTGATTATATTTACTCTGTTTAGAATGTATATATTAGATGGTTTATCGCCCAATAAGCTTAGAAGACGTCTAGTGGCTCACCTGGGGCGCGCGACCTGCTGCGTGCTTCACTGCAAAACACCTCGTAAAAGATGGAAGATTGATCCATCGAAATATCGGTAAATAAATAATCGCATTTAAATCCAAAATAGGCCTTATTTTAAAAATATAAATGTATTATGGATTGCTCTATATTCAGAATTTATATATGTATGTGTGTGTGAAAATTTGGCACCTAAACACCTTGAATTTTTAAAGACACACACAAAAACTTTATTAAGACATCTAATCTTATACAGGGATTTGCTAAGGATTCTATAAATGGAAAGAATAAAAAAAGTAGAAGCTAATCAAATTTATTGGTAATAATGAAATTTATATACACAGGGAAAACTTAATTAAGACAATTAAGCTCATAAATAGATTAGTCTGGGTAAATTCGAGGAAAAATAGATCTTTCCAAACATTATATACACTGGCCACGAAAATAATTATATCATCTAGAAATACTTATGAAATTGGTGAGCTATATAATGGTAATGTGAAAAATAATTGATTAAAGATTTTTAAAAAGGCTGAAATTTATTGAGATAGAAAGCTTTTATATACTGTATATTTGGTATGTCTTCCTTTTTGGCACGTAAACGAGCATCAACACGGTAATGCATACTGTCATACATTTTTCATGGCTTCTTGTAGATGGTATACCAAGACATTTAAATTTTTGCCAAAACTGTTGAAATTACTTTGCTGTGCAGATAATCATATTTTCCTTACCATCATGTCCTATATATGCTCAATTGGAGAGAGTTCTAAGGAACATGCTAGTCAGGGACGGATGTCAACATTTTGAAAAAAGGCTCTTGATATGTTGGATGTATGTGTTCGAGATTATTTTGTTGGAAAATGGAATTATTGGTCTGCTCAGGAAATGGTAACACAATATGTTGAAACACATATAATGTATATCTGAGTAGTCTTTTGCTTTGAAAAAGACTAAAGGGGTCCTACTTTCATAGCTGATGTCACCCCACACCGTGGAGCCAGGTATTCTTTCGGTAGGCCTTTCCACAATACATTCCTGATGGGATCTTTCTTGGGGCTTACGTCTAATAGGTATCCTGCCGTCATAATCCCAAACTGTATGAATCTTGATTCATCGGAGAAAAATACATAATGCCATTGTTGATCACAAAGATGACTCTCTTCGCCCCATCTGAGCCTGTCGCTTTAGTATCTGGAAAAGAGTGGAATTCTTAATAAAGGCTAGGACAAATAAAATTTGCTAAATTGTTTATAGGTGATGCATTTCCTTTATGGCTAGTGTATATATTACCTTTAATTTTCATTTATAATATTTATTTCAATTTAATATTTTATGTGAAAAATAATATTAGATATGATTAATTGATAGGACCTTTATAAATGGCGATAAAAAACTTTCTGTCTATTCATTGAGAAACGCGAGAGAGAGACAGGACGTTATATTAAATTAAAAATAAGGGAGATATGATGCCTTGTCAGGTAATCTAGATATTTATTAAAATTTCCTTTAAAATTTAATTAACAATTTTATCAAAAATATATTTCATGACTCCTAGCGATATTATTAATTCAAATTAAATTCTTTAAAATGTGTATAGGTATCTCTCTCGAGCGTCAATGATATACAGGGCGGGGCTTTGTGTAAGATCGATTTCATTTCTCAAAAATATATTTGACAAATGATGAAAATATTATAAATATATTACTATAGAAGTTTGAAGAGAATATATGGAATATTATCTTCAATTAAATATATATATAATCGCGTGCTAACCATGACGTATACACGAAGGAACGTGTGGCCATTGGACATGCATCGGACCAGGAGGCTGTTGTTGGGTACTGCGCTGCCTGGGGTAGGAGGTCCATCTATTATTTCTTCCTGTGGTGAATCTGTATAATACCGGTGGTCTTAATAAAGCTTTGTGTGTGTATATAATCGCGTGAACATTACTCGTTACTAAACCAACTGGAAATATTAAGTAAGAACTGCATTCTACAACGGGATTGGGGATAATAAGATACCGGAAAAACTAGCAAAGTAAAACAAGAAAATGATTAAAAGAAAAGAATAAATATCAGTATTTGATGGTGATGTTTTGCAAAATCCAGGATAAGCCAACAAAAGACAAGGAAAGATCAAATATGTGACATAAACGCTGAGAGAAGAATAACAAAAACAATTTCACAAGACTCAGAAAAAAACATTATAAAGGAATGACAATACATCCAGATGGCACAAGAGAGAGAGAGATTGAGATTGAAACTACTTTATTATATCGTTCATATAAAATTATATAAAGTTGAATACAGAATAAATGAATAAATATAAATAAATAAGATTAAATAAAGATAAAAGATAAAGAGAGAGAACCTAAAGAACATACAACTATTGACCTGGTATGGAACTATAACCTACCCACATATTGTAATGTCCAGCAATAGCTGCAGCCTTGTAAGAAATTGACACGGATCCAGAACAGCAGCTTTACACACCCAAGATAGAGGACATTGCGACTTTCGTGATAGGGACACATTGATACATCTGAGGCTCTTCATTGAACACGCAACAACAAGATATATATAATAAGTTTTATTATATTTAATGGAAGTTTTATAATAAATTCGAATGAGGGGGAGGGGGGTTATGACCTTTTTTTATTCATTTAGATTCAAAATGAGATTGTTTTTAGTTGGATGCTCCAGTAGAAAATACTCCCGAGAGAAACATTTGTCAACCATCACAAGAAGAGTACAAGTGATATGGTTAGTATAATATCTGCGTACTCTTGAACTAGATCATATCATACCAAATTCAATTTGCAAAAGTATTTTTAAGGCTTTCATACTTGTTATCGATGAAATCATTATGTAATTTTAATATGGAGAAGAAAATAAAGTTTGGTT
>CP092886.1:145835616-145917602 GCA_030710605.1 Cordylochernes scorpioides
CATCATGATGGAACGAATTCTCGCGTGTAGTCGACCGAGTTCCTGAACACCCGGGTTAATTTCATCTAGTTTATAAATACATGAATGAATTACATAATTTCTTCACTTGTTAAACAGCGATTATTTTATCTGCTACCTTGTTCCTCATATGTATTCTTTGAAATGGCGTGGAAGGATTGTGGTTAGAAATAAGATCCAAAGAGGAATAAATGTTATAATCCAATTTTTAAACGTATAATCATATATGATTCAAACTGAATGTTATCAATGATCCAACATGTGAATGCCGCTTAGATGTTGAATCACCAGAGCATCTTCTTTTAACTTGCCCTCTGACTAATCAAATTGTATGTATATACTTTGAAACATTACCAAATTCTCTTTGTGTATATACTCTATATTATGAGAACTTTGTTAAGTTTAGAACTATTTGTACAATAATTTACAAAACACTACTAATCCATCGTGTAAATAATTAATCATATATATGTAAATAATACTGGCACAACACAATAGTCCTTTGGACTTCGTGCTTTTTGTAACAATAAATAAAAAATATATGAAAAAACAACAGAAAAAAAATAATAAGTGGGTCAGGTGTTGATATTAAAAATAAAAAGGGCATCTCCTGACCACGAGCACATGTGCTCGTGGTCAGGAGATGCCTTCTTTATTTTTAATAATCATATATATGTAAGAAATAAGATCAGAATATAAAAACAATATTTTTATTAGAAGATAAAAAATATAATTATTTAGGAAAATATAAATCCCTTTTTTATTTAAAGGTATTTAATAAACAATATAAGGAAGTACAATAAATTAAAGAAATTGAACTAAATAAATTATATGTACACCAGCAGCTCACTCCTATCAGCGGCCAGCCGTATTCAATAACCTCTAAACAACAAACACAATCCAACAAAGCTGCGCTATATATAAGCAGAGATGCACATTAGCATAGAAAATAATAAAACACTATGCAAATCACAAGAGTATTTTATCGTAGAAATCCAAGAATTGTCACTTCCAATAAATTTAAATTAAAATATAAAACATTTTTCATATAACATACACATATATGAAAATAAAGAAGGCATATCCTGACCAATACACATATATATTATATAGATGTATATAATTCCATTTTATTATTAAGAAATTACCCGTAGAAGAACGATAAAGCTATAAATATGTATAAATATGTTGTAGTAAAAGAAACATTTTACCCCAAAGTATTTTTAATCGCGCGTATTTTACCTCAGTTATTTAGGACCTTTTTCAAAAAATGGATAAAAGAAATAACTTATATAAAGTATTGTTATTTAGTTAAATTCATGTGCAGAGTGATTTGTGTCAAAAGTCCTGTTAAGAACCTTATTATGTGAGTCATGAATCAAAACAACAAAACCAAAATCTCTGCTCAAGAAAGTCACTCCTAAATATTCCCAATTGACTTGACCACTCTCTCTGCACACCTTGTGAGTATTATTATACAAAAATGTATACTTTTATAGAAAAATTGAAAATACTTTTGTTATTCAGTATATACTTTAACTCCGCCCTTGCCGGTCCCAAGCCCGGATTAAAAAGGAGGAGGAGGAGCAGTAACAAGCTCACTAAAAAACCTGGGTTCAGCTGGCCCGGCTGATAGTACCCTGTAAGGGCTCCTAATCCAGGGATACACGATGAGCAGCGTTTGTACTCCATATTAGGAGCGGCTGCACATGGCGTCTGTTCCTCATGTCAGAGGCGGCCTGCCACTGAATAGTGCTCCCAGTCTTAATGAGAAAGACAGACGCATTCTACTTCACCCAGTGTGGAGATAAGAAAGAAGAATAAGAGTATATACTCTAAAAGTAAGATTTAAGAGAGACTCGCTATGCAAATAATATAACTTTTATTTCTTCAAATTAAAGATACTTCGGCCAGTGAATCTTTTTACTAAAGATTTAATGGACGAAGTATCTTTAATTTGAAGAACTATGAATGCCGGCCAGGCAGCCTCTATCTTTACGATAACCTTTTATGGATAACTTTATTTTGATATTTAGTGTGTTAATAATTTATATATGTTCTCAATAAACATAAATTATATTCCAAAAGAATTTTCTAATGTGTAATCTATATGAAAAATAGATTTTGATTGATGTATTTGCAATAAAAAACATTGAAATATATATCTAGCTTTTTATAACTCTATTTAGAGAATTATATATTTGGAAAAATTCAAATTATTATATCGAAAAGAACTGCTCTAAAACCTATTGATCATAGATAAAGTTCCTTTGATTTATATTCAACTACCTTATCCCTAGGAAACCATGAGCTGCGACCTTTGTCTATTCAGTCTATCCCAACATATCTTATAATATACCTTGCGTACATATTCACTGGAGAAACATACAGTTAGCGTGTTTATACAGCCCTAATTGAAAACGATAAAACGAACCATTTTTTATAACGCTTCCATGTAAGCATTGTAATGAGTGACGTGACTCGCTTATAGGTAACGCCAACAAATTAAAAGTTGTTCATTGTTATTTTGGAGAGGAAAAATATGGTTGTTTATCAAGAAACATATTGTATCAGTAATTGCAGTGTAAATTGGATCATTTTTTCCTTTATAATTTTCTAGTTCTTCCATTGGGAATAGATTAATATACTTGTGCAAGGCATTTATTTACAAATCAGCTTCATTTCATAATGAAAATAATCTACTGATATATCTACATTATATTTATTTTATCAAGATTTTTTCCTTTTAACATTCATGAAAACTAGAAAAGTATATTGAAAATAATATAGCAAATTTGGTAAGAACTATGTGTGAATATTGTGAAAATTTGAAATTTCTGAGGTGTATCGATTGGAATAAAGTCTAAATTAATTATTTTTTTCTCATTATATATATGTGTTGTGTGTGTTATAGAAAATATATCATCAATAAGCATTTATACACAAAATAATTCCAATATTTATATTTAGGTTCTCTAATAAAATAACACTATTATCTTAATCATTATACTGACAAATGGTTCTATGAGCAAAGGTGGCTCTTGTAATAGAGTGGCAAAAGTTTGGAAGCCTTCTATTTTTTCCCTTCGGGCAAGGCTGCATGGTCCAACACTGATAATCCCGAACACAAAATGGCAATTAAATATACGTAATGAGCGAAGTAATTATTTTCAAAATTCTGTTTTAGTTTACGTTTTAAAGAAACATTTTTAATTTATCTCAAAAATATAGTACCAAATTGAAATTGCATTGGGATCTGGTTGATAAATTAAGATAAAGGTATCACCTGATCGTGCGACTAAAAGACTGATAGCTTGCGTTACACGAACAGGAGATGTTTTTCACCTAATTTATCAAACTAGTCCCAATTTCACTTTTGTACTATTTATATATATAGTTTGACGTTGTCGCGCTCTTACAGTCTTAAATATCCAGTCCTTGATTTTTCAGGAAGCCTCGAAGAGACCAGCTTATTTGGTCGTTGAGGTACAGATTGTACCACGCTGATGAAGACTAACTGCCTGAAACGCCTACGCGGTCAGCTTTTTATTAATCAAAATGGGTATTTGGTCAAGTCTGAAATAATTAAATATCAAAGATTAGTTTATATTTATTCTGAAAGAGGCACTATCATCAACTTTTAGTTACACGATCAGAAGATGCCTTTCCTATGTGAATTGTTCCTTCGTTTATTACAGAATGGTGAAGTAGGTTAGTATTGCTTTCTATGCGCTAAAGGTTTCCAACAGCTTATCCTGTCAGTACCTACATTTGGAGACATCTAGAAGTTATATTTATAACGTACCAGAACTATTTTTGGAAAATATAACAATCTCTGGAACGTATGCATTTTATGAGGCCCATTTTAAAGTTATACGATACTTTATTATAGTATAGGATAAGGATTGATAAGGAAAAGAGTGACTTTTGTAGTAATATCTCGTCTGGATTCAAAATGCAAATCATGATATAAAAGTACCAGAACTCCAATAAGGTACGTCATCTCTCTCTCTCATTTATATAATCTTATTTATCCATTTATTTATTTTATTTTTAAACCTATGTAATCCTATATAGGCAATTGCAATAAAGAAGTTTCAATCTCTTTCTCTCTACTGATAGTTCCAGATTTGTACAACAGCTCAAATTACCTCTCCATCAACTTATTTAACGCTCGTGAGTTAAAAATCTCCTACATAATCATCCAAATACTTTAAAAAATGGTGATTTTCTATAAAATGGTATTCCTGGCTAACTCCTAGTTTTATATCAAATATATGTCCGAAAGATTGATAATAAAAAGTTACACAAGAAACTTGACCCTGGAAGCTTCATTTATTTCATAATATGTATCTTCTATTCTGGTATATGATGGATTCTGTCAACAGGTTTGAAAGTGAATGTTTACATGTATTCGTCATTATAGTCTATTAATACTGATTGATTTAATAATAAATATTGATTTTGTAAACGATACAACATTTATAATGATCGTGGTCAAAATTCTTATTCGCAGATAGAGGAAGAAATATCCAAAATCCTTTATCCTACGACATTTTTGTCAGACTGCTGAAAACACCAATTCAATAACCCAAAAGCCAGAAATTTCTAAAGCATTATGCATCATTCCATATTCCCTTCAATCAGTATCCATAGCTAGAACACTTAGAAAATATGATATCAAAACTATGTACAATAATTCTCCAAATTTATTTAGGTAATATTATTAGAAACCCATTAACAAAGAATCAATCCAATATTCCACTTAATAGAAAAGACGATATCTACTCCATATCTTGCACTAACTGTAGTTCTAAATATGTAGGGGAGACTGGAAGAAAAGTCCATAATAGAATAGCCGAACATAATAGGAATATTAACAATAGCGATCCAAGATCTCTAATAGTTCAACACATAAAACAAACAGGCCACACATTTAACTTATCTCAACCGATGGTGTATTATTACAATATCCATAGTAAATACCATAGACCTTTAATAGAATCTATGATAACCAAACAGCAAAAAAGCATAAACAGATGCATTGAAATATCAAAGATATACGAAACAACATGGACAAATACTATCCCATAGATGTAGGCACTCTGCTATATACATACAACACGATAGTTCAAGAATTTATAATATTTAATTTGAAGTCTCGAGATATCATTCAACCAGCACGTATCATCCACCACGCACGTATATTTTCAAAATTTTGTTTTACAAACAGAAACAATGTAATATTTTGTTTCTCTCAATATATAATAAGTATTTAAAATATGTATATAATAATATGTATATAAAAATTGTATTTATTATTAAGTTGTTAAAGTGATAATCCTGTTGAAGGACTGACAAGTCCGAAAGCTTGAAAATAAAAAGTTACACAAGAAACTTAACCCTGGAAGCTTCATTTATTTTATAATAATTATTTTATATTCTGGTATATGATGGATTCTGTCAACTGGTTCGAAAGTGAATGTTTACATGTATTCGTTATTATAGTCTATTAATACTGATTGATTTAATAATAAATATTGATTTTGTAAACGATACAACATTTATAATGATCGTGGTCAAAATTCTTATTCACAGATAGAGGATGAAATATTTGAATTTAATAAATCATATAAAGTCCAGTAGAATATATCCTGAAATATACATTTAATAAATTTTATACTTATATCTTTTGGTGTATCTATGAATATTTTATTTTGGAAACAAATATATTGTGAAAGTGTGTACGGGTTTTTTCAATGTTTTATGCTGCCCAATTTACATAAATCAATAAATGTTAAGTGAAAGTAAAATATTATTTGGAGAGATCCCACTCGTCTGATTAAATTTCACAGGGCTCACAGAGATTCAAGGTCCAATCTCCTTTTTAGTACAATATTGACCTAGCAGATTGGCCTTTTTTATGGCAACGTTCGGTAACTTCTTCTGAATTATAATAAATGATTGAGAGAAATATGTTGAATTATCAAAAGGATCTCCTAAAATATATTCCAAAAGTTTTTATTTATTTTGTGTTCACCAAACCTAATTTTACATGAAAAAAATCTATTAACATTTTAACATATGCCTTTTAAAAATTGCCATTTAAAAATTAATTATACTTTGAAATAAGTTAATGGATTTAATCTAGTGTTAGGTTTATACATGAGATAAATAATGGAAATGTATTACCACTCAAATCAATGAATTATTCACATTATGAATCATGAATTGTATATTAACCAAAAATATTTTCCTATATATAAATAAATAATAATATTAACCCAAAAATAATATCCACACGAACATTTTAGATGAATAAAAAACGATTATTTATTGTATTAAAAGATATTTTAGTTTTCTTCATTTAGCATCCCCTTTCTTATAACAATAAACTATCAATTAAGAAAAAGGAATCTCCTCATCATGCAACTGAAAGTTGCTGATGGCGCAAGCCATCAGAATCTTTCAGTTGCACAATAGGAAGATGCCATTTTCTTAATTTATTCACCTTATCCCAGTACAATTTCACATTTGTACTATTTTTTTTCACACATATACTATCAATTTTTAAATTTGAATATAATATTTGCGAATGAATAAATTACAATGCAGGTAATATCGAACTTGATTCTCATTATTTATATCAAATACATTTTTTTTTTTCAAATTAATACGTGTAAGAGTCTCACATTATTTTGATGAATAAAATAGAAAACTTTTGATGATTAATTGTATACGGGTATTTTGAAAGGAAAATTGGCGGAAAATAAATAGAATAAAAAGTCGTTGAAATTTAATAAGTTTTTCTTTTGTTTCACACACTCTCAAATTAACTCCCCCTATTCAATTTATTCTCTTTAAAGATTATTTTTTATTTCGAATAACAACAAATAATAAATATAATTATTCCTTTGTGTTATATAATTTTTTTAATACAAATTTTGAAAATGATATAGATAATGTGCTATATAAAAACTAATATAATTTTTGTATATAACTATATATAATGATATACGTTTAAATAAAGATTTCAACATTTTAAATTATTTATTTCTATGTTTCTCAGGGAAGTCTTTTTTTACTTCGAAAAGGATGACAGCAAATCACTGACACGTAAGAATAAATAATTTAAAAAGTTGTAACATTTATTTGTATAATCGTATACATAATTTCAACCTGCGCAAATGTTTTTTTTCTAAATATATTAAAATATAAATTTTCTTTCTTATCATATGATATTTTTCAGGGTTATTATTTGAATCTTGATATACATGCTAACAGGTACAACTTCATCAAGTTTTTCCAGGAATTTATTTTATGTATATATGTGTGTGAAAAAATTATTTAAAAAAATAATAATAAAAAAAAACATCAAATGTTGGTCTTAAAATCAAAAAGGTTCATCTGCTCGTGGTCCGGATATGCCTTTTTTGATTTTAATATATATATATATCATGTTGCCTGCAAATATATTTTACCTAAAGGTTGAGTTGGAAAATGGAGCTTTCGGAATCGTCCTCCTTTTTCAACCTTTAGGTAAAATACATTTGCAAGCATCATGATATCCTGAATCTTCCAATAACTGATACAGATATTAATCATGCACCACACAAGAATGGAGATTACATTCCAACTGTTCCATGCCATTCTTAAAGACATTGGTAGCAATATCTCGCAAACCCCGCACACATGGAGTCAAGACTTACTTTAAAACAGCCAATCAATTGGCACTATAACCCGCAATCCAATCAGTAAATTATAAAATTCTTATAACTCTAATGTCATCTACCAGATAACTAGTGAATCATTTACTTTCACTACATAGATGATTCGTCAAGAAAATAAGAGAACACCACAAAATACCAAAACAACATTTAAAAAAACAAATATCGAAATTCACTAATTTTACAACACAAACAGCAAACCAACCCAGAATTCAAAAATACTAAAATCATATACTAAATATACACGGCAAAACAGCCAGACTAACTTGAAGTCATACGTTCAGTAAATAATCCAGAGTTTATAAATAGTTCAATTCAACTCCCAAAGCGGTACCTTTTCTCCCAATTAAGCAACAAAATTCATTCAAAACATATATTGAAAATATCAAATACTATCCGCCTGGATATTCTCTCTTTCTACTATGGATTACAATCACATCATGAAGTCTTATTATCTACATTTTTGTACCTTTTTGCCTTATATTTCCAATTTAATTCTCACTTTACAGCCATCCCACTAAAACAATGTTTTTTTTTTATTTTCATTTTTATTTCTTTACTTATCATTTTTTTTTGTTCACTATGTTCATGCACCATCTTGCAGCCTTCTTGTAAATCAATTCTCCAATATATCTTCCATTTATTTCACATAAAGGTCGAGAAAGGGCAAAACCCAAAACTTCCAATATATATATATTTATAACAAATTAAAACATTAAGAGGCGAATGTTTCTTTTACACAAATAAATCAAACCTCTACTGTCCTTACTGCGATTAAAAAATATTATATATATGTTCTTTATAATTTGAGGCAATTCGATTACTTAATTTTATGCCAGCATTGCTGTTTTGCGCGCGCGTATTTCATTTTGATTTTATAAATTTATAGAAAATATTTTGAGAATGATTTAGATTCAATCATGATTCATTTATATTCTCTCAACCAGGTTTATTTTATATATACAAGGTTTTTAAATATCCTGACACACAATTAATTTACCAACAATTTATAGTTTATTCGTCATATTATATCATTATATCTCAACCTCCTTTGATCTAAATTACTGGGCTTATTAGGAGAGAAAATAAGTGTCGATTAAATCATAAAAACTAATTCAATATTGTCTTTTAAACTGAACAAATATTCATTTATTCCGTGCCAAAAATTCTGCAAACAAATTTTCCGTCCGATCACGCCTATAAATATTTGCGATTTTCCTGGCGAGAGATTTTTGATTCAATAAGAAGTTTCCTTCTCTTTATTGGATTAGGCGAAAAGCCTAGGCGATTGAGAATTAATCCCAAAAACCAATCAACAAATAGAAAACTCACATTGACAACAAAATGGAAAAATCAGGTCAGCGGGTGTATGAATCCATTCTTTCACCTTTTCCTTTCAATATATATACATTCGACAAAACTAGTCGTATGGCATATTACTTGATCCGGATAGGTACACACATTGGACAGAGATGTTCAATAAAATACATTTTATTGTATTTAATATATATATATATATGAAAAAAACAATAAAGAAAAATAAAAAAATAAAAAGGTCAGGTATTGATATTAAAATTTTAAAAAAAGCATATCCTGACCAGGAGCACATGTGCTTTTCAGAAGGCAGAGCGCCATCTGGTGGAACAGAAATCAACTAAACATTGATTTAGCCTGTTCCCTGATATTTGGCCAACACAATTTCTTGGAAGGCTTTTCTTGATTTATCAAGAAATTGGGTTGGCCAAATATCAGGGAACAAGCTAAATCAATGTTTAGTTGATTTCTGTTCCACCAGATGGCGCTCTGCCTTCTGAAACGCAAATGTGCTCCTGGTCAGGATATGCCTTTTTAAATTTTAATATATATATGCCTGGTTTTATAACACTAATTAAAAGAGTGAGGCTTCGCGATTAATTTGAAATATTTTCAGGTTTAATATTGGCATCACCAACTTGCCGGCTAAACACTTCTTTGGAAAATTTGAGCTATTTCATAATTCTTTCCGTAGGATGTTATAAAATCGAAGATACCCCTATACTCTTAAATCATTGTAATTCATAAAAGCCATGATCACGCGACCATGTTTGTTTTCAAGCAAAGTTACCTATTTTAATAATAAAATGTGATAAAGGATATTTAGGAGTTTAATTGTAATGTTGGGATCACATTTAGCGGTCGATGCTAGGTGTTGTTCGCAATTTAGGATATCGTTTTGTCGCCGAGAATTTGGCCCTTTTGGAAAGTTGTCGCCAACCTAGCCTGGTCGTTAAAGAGACGAGATGACAATTGAGCGTTTTTATATAATATTTTAACAGAAAACTCTAAACTACAGTATATTGTATAGTAAAATATTAATTATTTCATGTATAGATTCATAATTTTATTCATTATAAATTTTTTGCCCTTTAAACTTTCTAATTCACCTCTATAGAATATTATAAATTATAATTTTGTTTTGCTTCAAATTGGAATTTCAATATGATGTTTCTTTTTTTCTAATTTTCTATTTTACATTATAATTTAGCACAATAATTTATTATATTGACATATCGGCCATAAGAAATACAGTCGACTCTCGATAATTTGAAACTCAAGGGAACAGAGAAAATTTCAATTTATCAAGATTTCTAAATAACAGAAGTTAAAACAACTAAGAGAGGGTGGGGGGGGGGGGGAAATCAAGTAAACAAGAATTTGAAGTTTTGGAAGTTTCGGGATATACATACTATGTTGATACAAGATTAAATAAGTGACTTATCGCAAAGTGTTTTTAAATTAATAAATTTATTGGGAGCTTTCGGGTCTTGCCGTTTCACAAACAAGAGTTTGATCACAAAATTCGTGATTAATTACTTTAAGGATTTGTACAGTTATTCACAAATTTTAATTTGTGACAAGATACTATTCCTTCAATTTCAAATTACCGAGGGGATCAATTAATATTGATTTTATTCAACTTATCGAGTATTTTTAATTAGTTTATTTAAAGGGACCGGGAAACGATTTCAAATTATGGAGAGATTCAAATTTATGAATTTCGAGAGTCGACTGACCTTAAAGTATTTAAGATGAAGACGTTTCATCTGGCCGAGGGGTGTCCTATCAATCCTAAACATGAGTGCCGGCCAGGCCACATCTAGTTTCAATGAAGAATAATTAAATCTAAAAAGCAGAGCGTGTGTATATTAATACCAACGTATCGCTGTAGAGGTTGGCAAAGATGGGCTGTACAAATGGAACCTTGATGACAGAATTATGCCGTGAGGGCCGCAATTCATTAGTAGAGGATATAGCGCACGCAAAGGAGAAAACCACTCGGTTGCGTGATACTTGATTTTTACAGCACCTAACGAGAATTTGCATATAATTACGAATTATCATTTTAATATTAGACATGAATATTCTGAAGCATATGGGTTACATCATTGAATGTTAGAATAATTACGGTCATCTCATATAAAACTGGAAGATATAATATTTTTGTTAATGTTACATTAATAATAAAATATATTACATATTGCAACAATTATGGATAGGTCCTCTAGGTTATTTTTTTATCATGGTGAAAATAACATCTGTAATAAATTACCTATTTTGAAATAGAATATAAAATATATTAGCGAGCTATATATAAGCATGAATCACAATTAAAGATAGACGTTATTTTTAAAATGAAAACGGATATTGCAGTATGAATAATAAAATATCGTTTTTGATAATAACAATGTTAAAAATCCTCCAATTCAACAATATACAATGAGCTGGTATTTTATCTACTCATTGTTACCAAACAGGTTCCTTTTTTATTCTTTTCGGAAGAGAAGTCAATGATTGATGCATTTATGTGTAAATATACATTCACATAGACAAAACTAAAAGAAGTTGCACCTTTTAGGATACTACATTATACATAAACTATACATGCTAAAGTCTAAAACTTTCTTAAGTTTTGTCTATGAGTGTATTTTAATTATCACAAAATGTAGCGTTATATTATAAATTTTCAACAATAGAGGACGCTAAAATTATATTGATAATATCTTGAACAATGACTTTCCAATATACGTATTTTTCATCCGACTCACACAGCGGGAATTGTCGAAAATTACTTTTTAATTGAGAGATGACGATGGATTGCTCTTTATTTTATATTTAAAAAAAAATAGTTTTACTGAAAACTAAACCAATCCTAATCATTTTTTATTGAATCCATAGAATACCTTCTAAAAAACCGCCTATAAACATGGATACTCCTTGTCTTTCCTGGAGGGGCTCATTAATTAGAGGTTGGATTAGAACAGAACAGGTCATTATTTATTCTGCCCAAGTCGTCGGTAAGGACGGCCGTCGCTCGTTAGAGGTTTTGCTCTTCTCTCTATCGACCTAGTTGATGTGATTGAACCCACGAAGATACGCACATTTTGCAGGCATATAAAGAGATTGATTGTTTATGATAAAAATAAGTATCTGACATTTTCATCCATTTTATTAATATGGTACGCAGGGGTTTACGTATTTAAAATATTGCTATAAAAACTCATTAAATTGATTTTAAAAATTGTAAACTAAAAGTAAATCGAAGAGGACCTCTGGGAATTAAGTATAATGTTAGAGAAAACGTGAGTGTTTATATATTACAAATATAATAACAAATGTGAAATTAGAAACAATATCTAATAAAAGGGTATTTAGTAAATATTTATCGACTTATTCTCTCTCTTTATTTCCTAACATTGATGATTATTATACAAATTTCATAATAAATATTTCATCAATTTTTAATGCATTTCTTCAATTTATTTTTCATTTTCCAGTAGGCTTAATATTTTTGTAATATTTAATAGAAAATATAAATTCATTCTTGAACTTTTATTCAATATACATCTTTTTTATCTCTTCCTTTTCGAGAATATCTAATAAGATATCCGAGTTTTGAAAACTTCTTATGGGTATATATGGATACATATTTATATAAACGTATATTTTATATGTTCGCGTTGCAAAATAGGTGATTTTGATATTTTCATTGGTGTCGAGCAGGAAATTCTAGTGCGACGTTATTCAGAGTGGCAAGGTAAATAAATTAGCAGACGATATTGATGAAAATGAGGAGCGAGTCTCCCAGGGGGATTAAATAGCCCAAACATGTCTGATCAGCACTCAGTCTGTCGACATCCCGTGTAAACCTGCTAATAATTGACTCGTGCCTCACAACAAAACCTATTTATACTGCTAGGAAGCCGAATATATGTCCAAAATAGCGTGAGCTAGACAAAAAAGATATACAATATAATATAATACGGCTTTTGATTGTAAAACGACATTTTAAAATTATACCGCATGTGTTTCTTTTCAACGAAAAATCCAAATTTATTTTAAGGAGAAATAATGATTATTTCTAACCTTAGGGATGAGGTATGAAAGGATGAATTGTGAAGAGTAATGATAAACGGAAAAATAAAGAAATAAAAAAATATATATATTTCTCAAAGTCTGAACATTATTGTTACATGAGCTGCTTTGTTTCTTATAGACGAGGAAAATCTCATTTTTCATCCTTCTTGTCTGGAATGCTAATATCTCTTGTTATTTCTCTTTATATTTATTATATAAGCGCCTCTCTCTCATAAAGTGGATCTGTTATTCTCCTCGGTGACAATATTTAAAGAATAAAATAATGCTCACTATGGATCTTGTACAAATGATATTTTATATTATATTTTGAGTGTGTGTGTTCAGAAAAAATATCGAGGTGGTAAAATGAGTATAATATGTAGGTGCAGTTTCGTGAAAAGTAGATGCTTTGCCTTCACAAACATATAAGGTGGCATTTTATTAAGGATAAATATGTTTCTAAATATACAAAAATATGATTCATTTTTTATCATAGTTTTAAAATATCAGCTCTTAATTTGTAGTATTCTACAAACATAGTATTAATTAACTATTTATATATATAAAGATGTATAAACTGATATTTTGAATGATAATTTGGAAATATCACTGGTTAATAAAAAGTACTATAAATCGTTTATAGTTCTGAAGGTAGAGAGCTAGTATATTCCATTGTTTTCTATCTAATTAATTGGTGAAATTTTATTTTAATAAACATTTTTATTTAATTAAAAAGTCATATATTGGATCAAAATATCATTTATTTTACCAATATTTCAGTTGGATGAACGCCAACCTTTATCAAGGTGTTATAACATTTTAAAGTGTGTCAACAACAAACTCAGCGCCACATAACGTCAACAGCATTAATTTTTTAAAAATATTTTGTTATATTCAATGGGGAGAAATTTTTTAAATATAAAATAGGCGTTATTGTTAATTTTCAAAATATTCACACCTATATTTTACAAAAAATATTTTATCTATAATATAAATATACAGGGTGATCCAAAAGTCCCGCACAACTTTAAAAATTAATAACTCCGCGAATATTTGCGCTAGAGCAATGCGGTAAACACGATTGTGTTCAGAATGCAATGTGATTTTTTATGGCGAATAATGAAAATTTTGAAATTGATTTTAGTTACAACTTTATTCGCTAGATGGCGTTCTACCAGAATCAGAGATTCAGCGGCCAAATTGTTTGATAAATTGAAAAATATAACTGAACGACACGTATTTTTCCTTTTTGAATACCAGGAAAGAACCCTAATAATATCAAATGATAAAATAATAAAACACCATTTCGCCAAAAGTTAGAAGAATTGGTTGACGATTTTTAAATACAATCTGAGATATGTAAAATAGGTATATGCAAATTAAAACATGTATCAAAAAAATTTATATTTTAGATGGAGTTTGTGAAATAATTTGAATGTTTGAAAAAAACTACTGATATCAATACACGATTTTTGAAATGTTAATATAGTACCAAAAATTATGATGGCACTACTAATAGGATTTCGTGCTATAAGGAATGCATAGTTTCTTGACTAAATCGACCTTTTGCGTTGAAAAACGTGGTAGAAAAATCATTTTGTATTATTTTTTTGCGCAAAATATCTAAAGTTGGGGGAATAGAGAGATTTTTTTTCCTTATGCTATTTCTTCTAATGAGCGCAAACCGATAAACTAAACATAAGGGGTAAAATTGTGTATACCAGTGTTATTCGAGAAGTTATAACACTTTGGCCTGCACGACATAATATAAAATGTGGACAAATGACAAACAAAAAAATTACTGTTTACAGAAAAAAAAAGAGTCAAGATGTGAGGACAGCATTTATTATTCCCATAACCCAAAATAAAGAGCTGCAAAATATAACACATGAGGTAACTGCCTTCTCTCTTGTATTAGGCCACAATCCTTGCTCAATGTGACGCCCTTCATTCTCAAACACCGCCTGCAGACGATAAATGACAGAATGGTCACAATTAAATAGTTGAAATTTATAAAACGTGCCATCTGATAGAAGCCTTCAACATGGCCAATGTGGTAGGCCGGCATCGATAAAAACGCGACTTAATGTACCCCCATAACCGAAATTGTAAGGCGTCAAGTCTGGTGATATTGGAGGCCACTGGTATATAAAGTGGCGACTTATCAACGAATTCCACCGAACGTATCCCTCAGCAATTGTTTGGCACCGCGGGAGATATGAGGAGGTCCTCCATCTTGCATGAATGTTATTTCGCTTAGTGCTTGTCTGTCCTGCAATATGGCAATAAGCTTTTCTCTCAAAGGTTGAACATAACGTTCACCACAGTTACGAAAACGGGTTTAAAAGTTCTTCCATTGATTTTTTCAAAGAAAAATGGCCCAATAATAAAAGAAGAAGTGAACCCACACAAAACTGTAACTCTGTGCTGATGAAATGGTATTTCTGTAAAAATCCTAGGGTTTTCTGTTGCCCAAATGAGGCAGTTTTGAATGTTAAATTCTCCCTTTAGATAAAAGTGAGCATCATCTGTTCTTAGAACATTTGACAGCCAGTTTTCATCAATATCAATTTGCCGGAAAACCCATGCAGCGAATTCTTGACGCTTCTCAAAATCGCTGACTTTCAACTCGTGAAAACTTTGAATTTTGTTAGGATATTTTTATAGAAAAATTGTAAATGTGTGTTCTCTCCAAACTGTTCCATACGAAATCCCCGTTTGTCGAGAAACTGTCTAGCACTTACTTCTCCATACGGGGATAATATTTCAATAGCTTAAGCATTCTGCAAAACCGTAACAGCCACTGACTTGCATGTCGATGGTCTTCCACTCCGAGGTTTTGCTTCCAGAGATCCAGTTTCCTCAAAACTTTTAATCAATCGCTTTAGAGAGTAGCAACTCATTGGTCCTTTACCGCTTCGAATATTTTTAAAGGAACGAAACGCTCGTAAAGAATCAGTGGCAGATTCTGAATCCCAATTGAAACAATTCACCAAGAGTGCTTTATCCTGTAGTGACGGCATTCCAGGGGGAAGGGGAGAAGTCCGACCACACCTCCTTTCGGTCACCCCCTGGAGCCTTGGAATATTTGACCAAATTCTGGTTCGTTTCCAAGATGACTAACGTTGCAACGGCACCCATTTTCAAATGAAGAGCAAAACTGATATCTCCAGTAATGCTACCGCGTCCGGGGTAACCGCCGCGTCAGGAGCTGCAGCTCGAGCTCATGATGAGAAATCTACTACGAGGACACAATTCAATCTACTACAACTCAATATAAATGGTACCCAGAGGAAAATAAAGAGCTGACTTGTCTTCTCTGTGACAACAATGTACATATTAATTGTCCTCAGGAGACAAAATTGAATCAGAATCTGAGATTCAATATCAAAGATTATACAGCACTACGAATGGACAGACCGGGAAAATTCGGAGGAGGACTTGCCGTTTTGATTAAAACTCTAGAAATCAAATTTAAGGAATTCGCCTATAATCAGAGTAAGCCTAGAGAAGGCACGACAGAAGCTCAGGCAATAGAAATCTATCTTACAGGTAAAACAATTCCAATCATAAATGTTTATCACCACGATAATATTAGCATCAATACAGGCCTGATAGAGACATTAAGTAAAGCGTCTTCGGATATCGCAATCTTACTTGGTGATTTTAACGCCGAAAGACCAACTTGGGGATCACCTGTCCAGGATAACAAAGGTCAGCAGGTTGAGGACATGCTAACCGACCTCGACCTTACGCCGTTAAATAACGAAAAGAACACCTATCTATCCAAGTCCACAGGCACAGAATTCGCAATAGACATCACAGCGATAAATTACAACATCGCACCCACAACACAATGGAAAATTCTGAAAAGTGCAATCAGTGACCACAGACCAATTTTAACAACCCTAAAATTCAAAATTGAGAATTTCCAACAGAATAGAAGAACACTGGGAAAAAATTACAGACAAGCTTGAAGAACTGTGCAACGAAGAATTAAATCACAGAACGATTGACAAAAAATTGGAAAAATTCTCTTTGAACATATCCAAAGCTGCAAAGGTATCGATACCTAGAGGTAGACGTAAAGACCTGTGAATGATTTACTGGAAGGACCACAATATCGAGGCAATGATTTCAGAGAGAGACAATAAAAATGAACTTCTTAAAACAAATAAAACAGAAGAAATCATAAAGGAACTCATTGAAATTAGTCACAAAATAGAACAAGAAATTTGGATATTCAAACAAGAAAAATGGGCAGAATTCTGCGAAAAAAATGGATCCAAAAAAGGAAAGCCATCACTGGAATATAATTAGTGTTATAAAAAAATCAAAACCAACACTAACCCTCCAATACTCTAACCGATATGAACAGCGAGAAAGAACAAACAGATGGCTGACATAATTGCTGAATATCTTTCAAGAATTTCCAGACTCAGCTATAGGAATGAAGGCAGGACTCTGAAAAATAATATAAACAAGTTAGTTAAACAAGCAAGAAATTACCATCAACAAGATATTTACTCTAGAGACTTCACACTGAATGAGCTAAATTCATCCATAGGAAAGTTAAATCCAAGATGTCACCTGGAGATGCTCTAATCTTTGGTCAAATGATTAAACACTTTGGAGACGAAGCTAAAAATCAACTCCTACGAATACTGAACATTTCATGGCAAACTGGTAAACTACCAAAGAATTGGAAGATATCAATTATAGTGCCAATACTGAAACCAAACAAAGATGCTAAGGAATGCAAGAACTATCGGCCAATTGCTCTTACCAGCATACTTTGTAAAATAACAGAATGAATTATCCACTCTAGGCTCATAGTCTGGCTCACTAACAATAATAAAATAAACTTATACCAAACTGCCTAAAGATCCAGACACTGTACAACTGATAAACTCTTCTACTTCTGTCAATCAATAATAGATTTCTAGGAAAAACCGCCAAAGAAGACAACGGCTGTATTCCTGGATATGACCTCAGCTTTTGATCGAGTGTAGTATTTATTTGAAATCTACACAACATCGGAGTAAGAGGAAAAACCTTAATCTGGATTGCAGACTTCTTAAGGGGAAGAAGGATAAAGGTTCGGGTCAATGGAACATTTTCCAAGGACCGAAGAACATGGACTGGTGTACCTCAGGGATCTGTGCTCAGTCCTCTACTCTTCTCGCTATATATTAACCGTTGTTTATGTAAATAGATGAATATTATTTGTATTATTTAAAGCCTCATTATGTAAAAATATATGTATATATAAATTGGACATTTGTTGTTGGCCATGGTCAAGTTTGAGCTCTTGTACGTCTAATTACGACACAACAAAAGTGGCGACGAGGATGCGCGATCTACAGAGCCAGTAAAAAGCTGAGGAAAACGGCGTCTATGCAAGTTTAACAACTACATCTTTTAAACAAATCTGACTCTCGGATTATGGAGAGGAAAAATAGGAAAATGGGTTAAGATTACATCTTTTAAACTATCTGGATCAAGAAAACAAAGGAGTAGAAAAGATCAGCATGACAAGTTCAAAGTTAATAGTACCTTTTAGATGCTATAGACCAGTAGAGGACACTTCGATCTTTTTGTACAAAATTTTGAGGCTTTATTTTTGGCATCTGAAGGTGGAGATTAAGGTGCTGGTTTTTACCTCGCTACCAGATTCTGAGACTTTGAAGCAGGGAAACGACATTTTCCTTCTGGTCTAATGAAAGATCAACCCTATGATACTATCATTCAAAGAATTAAGCTTCATTTGGATCCAAAGAAGAAAGTGATACCACAGCGATGCAGATTTTTAAAGAGAATTCAACAGGAAGGAGAATCAATTTCGGAATATCTTAGAGAATTGAAACATTTGGCAATAAATTGTAATTTCGTCGGTATGTTGGGAACCATGATGCGAGACCGTTTTGCGGCTGGAATCAAGTCGGAAATCCTGCAAAAGAAGCTACTACAAGAGCACGACGATGTCACCCTGGATAAAGTTTTTGCAGTGGCGATCTCGTTAGAATTGGCGGAGATAAATACAAGAGAATTACAAGATAAATTAGTGGCCAAGATATCCCCTGTGAATTGAAAGGATAAAAAGGGTGAGTACAATAATAGTACGGCGCAGTATAGACCTTTCAGGCAAAGTGGCAAAGGCAAAATAGTGTGTTATAGATGTGGTGAAAGACATTCACACGTGGCATCTGTTTTACCTCATAGGACAAAGACTTGTTTTAAAATGTAATAAACTGGGTCATTTAAGTAGGGTCTGCAAAGCTAGTAAAAGAATGTGGGGATCTAAATTTGTACAAGAGGACTCTATATATTCTGTACAGGGCGAAACTGATGCCACAATAAATTTAACAGTAGATGATTATTCTTTGTGCTTTACAATAGATACAGGAAGTCCAGTTACGTTAATACCTAAAGATATTCATAAGAATTATTGGCAAGGTAAAAGATTATTTCCAACAAATTTAAGATTAAAATCCTTTTGTGGTAAATCAATAGAGATTATAGATCAAAGAAATGTTTTTGTAAAAGAAGCCAACCAATATTTACGATTAATAGTTGTAAATGAAAAAATCCAGGTAATTTTATTAGGAAGAGAATGGATTAAACAGTTGAAACTTGATTATTCTATATTGTTCAGGATTAAAATTTTAAATAATGAATATAATAGAAATGTATTTAAATATATAAATATTTGATGGATAGGTATGCAGATTTGTTTAACAAAGATTTGGGCTGTCTAAAGGACGTTAGAATACATTTTAATTTAAAAAAGGATGTGACTCCTGTGTTTTGTAAGGCCAGAAAAGTTTACCTTTCTTTCTAAAAAACAAAGTAGAGAATGAAATTGATCGTTTAGTGAATTCTTGCATTTTATAACCTATAGTTCATGCATATTGGACCGCTCCAATAGTACCAGTATTAAAAAAGGATGGTAGTGTAAGGATATGTGGTGACTTTAGATGTACAGCTAATAAAGCAATAGAATTAGATAGGTATCCCCTTCCATCGATCGATGAGATCTTTTTAAAATTATCTAGAAGCACCGTATTTTCGACTCTAGACCTATCACAGGCTTACTTACAAGTAATGTTAGCGGAAGAAGCCAAAGAGCTGTTGTTGATATAAACACAACAAAGAGGTTGTTTTCTTATAAAAGACTACTATATGACGTAGCGGTAGCACCAAATAAATTTCAGAGGATTATGGAAGGCCTATTTTCTGATTTGCCAGGTGGCCTGCTACATAGATGATATTTTGGTTGCAGGAAAAGACTTTGAAGATCATGAACAAAAGTTGGATCTAGTGTTTAGATGATTGCTAGAAAAAGGTTTAAAGTTAAAAAGATATAAATGTAAATTAAAAAAAAATCGGTGGAATATTTAGGGTTTAAAATGGATAAATATGGACTGCATCCCTTAGAAAATAAAATTAAAGCAGTGATAGAGGCGCTTGAACCTAAAGAATGTTTCTCAATTGAGATCTTTCATAGGACTCTTAAATTATTATTTTAGATTCATAAAGAATATAGCAAACATTTTAGCCCTATTCTATCAACTTTTGAATAAAAATTGTAGATGGAATTGGACAAAAAAATATAGAATGTTATTTTAAAAATGTAAATCATTATTAATAGACTATGGACTAGGCGTAATTCTGAGTCATAGAAATGATAGAAAGGAAGAATGCCCTATAGAATTTGCTTCTAGAACATTAACTGAAGCGGAAAAAACGTTTCTCTCAACTAGAAAAGAAAGCGTTGAGCATAACTTTTGGCGTTGAGAAATTCAGACAATACTTACTGGGACGAAAATTTGTATTGGTCATAGACAAACGACCCTTAATTCATATATTTTCACCTCATAAACCAATTCCCATATGTGCATCATCCAGAATTAAAAGATGGTCCTTAAATTTAGCTGCATTTAATTATACAGTGGAATTTCGAAAAACTAGTAATAATTCCAATGTTGACGCATTGTCACGTCTTCCTTTAGAATCGAGTGTCAGGGAGTCTCTTGATGAAGACCAGGTACTTCTTCTTAGGAAGTCGAATGAGGAACCGTTCTCTTTTATGGAGGTGGCTAATGAGACGCCCCAAGATAAAATACTGTCTATAGTATTAAGGAATGTTAGAGAAGGCAACTGTGTGTGGAAATTCACAAGGGTACCGAGAGAAAACCCACTAGCTCCTCATTATAAGATCAATGAGGAATTAAGTTTGGAGTTTGGTTGTCTTCAATGGCGTGAAAGAGTGGTAATTCCCCAAAATTAAGATCTTTAATTTTAAATGACTTGCATGAAATACACATGGGGATTGTTAAAATGAAGATGATTGCCAGACGGTATTTTCTGGTGGCCAGGCATAGACAGTAACATCGAGGAGTTAACTAGAGAATGTAGAATATGCCAAGAATCGGCAAGCATGCCCCCGGCTACCATCTCGGAATGGACTTGGCCCGAAAAACCGTGACATCGACTTCTTCTTGATCTAGCGGGTCCGTTCATGGGAAGAATGTTTTTGGTTCTCGTGGACGCATACTCAAAGTGGATAGAAATTTTTATCATCAAAGATATTACCAGAAAAACGATTATAAGTCATCTTAGAGAAATTCTCGCCAGAATTGGATTGCCCTAATTTTTTGTTACAGATAACGGAAGTTTGTCTCCCGTGAATTCGAGCAATTTACCAAAATGAATGGTATACGGCACACTAAGACCAGTCCGTATAATCCTAGTACAAATGGTTTAGCTGAGAGATATGTAAGAGAGTTTAAAAACCTTTTGAGAAAGAAAAATGGGAAGGATGATTTAGAGACGAATCTACAAAGTTTCCTATTTGCTCATAGAGCATTCCCCCAAACTGTAATAAAGGAATTCCCCGGCGGAACTGTTAATGAAGAGAAGTTTAAGATCAAGATTCTCGAATTTAATACCAAGATGGGAAATCCGCGAGAGGTATTTCATGAGGCCGTAAGAAGGTAGGAGCAGTTTACTACAGGTTGCGAGGTTTATTTCCGCAACTATGCAACTGGACCTAAACGGTAAAAAGGTACCATTTTGGAATTATTGAGCTACCGTCACTACCTTATAAGTTGCGAGGGCGTCGTGTATAAGAGGCATATCAATCAATTGCGACCTGTGAGAAAGAAACAAGTGGAGACAAGAGATAGATAACTATTTTTTCAAATGAATTAAAATAAATATAATCGATACTGAGAGAGAGTTGAATTTAAAAAAAAAATAGAAAATTATTATTTTCGAAATATAAATATCTGAGAGGATTCCAGCAAACCGCATCTAAAATATCAGTTTTTTTTTTGCTACATGTTTTAATTTGCATATACCTATTTTACATATCTCAGATTGTATTAAAAAATCGTTAACCGTTTCTTCTAACTTTTGGTGAAATGGTGTTTTATTAATTTATCATTTGATATTATTAGGGTTCTTTCCTGGTATTCGAAAAGTAAAAATACGTGTCATTCAGTTATATTTTTCAATTTATCAAACAATTTGCCCGCTGAATCGCTGATTATGGTAGGGCGCCATCTAGCAAATAAAGTTGTAACTAAAATCAATTTCGAATTTTTCATTATTTGCCTTAAAAAATCCCATTGCATCCTGAACACAATGGTGTTTACCGTATTGCTCTAGCGCAAATATTCGCGGAGTTATTAATTTTTAAAGTTGTGCGGGACTTTTGGATCACCCTGTATATATCAAAATTTTTCTCCCCATTGAATATAACAAAATATTTTTAAAAACTTAATGCTGTTGACGTTATGTGGCGCTGAGTTTGTTGTTGACACACTTTAAAATGTTATAACACCTTGATAAAGGTTGGCGTTCAGCCAACTGAAATATTGGTAAAATAAATTATATTTTGATCCAATATATGCCTTTTTAATTAAGGATTTATTTATGGATTGCTCTATTTTCAAAACATTTTTATATATTTGCAATAAGGGGGCAGCTTTTCCTTTTTAATAAATTTGCTTTAAAATGCATTTTTGATACACTTATTAAAAGGGAGAGATGCCTTTGTTTACCAAAATATCATCTTCTCGCACCTTTACAATATATATGGTAAATTCGAATAAAAGCCAACCGTTATGCCATGGTTATTGACTTGGTCCTCATCAGTACAGGTGCGGCTTCGATTTCATAACATCTTACAAGTGGAGTTCTATAAGCCACTACCACTATATAAAACGCCTCTTTGGCTAAATCAACCGATTCAATAACATTCTATGAAAATGTATTATTAGAAATGTGGTCTCATAGCTCTTTAAAAATTATTTATTTCAACACACAAAATGCGATATCCCGGCTAGGGATAATTGCGTCGATTTACATTTTTTAAACAGAAACAGTTATAAACATATTATACAATAAAAAGTAATTAAAAATAAAAAAGAGAAACAATAATTATAGTGAAACCGAATCCATCACCAGAAGGCTTGGCAGCTCCAAAAAAAATTCAATAAGACCTAAAAAAGACCACTATCTGTCTCTGCCTGAGAATCTCCATGTGGATGACGTTATTTAACTCTTCAAAGACATAACAAGTGCCTCTCTAACGACGGTTTAAATATTAGATGCTTATCGAAGGATTCAAGTGGGTGTTCTCTATGCCAGACAACCAAAGATATATATTCACTCTCCTACCCAGGATCAGTGGGCCTTGTTCTTTTCGGGTGACGTGTCAATATTTAGTCTATACCTCACCTTGATTCTCGACCTCTTTTATCAAGAGAGAACCTGGGATTCGCCTCCATCCCACTAACTCAGGTATATAGACCCATTTTTCTGGAATGGCTTCAATTCAAGCAAGCATATACCTCTCCATGTGTTTGAGGGAAGGTACATTTTCTACTCAAACAATCAGGAACATGATTCTTGAGCCCTATGTGTGATCTGTCAAGAATACCATTGGCTTCCATTCCATTTTGATGGTTGCTTATAAACGTCCATATAGGGCAGGGCTAGTGTGGTAGTTTACCGGAATGATTGGCTAGCTGAATCTCGGACCAGAATTAAACATAATATATCTGGAATGTTTAAAAGAGTCACATTTGTTCGTAATTTTCTCCAAGAATCCTTCTTTAACTAAAATCATCTCTATAAAAATAAATCGATTTATTGCCTCAAGACTATCTTTATAGGCTGTTAATCAGCATGAAATCTCGATTGATAGTTGTATATCTGCTAGAGATGTAACCAATCTACTTATTGACCCCTCTTTCCTTCATACAACATATGTATACACATATATACTTATATACACATATTTATATGCTGTCTTAATTTTATGTATATTTGTAATAATTTAAGTATTTTTCACATTTTTCTTGTATTTATTTGTTAAATATATACTGATATATTTATTTATATATATTTTTGAAAATAGAGCAATCCATAAATAAATCTTTAATTAAAAAGGCATTTATATATTACCCTTGTATATCAAATTTCTCAATTTTTGAATAACTATTTTGTTTAGTAATCTAGAATCTGTAATTGTTCACTTGTTGAATATTAAATGAAACACGCAGAGTGAATATAACTCTATCGTAACATATTAAACTGGCTTATGTTCCCAAGTATATAAATTTAATCATATTAATCTAATATATAATACATAATAGGCGATATATAAGCAACATAAAGTATAGATTATCATGGTGTACCATAGCTCTTAATATCGTTTGAAATTGGAAGAAACCTAATATTACTTTTTCATTTTTTTAATATTCAGACCGCTCTACTATATTCTTAAGCTATTTGGGTTATACATAGTGTACGATTATTAAAGAATTAACTATAAATATATATTTTTTGATGAATCTGCGAACTTCATCTGGCAAAAAAAAAACCGCCTGAAGAGATCTTCACTAAAATAAATGGGCCATACTCTTCCAACAAATTTTATTTTATAATAACAGAGAGAAACGATAATTTATATAAATGTTTCAGTATAAAACAGAATTAAGTTTTTCACATAAATTAAGTCTAATAAAATTATTCTAATTGAATATATAAAATATATTTGACTACAAGAGAGGAGCTAATAATGACGTGGGACCATGTGTTGACCCAGCGGATAGGCTGATCGGGCGGTGTTTGCACCGGTGTCATTGGCGCTGGTTGGTTGTGTGGCTGGATTGATTGATTGGTTGATTGACTGACGTGACATTTGTCTATATATGGAGTTGGATGGAGATATTTTACACGCACACTCGATAAATCATGGAAAATATTCATCTCTTAATAATTTTAGAATCTCGCTCACTTTAAAAATCACCATATCAAATAATCAAGAAAGAAGAAGCCCTTGACTCTACCATCCAATCTCACAAAGGAATTTCAAAAAAACAACAATGCAATACCTTTCTCTTTAAAATTATTTCCAGGATCGTATCACAAGAGTCAAAAGTATCACGTTTAAGATAATATATACATTCAAAATGCATTGATCCACTGCGGTTATAACCCTTTGGAATCTTATGTTAGAGCATAAACCTAATTAATATTTAAACTTGTATTCGAGGTATATAAGAGTAATCTTCGACATTTTAAATCTCAATTTTTACATTATCACATTTAGACAACAGTCTTCCTAGTACCTGTTTTACCATATATCCTCTATATGGCCATAACGAAGGTTGTTCGAAAGGTCTTTATAGTTAGATAACATTACTAAAGCAAATCGTTGTTACAACCATGAGCTGAAATTCTTCAAGCGCCCTCAAATCAAATTTCGGAGTGACTCATTAAACATTATAATTTATCAGCCATTTTCAGCGAAATATCTCACTTTATTCAAGCTAAGGTTGAAAAAATATAGTATGCTTCAGTGATTCGCTTTTTTTTCTATCGGACAGGAAAAAAAAACTGAAGAAATGAAAACAAACCTGGATGCCATTTATAGAAAGCCTTCTCCGGCCATGACTCTAGAGTTATATATAGATTTCAAGAATTTAAAAAAGGTCAAAAGTCGGTTATGATGAGGATCGTTCAGTACGCTCAGCAGATGTGGTTAGCGAGAAAATTATAGAAAATGTCCACGAAGTGATTCTCTCATATCGACAAGTAAGTTCATGAAGTAGAAGAGGCCATAGGGTGTGTGAGCGAGAGAGAGAGAACTGTATTCAGTATTCATATTAAAGGTTGGAGGTGAAAATGTTATTTATCCATTGGGTGCTGCGTTGGCGTACGATGGACATTGAGACAATGCGACTTTCGACTCCAAAAAATAGTGTTAGAAACAATTTAAGTTAGATCCAAGGGGCAATTTGTTTCGAAGTATGATCGTCAATCAGACTTGGTTTAATAATCATACCCTGAAAAGCATGCAACAATTAAGACAATGGGTTGCTTCGGTAAAATCTGATTCTAAAGAAGGAAATCTGTCTCTTCTGTCGGAAAATTTCTGAAGACGATATTGGGCACACGAAGGGCTTTATTCTAATAGACAGCTTAGTAAAAAGGAAACACCTATTATTGTGGGAAATATTACAGCGAGTCCTTAGACCACTTCGACAATAAATTGAAGAAGACACGGTATACCATTCTGCGAAAAAGGTCATGTTCACCTCGACCAAGCACCAGTATATACATCCGTAGTTGTCGCAGCCAAACTGCATGGATACTGCCTATTGAATACCATTCCCGGCCCATCGCTGAGACACCGCGTATTCTGGAGACCTGGGCAATTCCTAATTTTTGGAAGAATTGAAATATACAGAGACTTTGGGAGAAGTGTATATACCTGAAAAGGAATATGTTCAAAACAAATAATTTAATTTTGGGAAAAATTACATCTTCATTCGAACACGAGTACTTATTAAACCACCTTGTCCCGAAAGTACGCTGTTTTAATATATTGTTCCACACACATAGGTTTATTCATACCTAATTAGGAAACTACTAAACTTTAGAGTGTGCCTCATTTTTGTATCTAGTACTATATAGAGTATTTTATAGAATATGTAGAAGTGTTTGAGAACTAAAGAGAATATCTATGTGCCTGATCCTGGCGTTGAGTTTAAACAAATTTCGACACCTCGTTTTGGAACACTTGGAAATATTTCATGTCATAGATATTCACATCACGTGCTAGATAATGATGTGCTTTGAGAATTTTAAAGTAGCATTAAATTAATCAATGTCACTTAAGCTCAAGAAGCACTCGGGGTTTGAAGATTATACCTCTCGACCCATCCACCGCCTATTAACATTAAGATGATAGATTATCAATACATGCGATGATTCCATCATTTAAAAACATTTTGAGAATAAGCTGAATTCATTCCTTTGAATGAATGTTTTATGGGATTCTAGTTATCTGTGGCGTTCCATTTAATATAAAAATGTCTATAAATGAATGTAGTCATATTAGATACGATTAGTCTTTACTCTAAATCATTGTTGTAGTATTTTTGAGAGATTATATTGATGTCGCGCGCGTTTGTTGACAGCTGTGTTAATGGTGGCTGGATAGGAGCTGTAAAAAATTGTTTAACTTCATGTACCCTAGATTTTATTAGTCTCGAACAATGGGCAATTTCCTTGTCTAAGTTTCCTTTTGCAGTTATTTATTGTTCAAAGATTTGGCCTACCTCGGTTATCAACTTAGAATAGATTTGATCTTCGTCCATAACTTTCCATTCTGTCAATATTTGGGCGAGCCTGGATAATGAAATGGCGAGGTCTATGATAGATGATTGTGTGTTCGTTTCTCTTCTACGTTAGAGAGAGATTGAAACTTCTTTACTACAATGTCCATATAAGAGTATATAAGGTTAAATACAATATATATATATATATATGAATAAATAAGAGAGAGAGTTCATCGCCCACGTTATAACATATTAAAATATTTTCTAGGAGGAAGTCGGCGATCGCTCTTCCCTAGATGTCATTCCTCTCTCTCGTCACCCCACAGAGAATGATCGACATTGCTATCGATACCCATATCTACATCTTTGTGGTTACCTATCATGTTACCTTTCATTAGGTCTTTGCCAGAGATATTTTTGAAGAGATATGCTGATATGATTCTAATAGAACTTGTCACCATAGCTATGTCGATTCCCACCAGATGGTCTGTGAAATTGGTAATAAGCAAATGATCTAAGGAGTTCTTAATTCCAAATGCAACATTTCAAGTTCCTTCTTTATTTTTCTGAATATCGGCTTGTAGTGTGGTGAGAAATAGGACGATCCTGAAAACTTATCGTTTTATATAGGAGGTTCTTGTAATAATATTAGGTCAGTGATTATCTCGTTGTATTGGGGCTTTTATTCGCGTTGTAGTGTAAAATTCTTATACTTTTCAGCCATAGTTAACCTTAGATTTCATCCTTTATTCTTCCTTTTGAGTTATTGAGCAGGACGGAGAGAAATGTCATATGAGCATGAGATAGGCTTTTGGTTTTGCAATTGAAGCAGAATACTGCGGGAGAGTCTCAATTTCGGCTGTCATGGGAGTTGCCGTAGTTTCGGTATCATGTATCATCTTTGAAAAATTTGACCACCTGTCCAAAGCCGAGACATTTCAAACATTGAGTGTACAGAATCGCTTCCTCAACTGGTCTTAACAAATATTTACTGCCGATTGATCCCTGATATTCGAGTCTCTTGAAGGTCATGGAAGATGTTTCGACTTTCGCCATTTAATTGTTCTATTAGTTTGTTGGTTTTAAATCTTATTAAAGCTGATGAATCATCATATGTTTGCAACTTGATACTTTAATCCATTTTTCATAAGGTATTGTATCTTCCAGGTCTTTAATAAGGATCCTAGGCTTGAGGAATTTAAGTGGTTGACTAAGAGATCACTGCTATTTTTAAAAAGTCACTAGTAGCTTTGTAAAAGATTTTTTAGTCTTTTAAGTTTTCAAAGTGAAAGATTTTTTTTCCTTTGTGATATGTTGTAATTTCATATATATTTATTTGGTCAAGGTTTGCCTCCATTAGCTAGCCTACTGCCTCCGCTATTTAGACTTCGCTTTTTTTTTTTCGTTTTTAAAATCTGATAGTTACTGGATTGTGTGTGTGTCAAAATTGATTGTTTCCTTATCTGAATTGTGAATTGTGTTGCGGAGATGAAACGGCTATTGGAGCGGATTTGGGTTTTAGTTCTTCCATTTCAAGCCATATTTCATCTAGAGCATGGTGAAGTGACGAATATTCAGGGATCATGCATCAGAATTTGAAATATGATGTTTTCAAGATTGTGTAGGCCGAATATTATTTTAGTTCTTAAGATAATGTGTCGAAAGAGGGTGTGATTTTAATTTATTCACAATTCGGATGTTTATTTCTTTTTCCTAGTCAATAACTATAGACTTCCGATGTTTTGAGAAATGCTCATCAATGACTTGTTCGTTTGGGATAAGATATAATCATTTTTCGACAAGTAGTTAATTGTGCATTTCACGCTCTGTCAAGGTTGTATTCAGAGAAATATTCTCAACTGGTGTTGATTTTTTATATATAAACCTTCTTTCCCAGTTATAATCCTTGGTTTCTCGAAAAGGTTTTAAGGAGTTCCAATTCACTCTTACCTCAACGAAAAGGTTTTGGCCCACAAAAGACTTCCTGAGAAAACAAGAAATGGGTATTTAAGGCCAAAGTTTTGTAATTACGCTTAACACGTGAAAAAAGACAAATATGAAAAGGACATGTGCTGATATTAAGAATAAAACAGGGCATATCTTGATCGCTCACATTAAAAATATTTGGTGGCAGAGCGCCATCTAGTGGAACAAAAATCAACTAAACGTTGATTATACTTGTTCCATAATATTTTTCCAATACAATTTATTGATAATTCAAGAGAGGCCAACCACGAACTCTTTTCGGGTTGATGGTCCTCGTCAAGGTGGTGAATAGGCTGTGTAGAATAGTGTGAAATATATAAGTGATGTGAATATAAAAAAATGGAATTAAGAACAATACACTGACTGTGTTTTGTAAATATATAATTAATCTTTACTAAATTTAAATGTGTGTGATAAATAAATAATTATAATTAAATAATAAATATATAAGTTGTAGTTTATAAAAGATAACCAACACAACATATTTGGCGACGAGGATTAAAAAAATAATAATAATAATTAAATAAGCGTAACAGAAGATGGCAAATAATTTGACGTCTCCATTACCGTTGAACCTTAATGCTACAGATTTGTATTCCGAGTACAAACATTGGATGAATTCATATTTAATTTATGAATTAGCAAGCGGTGTTTCAACAAAGAAAGATGACGTTAAAAGGGCAACACTTTTGCATTGCCTTGGACCACAAGTCCAAAGAATTTTCTTTAATTTGCCAGAAGAAAAAGATACGTATGAAAAAGCAAAAGAAGCTTTAACTAAATATTTCACACCACAAAAAAATATTGTATCAGAACGATTTAAATTTAGGCAAAGAAAACAAAATACAGATGAAAATATTGATTCATATGTCATTGCCCTAAGAGAATTAGTCAAATCCTGTGAATTTGGAAATTTAGAAGAAGACATGGTCAGAGATCAGATAATAGAAAAATGCTATAATAGGCAATTAAAAGAAAAGTTGTTGCAACAAGATAATTTGAATCTTCAAAGAACAATTGAGATATCAAGAATGTTTGAAACAGCCAAAGAAGAATTTAGAGTATTGACAAATGAAGATATGACCTCAATAAATAGAGTAAACTATAAAAATAATTTCCAAGCAGCTAATGAATCAACTGTTAAAGGACCAAAAGCTCATAATGTGTACCATCAAAAAGGAAGCACCTCCAAGGTAAGTGCACCTAATTTGGAAGAATGCTATAGATGTGGCTTAACTACACATCCTCCATATAAATGTGGAGCTAGAAATATGAAATGCACATTTTGTAACAAGTTGGGTCATCTTAATAGAGTTTGTAGAAATAAAAATAAATATAAAAATATTGAAGGAAAGAAAAGAAATATTCAAAATATTTCAGAAAATAATGAAGACTCAGATGAATACACTTTCTTTTTAGGCTCTGATAACAAAGAAAGTATCTATATAGATGGAAAGGAAATAACAACACAAATAACAATAACAACAACAACATTCATAGGACTTGAAAATTTGAAAAATATTTTTCCTAAGTCTCAAATGCCAACTTTAAATGGTACAGAAAGGAAATTTTATGCCTATGGACAAACTTCACCTCTTCCATGTTGTGGATATTTCTTTGCAGATGTTTCATGGGGTGAAAGGTCTATAAAGGAACAGATTTTTGTGATTGAAGGTAAAGCAGAACCTCTTTTAGGAAAGAAAGCAAGTTTCGAATTAGAAATTATAAAGCGTGGAACAAAAATAAGGAATATTCAACAGGAAGTTATTCCGAAGGATATATATAATTTGATACAAGAAAGCATGAACCTTTTTCAAGGTCAAGGAAATGTGAAGGGTTATAGTCAAAAAATAACTCTAAAAGAAAATGTTACTCCTGTAGCTCAGAGATGCAGACATTTTCCATATAAAATGGTAGAAGCCATCAATCAAGAGCTAGACAAAATGATAGAAGATGGCATTATTGAGGAAGTCCATGAAGCTTCTGAATGGATCTCAAACATTGTGGCAGTTCCAAAAAAGGGTACTGAAGAAATCAGACTATGTGTTGATCTGAGAGAAGTGAATAAAGCCATAGTTAGAGAGAGATATCCTATACCAACAGTTGACAATATATTGCAAGCATTGCAGGGAGCAAAAGTTTTTGCTAAACTTGATGCGAAAAAAGGCTTTTGGCAAATTTGTTTTAATTCTTGGTATTTAATTTGATATAAAATTAAGAAATGTTTCTAGAACCATTGAAATACTAATAACTAATTTAAATTGTTCTAAATTTCTCTTAGGAAGAGATTTCCTTAATCTTTTCAATATCCCATCCTCGTCGCCAGGGCCAAGCCTAAGAAGGGGGAATTGATGTATATAGTTTTTCATTTGTTTTAAATAAATATTAAATTGATGTATATAGTTATTCATTTGTTTTAAATAAATATTAAATTGATGTATATAGTTATTCATTTGTTTTAAATAAATATCAAATTTTGCCTTGCCCAAAATAGGTATTTTAGAGCCACTATAGCCGGTCAAGACTGTATTACATTTATTTAATTTAACATTTTTGAAATATTTAAAGTACTCATATTTAGTTAATGTAGTAATGGCTGCTCCAGTATCAATTTCAGCCAACAATTTTATATTATTTACATATACTGTTTCAGTCAAAGGAGGATGTAAATTTATATTATTCAATGATAAATTATTTTGAGATCCCGAAGGATTATTATCATTAGCATGCTTTTTAAATTTATTAAAAGTATTTCTGGGATTTCTGGGCAATTTACGGGCAGAACTGTCTTTTTTATAACATATTGTAGAAATATGCCCTACCCTACCACAAACTCTACAATTAGCTGATTTAAAAAAACAATTATAGTGTAGATGGTTGTTCTTACCACAGTGTTTGCAGGGATTATTGATGGCATGAAGATGCTGTGGGGACCGATGGGCATCTTCGGATCTCTTGAGGTTGTGTAGGTCTTTATCTGCAGACTCCGCAGACAGAGCGATGTCTAATGCTCCCTCAAAAGTTAATCCTTCTTCCTGTAGTAGCTTCTTTTGGGTTGGTGTATCAATGATGCCCGCCACAAATCTGTCTCTTAGTGATTCCTGCAGAAAATCTCCAAAGTTACACCTTTGAGCCTGTTCTTTTAGGCGTATTATGTATTTAGATATTGTTTCGCCTGATTTTTGATCCATTTTCTGGAATACAAATCTTTCATATATTATATTGGTCTTAGGATTGAAATGTTTCAATAATATCTTGCATAATTTATCAAAGGGAACTTGATCAACTTCCTCCGGAAAAACCAAATTTCGCAAGATTCTAAAATATTTAGGTCCGATGCTTGATATCAGAAATGGCGTCTTAAAGTCTTCTTTTGTTTTAGAAATTAGCATGAATTGCTTCAAGCGATAAATGTAATTTTCAACATTCTCTAGATTTTCGTCAAATCTTTCAAACATACCTGAAGACATTTTTAAAGTATAATTTCTTTTCACTATTTAAATTATTTTTTCTTTACAAAATCTGCTTTTACTCGTCGCCAGTTGTTTTAATTTTGGTATTTAAGATTTAGAATACATTTATAATTTAAATATTTTTATTCAATTAAGATTATAATTACACAAGCATAACATTTAAATATATATATATATCCTGCCTAACCATTCTCTATACTATACTAACTATATAACATTAAGCGATCTATTTACAGTTTGTTTTGGTCACTGGTCCAATATTTTTATTTTCATAGACCAAATTATAAGATTAATTCACAGATGAAAAATATGCAAAATAACTAAACAAATATATACATCAATTTGATATTTATTTAAAACAAATGAATAACTATATACATCAATTTAATATTTATTTAAAACAAATGAAAAACTATATACATCAAAATTGAACTTGATGAAAAGTCCAGGTCATTGACCACCTTTATTGCACCCAGAGGATGCTACAGATTTTGCAAAATTCCTTTTGGACTTTGCAGCGCACCTGAAGCTTTTCAAAAAGCTATGAACTCAATATTGTCTCATTTAGAAGGAGTGTTATGCTACATAGACGATGTGATTGTATATGCGCAATCTATAGAACAATTGGATCAAAGACTGAAAAAAGTATTTGAAAGATTTCAACAAGTTGGACTCAAACTAAACAAAAGTAAATGTAAATTTGCTCTAAATGAATTGGAAATATTAGGCCATATTGTTAGTAAAAATGGAATTAGACCTGATCCAAAGAAAATAGAAAGTGTTCTAAGTTTTTCAAAACCTGAAAATGTAGATTCTCTAAAATCATTTTTAGGTACATGCGGATTTTTAAGAAAATTCATTCCAGACTTTTCAAAGTTAGCCGAACCACTTAATAATTTGACAAGAAAGGACATAAAATGGAAGTGGAGCAAGAAAGAAGAGGACTCATTCAGAAAATTGAAAGAAGCTCTTACAAAAAATCCATGTTTAGCCTATTTTGACATGAATGCACCTACCGAAGTAATTTCTGATGCTAGTCCTGTAGGTTTAGGAGCTGTTTTACTACAAAGACAAAATGATAGAAGCAAAAAGCCAGTGGCCTATGCAAGTAGATCATTGACTAATGTTGAGAGAAGATACTCACAAATAGAGAAAGAAGCTCTTGGGTGTGTGTGGGCTGTTGAGCATTTCAATGACTATTTATGGGGAAATAAATTTGTACTTAAGACAGATCATAAACCATTGATTTATATGCTTAATCCCAAGAAGGCAACAGTCTTGCCACCAAGAATTGAAAGACTTAGTTGGAGACTTCAACCTTATGATTATGAAATAGAGTATCTTAAGGGCAAACAAAATATTGCAGATATATTTTCAAGAAAACCTTTAACAAATATTTCATGTGAAAATATTGTTGATGATTATGTGGAAAAAGTACTTTCCATATTTTCAGAAGAAATGAAGGCAATTTCCCTCAATGATATCAAGAAGCAAAGTGAAGCAGATCCATTTTTCAAATTTCTAACTAAAATAATTCAAACTGGAAATTGGCCATATCAAATTGATGATGATGAACTTAAAAGTTTGCACAAATTTAAGGAAGAACTTTCAGTTTATGATAATCTCATTTTAAAAGGAAAGAGAATTGTTATACCAACAGATCTTAGAAGAAATATTTTAGACTTAGCTCATGAAACTCATCAAGGGATTGCTAGAACTAAACAAATTTTAAGAGAAAAATACTATTGGCCCAATATGGACAAAGATATAGAAAGACGTATAAAGAATTGTTACATTTGTGAAGTCAATCAACCTTTAAGGCATGACCAACCTTTAACAACCATACCAATACCTCCTAGACCATGGTATAAAGTAGGAGTAGACTTAGTTGGACCAATTGATTCAAAATATATTTTGACACTTATTGATTATTATTCATCGTTCCCGGAAGCGATTATAATAAATGATATTTCTTCGAAAACTATAATTTCAAAATTAAAAGAAATTTTTGCAAGATATGGATTTCCCATTGAAATAGTTTCAGATAATGGTCTTCAATTTGTAAGCAAAGATACTGAGCAATTTTTTATGAAATCAGGTATAAAACATATAAGAGTGTCACCATATTATCCTAAAAGCAATGGAAAAATTGAACGTTTCCACAGATATTTAAAAAAGCAACTTATTTCAGTAAAATTGCAAGGAAAGGATTGGAAAGAAGAACTTCAATGTGTTCTAATGGCATACAGGTCGACTCCACACCCTTCTACTGGGAAAACACCAGCATTATTGCTTTTTTCCAGGGAAATTAGAAATAAGCTCAATGATATAAATGACAATGATTCTCTTATGGATAAAGAAGTGATGGAGCATAATCAAGCCTATAAAGAAAGAATGAAGAAATATGCTGATAGCAAGAATAAGGCCTTGCCTCATGACTTCAAGAAAGGTAATATTGTTTATGTCGCAAACACTGAAATGAAAAGCAAGTTGACACCAAATTATGACAACCAAAGATTTATCATTCTAGAGACTATATCTCCAAATTCATTCAAGTTAGTCAATACTGAGACAGGTAGCTTTATCATTAGGAATGCAAAGCATTTAAGACATGCGAATGTCTTACAAGATTTTAACAAAGGAATTGATTTGAATACCACTTTGATTAAGACTCCAGAAATTAGAATGGAACTTCCTAGTACTTCAAGGTATCTACCAGAACAAGAAGCAACCTTAGAAGATATTGTACCAGAAGAGCAGATTGCTATATCTGATATGGACTGTTTATACCCAAATGAATCACCTAATGAGAATGAAAACAAGACTGTCATCACTAGAAGTGGAAGACAAATACATGTTCCTTCTAGATTTAAGGACATGATTAGATACTAACTAAACAAGGGAGAAATATGTAGAATAGTGTGAAATATATAAGTGATGTGAATATAAAAAAATGGAATTAAGAACAATACACTGACTGTGTTTTGTAAATATATAATTAATCTTTACTAAATTTAAATGTGTGTGATAAATAAATAATTATAATTAAATAATAAATATATAAGTTGTAGTTTATAAAAGATAAACAACACAACAGGCTGAATTTCAAAGACAGTTCCAGTTCAAAATAACTTTATTAGGTGCGTTGCTCACCAAGAGCAACCTAGTTCATAAATGTACAAGGGGGTTTACCACATATATATATATATATATATATATTACGATTAGAATTTTTTTGTGTGTTTGATTGTTGAAAAGAGGTGCAGTCGTAAAAATAAAGATAATTATTTACCTTTCAAGTAGATTTTATTTTGAATTACTTGAAGTAAAAATATACATAAAATTATTTATCACAGTAATAAAAGATAGGTAGGGTTAAATATACATTATTTACAACAATAATAATTAAAAGTGGTATGTTTTTAATCTATGGTCAAATATGTAAAACAGTCAATGAATGAAAATAAAATATATGTTTAAAAAAAAAATATATATATATATATATATATATTTGTATTTTAGATTATAATATATATATATATATATATAAATTAACTAATATTTACAATCTGTGTACACGTGTAATTCCTGTCTGCTCCATCTTCTGCATGTTTCTATCAGTAATGTGAGAGAATTATCTGGAAAGAGATTGATATTCGATATCATTTGCTTTTTCCGTTTTTCATTGTTTTGCATGAATTTATATAAAACTTTTCTTTTTTGTTTTTATTATAATCGCGAGTTTTTGGAATGTTTGGTTTCGTAGTTTTCGTTCGTAAAAATCTTCATTTCTAATTCTCTAATATAGGCTTTTATAGTTGAAATTAGGAGCTCATTTCTTATTATTAAATTTCTTATATATAAGGGGGCTTTTATTATTCTACTTAGAGTCTTATTTTCAAAAGTGTCCAATTTTTAGTATATTTTATTGAATGAAATAAAAATTGGAGTTATCTATGTCTAAAGATGGGCATATTATTGATGAATGTTCTTTTGCAGGTAATATACGTATATATGAAATATGTAGAAAAAAGTTAAATATAATGAGTAAGATACGTTTATTAATTATTTTAGATGAATATTATGAATGTATAAATAAATATTTAAAATGTTTAACGTCAAGATTTTTTCAACAACGGAACAAGCATTCAAATCGGCTTTGACACGTCAGGAGCTTATTTCAAAATAAACTGGGATAACGAACCAGATATTCATCAATAAAATATAAAAAGGTAATCTAAAAAGTGAACTTTTATTGTTTTAACAACAGTTATAGTCTATTTTTTTATTTTCGAGGTGAATCCTGATTCCAATGTGGTTTCGGAAAGATAGGTGAAAATCCAAGATTACTCCTAGATATTGAATACTGTCCTTTCACTTAATGGTGTCATTGATAGAACTCATATCTGTGATCGCCTCCATTTTGTTTCTTGGGTGCGAGAAGAGTATGGCTTTCGTCTTTTTGAAGATTGATTTCTATTCGCCAAATTTTACATCATATTTCTGCATATAGACAAACCTCGTTCAGTTTCTTGTAAATTGTTTAGTTGCTTTTTCTTACACTAGATGGCGCTCTGCCAATAAAATTCCCATGTGAGCTGTCAAGATAGGCCTTTTTTATTTTTAATATCAACACCCGACATTGATTCTATTTTTCTTTTATTTTTTCACACATGCACATAAATATACACTCCTGAACAAAACTAAAGGAAGTGGAAAGTCATTTTTTCGCCGGTTATATATACATATGTCATAATATATACCCTTCCAGGAATAATAAAACAAACCTAGAGCCATCCCAGAGAGAGATGGGATGTAAAGTCCGGTCAATTGAGAAAGCAGCGACATTCCAAAGGGGCGGCAAATGTGGCCCGCCTGTCAACACCTGAGGACTATTTTTGGACAGTTTTGCGGGGGGCGTGCGACAAACGGTCGTTCAGCGGTGGCATCCCCTCGCACTACCTCTCTCTCTCGGATGGCTTCCAAATTCCTCTACCAATTTGTGGTGTAATTAATTCTCTTTCACCACCACATTATTACCACTATATTGTCACATATATATATATATATATATTTTTTTTTTTTAAGAAGAAAGAGGGAATTTTATTCACACTTGATTATCTCGGTTTGTATTCAATAAAGGTCACTGTTTCGAAGAAAGAATCAAAGTTATTCTCTGAATCCCAATATACATGCGAAAAGGTACGACTTCCTTAAGTTTTATCCATGAGTGTATTTTTCACAAAAGCATTTTCAGAACATAGTATTAAGTCCATGAACATTATACACATATTATGCACAATATACACCTATTGCCTATATACACTGAGGATATAAACGGAAATGTTTCTATTTTATTTTATATTTAAATTAATTTTGAAACTCATTCGCGCGCGCGGTTATATTCGAATATTACTCATAAATATTGCTACAAGTTGAATTTATTTAGAATTCAAATTTTCATGTTTCCTATTATATATTTTGCTCCTGGTTGATCAAATAAAATTGTAATCTGTGTTGTATATATATATATATATATATATAAAGAGAGGGAGAGAGAAGCATATGGACCAGACGTAATTCTTCAACAACAAATTGATTCTCCTATTTGCTAATCTGATATTTTACGAACAATATTTTAAAGGAGGCCAACAGGCCGAAACGCGTACGTGGTTAACTTTACTTGTTTGATCAGGAATGAGTATACAGCCAATTCTGGAATAATTAAAAATCAACGAATAGTTGACATTTTTTCCGATAGATGACGAAAGCTATCAGCAACTTTCAGTTTCACGATAAGGAGATGTCTTTTTCTTAATATATATTTATATTATATAGGTTTAACCTTGTGTGTTCAAATTTTGCTTATCTTCTGATTAAAATATTCAATAGACTATTCATACAATCTAAGTGGTTAAATGATTGAAAATATTTTGAGGATATAACACCAGCGAGAATTTTTTTAAATATGTGATTTTATATTAATATATCTCAAAAAGGGTGTATTTTCCTTGCATATTTACGGTTATATATTTTGTGTGTAGTATTATGAGGAAATTTTAAAGCTACAAAGTACGCCATATAGTTCTAGTCTTAAGCTGTTTGGGTTATATATAGTGTACCTTTATTAACGAATTAATTGTAAATATTTTTTTGATGAATCTGCGAACTTCATCTGGCGAAAAGCCCGCCAGAAGAGATCTTCACTAAAAAAAATGGGCCATACTCTTCCTACAAATTTTCTTTACCATTACAGAGAGAAACGAGAGTTTATATAAATGTTTCAGTATAAAAGAAGATTTAAGTTTTTCACCTAAATTAAGGCCAATAAAATTATTCTAATTGAATATATAAAAATATATTTGACTACAAGAGAGGAGGTAATAATGACGTGGGACCATGTGTTGACCCAGCGGATAGGCTGACCAGGCGGTGTTTGCCTCGGTGTCATTGGCGCTGGTTGGTTGTATGGCTGGATTGATTGATTGGTTGATTGACTGACGTGACGTTTGTCTATATATGGAGTTGGATGGAGATATTTTACACCCACACTCGATAAATCATGGAAAATATTCATCTCTTAATAATTTTAGAATCTCGCTCACTTTAAAAATCACCATATCAAATAATCAAGAAAGAAGAAGCCCTTGACTCTACCATCCAATCTCACAAAGGAATTTCAAAAAAACAACAATGCAATACCTTTCTCTTTAAAATTATTTCCAGGATCGTATCACAAGAGTCAAAAGTATCACGTTTAAGATAATATATACATTCAAAATGCATTGAGCCACTGCGGTTATAACCCTTTGGAATCTTATGTAAGAGCATAAACCTAATTAATATTTAAACTTGTATTCGAGGTATATAAGAGTAATCTTCGGCATTTTAAATCTCAATTTTTACATTATCACATTTAGACAACAGTCTTCCTAGTACCTGTTTTACCATATATCCTCTATATGGCCATAACGAAGGTTGTTCGAAAGGTCTTTATAGTTAGATGGCATTACTAAAGCAAATCGCTGTTACAACCATGAGCTGAAATTCTTCAAGCGCGCACACATCAAATTTCGGAGTGACTCATTAAACTTTATAATTTATCAGCCATTTTCAGCGAAATATTTCACTTTATTCAAGCTAAGGTAGAGAAAATATAGTATTCTTCAGTGATTCGCTTTTTTCTATCGGACAGGAAAAAAACTGAAGAAATGAAAACAAACCTGGATGCCATTTATAGAAAGCCTTCTCCGGCCATGACTCTAGAGTTATATATAGATTTCAAGAATTTAAAAAAGGTCAAAAGTCGGTTATGATGAGGATCGCTCAGTACGCTCAGCAGATGTGGTTAGCGAGAAAATTATAGAAAATGTCCACGAAGTGATTCTCTCATATCGACAAAGTAAGTGCATGAAGTAGCAGAGGCCATAGGGTGTGTGAGTGAGAGAGAGAACTGTATTCAGTATTCATATTAAAGATTGGAGATGAAAATGTTATTTATCCATTGGGTGCTGCGATGGCGTACGATGGACAATAAGACAATGCGACTTTCAACTCCAAAAAATAGTGTTAGAAATAATTTAGGTTAGATCCAAGGGACAATTTGTTTCGAGGTATGACCGTCAATCAGACTTGGTTTTATCATCATACCCTGAAAAGCATGCAACAATTAAGACAATGGGTTGCTTCCGTAAAATCTGATTCTAAAGAAGGAAATCTGTCTCTTCTGTCGGAATATTTCTGAAGACGATATTGGGCTCACGAAGGGCTTTATTCTCATAGACCTCTTAGTAAAAAGGAGAAACCTATTATTGTGGGAAATATTACAGCGAGTCCTTAGACCACTTCGTCAATAAATTGAAGAAGACACGGTACCATTCTGCGAAAAAGGTCAAGTTCACCTCGACAAAGCACCAGTATATACATCCGTAGTTGTCACAGCCAAACTGCATGGATTACTGCCTATTGAAACCCCTTCCCGGCCCATCGCTGAGACATCGACGTATTCTGGAGACCTCGGCAATTCCTAATTTTTGGAAGAATTGAAATATACAGAGACTTTGGGAGAAGTGTATATACCTGAAAAGGAATATGTTCAAAACCAAATAATTTAATTTGGAAAAAAATTACATCTTCATTCGAACACGAGTACTTATTAAACCACCTTGTGCCGAAAGTACGCTGTTTTAATATATTGTCCCACACACATAGGTTTATTCATGATTAATTAGTGAAACTACTAAACTTTAGAGTGTGCTTCATTTTCGTATCTAGTACTATATAGAGTATTTTATAGAATATGTGAACGTGTTTGAGAACTAAAGAGAATATCTATGTGCCCGATCCTGGCGTTGAGTTTAAACAAATTTCGACACCGAGTTTTGGAACACTTGGAAATATTCATGTCATATATATTCACATCACGTGCAAGATAATGATGGGCTTAGAGAATTTTAAAGTAGCATTAAATTAATCAATGTCACTTAAGGTCAAGTAGCAGGCGGGGTTTGAAGATTATACCTCTCGACCCTTCCACCGTCTAGTAACGTCAAGAAGATAGATTATCAATACATGCGATGATTCCATCATTTTATACATTTTGAAAATTAGCTGAATTCATTCTTTGGAATGAATGTATTATGTAATTTGTGTTATCTGTGGCCTTCCGTTTAATATAAAAATGTTTATATAAAATGAAAGGATTTAAAAGCACGAATGTGTTTCTTTTATACATAATACAAACTTCTACTGTCCTTACTGCGATGAGAAAAATATATTGGGAGGGCTTGGCTCATCAGTGGTGAACCCTCCCTGCGGTTTCGCCAATTTAATCCACCAGACCGCTTCTCAGAGCTATAATACTGTATTGGACGATTCTGCTTATATACGCAGCACTGAAGGGTGGAATCTCAGAAATGGTTTTCAAGAAAACTATGGACATAAGCAGAATCGTCCAATACAGTATTATAGCTCTGAGAAGGGGTCAGGTGTATTAAATTGGCGAAAACGTAGGGAGGGTTCACCACTGATGAGCCAAGCCCTCCTAATATATTTGTTCATCGCAGTAAGGACAGTAGAAGTTTGTATTATGTATAAAAGAAACATTCGTGCTTCTAAATCCTTTCATTTTATATGTATATATGGCGCGTTATTGCTTTGTGTTAATAAAAATGTCTATAAATGAATGTAGTCATATTAGACACGATTAGTCTGTAACTTTAGTCTAAATTATTGTTGTAGTATTTTTGAGAGGATTATATTGTTGGCGCGCGCGTTTGTTGACAGCTGTGCTGATGAAGGCTGGATCGGCGACGTAGAGAATTTGTTTAACTTAATGTACCCTAGATTTTATTAGAGTCTCGAACAATAGGCATTTTGTTTGTCAAAGTTTTCATTGGTAGTTATTTTTCGTTATAAGCAAATCTGTCACACAAACTTCTAATAAAGTTAATCTTCATCCAGAACTTTTCATTCTTTCAAAATCTGGGCGAGTCTGGATAATGAAATGGTGAGGTCTATGATAGGTGATTGTGTGTTCGTTTCTCTTCCACGTTAGTTCTTCGCCCCCACGTTATAACATATTAAATTTAATCTAAGAGGAAGCCGACGATCGCTCTTCCCCAGATGTCATTCCTCTCTCTTGTCACCCCACAAGGAATGATGGGCATTGCTATCGATACCCATATCTACATCTTTGTGGTTACCTATCATGTTACCTTTCATTAGGTCTTTGCCAGAGATATTTTTGAAGAGATATGCTGATATGAATCTAATAGAACTTGTCACCATAACTATGTCGATTCCCACCAGATGGTCTGTGAAGTTGGTTAAAGCAAATGATTTAAGGAGTTCTTAATTCCAAATGCAACATTTCAAGTTCCTTCTTTATTTATCTGAATATCGGCTTGTAGTGTGGTAAGAAATAGGGAGATCCTGAAAACCTATCGTTTTATATAGGAGCTTCTTGTAATAATATTAGGTCAGTGATTATCTCGTTGTATTGGGCCTTTTATTCGCGTTGTAGTGTGAAATTCTTATACTTTTCAGCCATAGTTAACCTTAGATTTCATCTTTTATTCTTCCTTTTGAGTTATTGAGCAGGACGGAGAGAAATGTCATATGAGCATGAGATAGGCTTTTGGTTTTGCAATTGAAGCAGGATACTGCGGGGGAGTCTCAATTTCGGCTGTCATGGGTGTTGCCGTAGTTTCGGTATCATGTATCATCTTTGAAAAATTTGACCACGTGTCCAAGGCCGAGACATTTCAAACATTGAGTGTACAGAATCGCTTCCTCAACTGGTCTTAACAAATATTTACTGCCGATTGATCCCTGATCTTCGAGTCTCTTGAAGGTCATGGAAGATGTTTCGACTTTCGCCATTTAATTGTTCTATTAGTTTGTTGGTTTTTAATCTTATTAAAGCTGATGAATCATCATATGTTTGCAACTTGATACTTTAATCTATTTAATAAGGTATTGTATCTTCCAGGTCTTTAATAAGGATCCTAGGCTTGAGGAATTTAAGTGGTTGACTAAGAGATCACTGCTATTTTTAAAAAGTCAATAGTAGCTTTGTAAAATATTTTTTAGTCTTTTAAGTTTTCAAAGTGAAAGATTTTTCTTCCTTTGTGATATGTTGTAGTTTCATATATATTTATTTGGTCAAGGTTGGCCTCCATTAGCTAGCCTACTGCTTCCGCTATTTAGACTTCGCTTTTTTTTTTTCGTTTTTTGTTTTTAAAATCTGATAGTTACTGGATTGTGTGTGTGTCAAAATTGATTGTTTCCTTATCCGAATTGTGAATTGTGTTGCGGAGATGAAACGGCTATTGGAGCGGATTTGGGTTTTAGTTCTTCCATTTCAAGCCTTATTTCATCTAGAGCATGGTGAAGTGACGAATATTCAGGGATCATAAATCAGAACTTGAAATAAGATGTTTTCAAGATTGTGTAGGCCGAATATTATTTTAGTTCTTAAGATAATGTGTCGAAAGAGGGTGTGATTTTAATTTATTCAGAATTAGGATGTTTATTTCTTTTCCTAGTCAATAACTATAGACTTCCGATGGTTTTGAGAAATGCTCATCAATGACTTGTTCGTTTGGGATAAGATATAATTATTTTTCGGCAAGTAGTTAATTGTGCATTTCACGCTCTGTCAAGGTTGTATTCAGAGATATATTTTCAACTGGTGTTGAATATTTATATATAAACCTTCTTTCCCAGTTATAATCCTTGGTTTCTCGAAAAAATTTAAGCCGAACATCTCCAGTTTTACCTCAACGAAAAGGTTTTGGCCCACAAAAGACTTCCTGAGGAATCAAGAAATGGGTATTTAAGGCCAAAGTTTTGTAATTACGCTTAACACGTGAAAAAAGACAAATATGAAAAGGACATGTGCTGATATTAAGAATAAAACAAGGCATATCTTGATCGCTCACATTAAAAATATTTGGTGGCAGAGCGCCATCTAGTGGAACAAAAATCAACTAAACGTTGATTATACTTGTTCCATAATATTTTTCCAATACAATTTATTGATAATTCAAGAGAGGCCAACCACGAACTCTTTTCGGGTTGATGGTCCTCGTCAAGGTGGTGAATAGGCTGAATTTTAAAGACAGTTCCAGTTCAAAATAACTTTATTAGGTGCGTTGCTCACCAAGAGCAACCTAGTTCATAAATGTACAAGGGGGTTTACCACATATATATATATATATATATTAACTAATATTTACAATCTGTGTACTTGTAATTCCTGTCTGTTCCATCTTCTGTATGTTTCTATCAGTAATGTGAGAAAATTATCTGGAAAGAGATTGATATTCGATATCATTTGATTTTTCCGTTTTTCATTGTTTTGCATGAATTTATATAAAACGTTTCTTTTTTCTTTTTATTATAATCGCGGGTTTTTGGAATGTTTGGTTTCGTAGTTTTCGTTCGTAAAATTCTTCATTGCTAATTCTCTAATATAGGCATCTATAGTTGAAATTAGGAGGTCATTTCTTATTATTAATCCTGAGTTCAACTGACCCGGTTGATGGTCCTCAACAAGGGTCCCACTCCAGGAATATGGAGGAGCTGTGTCCGTACTCATGTTAGAGTGCAGCAAAGGCTTCCATGTTAGGAACAGCCTCAAACTACAGGCAAAGTCAGACTTTCACCAAAGTGTGCCTGGATCATGGTGCCATGATCAACGAAAGCTGCACCCCTATACCCCATTCCATGAGATCATGAACTCATGGGATTCGTGTAATCTTTACACAAGGGGATAAGAAACAACAACAACAAATTTCTTATATATAAGGGGGCTTTTATTATTCTACTTGGAGTCTTATTTTCAAAAGTGTCCAATTTTTAGTATATTTTATTGAATTAAATAAAAATTGGAGTTATCTATGTCTAAAGATGGGCGTAATAATAAAATAAATTGGAATTTTATTGTTTTAACAACAGTTATAGTCTATTTTTTTATTATCGAGGTGAATCCTGATATCAATGTGGTTTCGGAAAGACAGGTGAAAATCCAAGATTACTCCTATATATCGAATACTGTCCTTTCACTTAATGGTGTCATTGATAGAACTCATATCTGTGATCGCCCCCATTTTGTTTCTTGGGTGTGAGAAGAGTATGGCTTTCGTCTTTTTGAGGGTTGATTTCTATTCGCCAAATTTCGCATCATATTTCTGCATATAGACAGACCTCGTTCAGTTTCTTGTAAATTGTTTAGTTGATTTTTGTTACACAAGATGGAGCTCTGCCGATAAAATTTCCATGTGAGCTGTCAAGATAGGCCTTTTTTACCTAATATTACTTTTTCATTTTTTAAATATTCAGACCGCTCTACTATATTCTTAAGCTATTTGGGTTAAATATAGTGTACGATTATTAAAGAATTAACTATAAATATATATTTTTTGATGAATCTGCAAACTTCATCTGGAAAGAAACCGCCTGAAGAGATCTTCACTAAAATAATTGGGCCATACTCTTCCAACAAATTTTATTTTATCATAACAGAGAGAAACGAGAGTTTATATATAAATGTTTCAATATAAAACAGAATTAAGTTTTTCACATAAATTAAGGCTAATAAAATTATTTTAATTGAATATATAAAAGTATATTTGACTACAAGAGAGGAGATAATAATGACGTGGGACCATGTGTTGACCCAGCGGATAGGCTGACCGGGCGGTGTTTGCCTCGGTGTCATTGGCGCTGGTTGGTTGTGTGGCTGGATTGATTGATTGGTTGATAGACTGACGTGACATTTGTCTATATATGGAGTTGGATGGAGATATTTTACACGCACACTCGATAAATCATGGAAAATATTCATATCTTAATAATTTTAGAATCTCGCTCACTTTAAAAATCACCATATCAAATAATCAAGAAAGAAGAAGCCCTTGATTCTACCATCCAATCTCACAAAGGAATTTTAAAAAAACAACAATGCAATACCTTTCTCTTTAAAATTATTTCCAGGATCGTATCACAAGAGTCAAAAGTATCACGTTTAAGATAATATATACATTCAAAATGCATTGAGCCACTGCGGTTATAACCCTTTGGAATCTTATGTTAGAGCATAAACCTAATTAATATTTAAACTTGTATTCGAGGTATATAAGAGTAATCTTCGACATTTTAAATCTCAATTTTTACATGATCACATTTAGACAACAGTCTTCCTAGTACCTGTTTTACCATATATCCTCTATATGGCCATAACGAAGGTTGTTCGAAAGGTCTTTATAGTTTGATGGCATTACTAAAGCAAATCGCTGTTACAACCATGAGATGAAATTCTTCAAGCGCGCACACATCAAATTTCGGAGTGACTCATTAAACTTTATGATTTATCAGCCATTTTCTGCGAAATATCTCACTTTATTCAAGCTAAGGTAGAGAAAATATAGTATTCTTCAGTGATTCGCTTTTTTTCTATCGGACAGGTAAAAAAAACTGAAGAAATGAAAACAAACCTGGATGCCATTTATAGAAAGCCTTCTCCGGCCATGACTCTACAGTTATATATAGATTTCAAGAATTTAAAAAAGGTCAAAAGTCGGTTATGATGAGGATCGTTCAGTACGCTCAGCAGATGTGGTTAGCGAGAAAATTATAGAAAATGTCCACGAAGTGATTCTCTCATATCGACAAGTAAGTTCATGAAGTAGAAGAGGCCATAGGGTGTGTGAGCGAGAGAGAGAGAACTGTATTCAGTATTCATATTAAAGGTTGGAGGTGAAAATGTTATTTATCCATTGGGTGCTGCGATGGCGTACGATGGACATTGAGACAATGCGACTTTCGACTCCAAAAAATAGTGTTAGAAACAATTTAAGTTAGATCCAAGGGGCAATTTGTTTCGAAGTATGATCGTCAATCAGACTTGGTTTAATAATCATACCCTGAAAAGCATGCAACAATTAAGACAATGGGTTGCTTCGGTAAAATCTGATTTTAAAGAAGGAAGTCTGTCTCTTCTGTCGGAAAATTTCTGAAGACGATATTGGGCACACGAAGGGCTTTATTCTAATAGACATCTTAGTAAAAAGGAGACACCTATTATTGTGGGAAATATTACAGCGAGTCCTTAGACCACTTCGACAATAAATTGAAGAAGACACGGTATACCATTCTGCGAAAAAGGTCATGTTCACCTCGACCAAGCACCAGTATATACATCCGTAGTTGTCGCAGCCAAACTGCATGGATACTGCCTATTGAATACCATTCCCGGCCCATCGCTGAGACACCGCGTATTCTGGAGACCTGGGCAATTCCTAATTTTTGGAAGAATTGAAATATACAGAGACTTTGGGAGAAGTGTATATACCTGAAAAGGAATATGTTCAAAAACAAATAATTTAATTTTGGGAAAAATTACATCTTCATTCGAACACGAGTACTTATTAAACCACCTTGTCCCGAAAGTACGCTGTTTTAATATATTGTCCCACACACATAGGTTTATTCATACCTAATTAGGAAACTACTAAACTTTAGAGTGTGCCTCATTTTTGTATCTAGTACTATATAGAGTATTTTATAGAATATGTAGAAGTGTTTGAGAACTAAAGAGAATATCTGTGTGCCTGATCCTGGCGTTGAGTTTAAACAAATTTCGACACCTCGTTTTGGAACACTTGGAAATATTTCATGTCATAGATATTCACATTATGTGCTAGATAATAATGTGCTTTGAGAATTTTAAAGTAGCATTAAATTAATCAATGTCACTTAAGCTCAAGAAGCACTCGGGGTTTGAAGATTATACCTCTCGACCCATCCACCGCCTATTAACATTAAGATGATAGATTATCAATACATGCGATGATTCCATCATTTAAAAACATTTTGAGAATAAGCTGAATTCATTCCTTTGAATGAATGTTTTATGGGATTCTAGTTATCTGTGGCGTTCCATTTAATATAAAAATGTCTATAAATGAATGTAGTCATATTATATACGATTATTCTCTAACTTTACTCTAAATCATTTTGTAGTATTTTTGAGAGATTATATTGATGGCGCGCGCGTTTGTTGGCAGCTGTGTTAATGGTGGCTGGATCGGAGCTGTAAAAAATTTGTTTAACTTTATGTACCCTAGATTTTATTAGTCTCGAACAATGGGCAATTTCCTTGTCTAAGTTTCCGTTTGTAGTTATTTATTGTTCAAGGATTTGGCCTACCTCGGTTATCAACTTAGAATAAATTTGATCTTCATCCATAACTTTCCATTCTGTCAATATTTGGGCGAGCCTGGATAATGAAATGGCGAGGTCTATGATAGATGATTGTGTGTTCGTTTCTCTTCTACGTTAGAGAGAGATTGAAACTTCTTTACTACAATGTCCATATAAAAGTATATAAGGTTAAATACAAAATATATATATATGAATAAATAAGAGAGAGAGTTCATCGCCCACGTTATAACATATTAAATTATTTTCTAGGAGGAAGTCGGCGATCGCTTTTCCCTAGATGTCATTCCTCGCTCTCGTCACCGCACAGAGAATGATCAGCATTGCTATCGATACCCATATCTACATCTTTGTGGTTACCTATCATGTTACCTTTCATTAGGTCTTTGCCAGAGGTTTTTTTGAAGAGATATGCTGATATGAATCTAATAGGATTTGTCACCATAGCTATGTCGATTCCCACCAGATGGTCTGTGAAATTGGTAATAAGCAAATGATTTAAGGAGTTCTTAATTCCAAATGCAACATTTCAAGTTCCTTCTTTATTTATCTGAATATCGGCTTGTAGTGTGGTAAGAAATAGGGCGATCCTGAAAACTTATCGTTTTATATAGAAGGTTCTTGTAATAATATTAGGTCAGTGATTATCTCCTTGTATTGGGGCTTTTATTCGCGTTGTAGTGTAAAATTCTTATACTTTTCAGCCATAGTTAACCTTAGATTTCATCCTTTATTCTTCCTTTTGAGTTATTGAGCAGGACGGAGAGAAATGTCATATGAGCATGAGATAGGCTTTTGGTTTTGCAATTGAAGCAGGATACTGCGGGGGAGTCTCAATTTCGGCTGTCATGGGAGTTGCCGTAGTTTCGGTATCATGTATCATCTTTGAAAAATGACCACGTGTCCAAGGCCGAGACATTTCAAACATTGAGTGTACAGAATCGCTTCCTCAACTGGTCTTAACAAATATTTACTGCCGATTGATCCCTGATCTTCGAGTCTTTTGAAGGTCATGGAAGATGTTTCGACTTTCGCCATTTAATTGTTCTATTAGTTTGTCAGTTTTTAATCTAATTAAAGGTGATAAATCATCATATGTTGGCAACTTGATGCTTTAATCCATTTTTCATAAGGTATTGTATCTTCCAGGTCTTTAATAAGGATCCTAGGCTTGAGGAATTTAAGTGGTTGACTAAGAGATCACTGCTATTTTTTAAAAAGTCACTAGTAGCTTTGTAAAAGATTTTTTAGTCTTTTAAGTTTTCAAAGTGAAAGATTTTTCTTCCTTTGTGATATGTTGTAATTTCATATATATTTATTTGGTCAAGGTTTGCCTCCATTAGCTAGCCTACTGCCTCCGTTATTTAGACTTCGCTTTTTTTTTCGTTTTTAAAATCTGATAGTTACTGGATTGTGTGTGTGTCAAAATTGATTGTTTCCTTATCCGAATTGTGAATTGTGTTGCGGAGATGAAACGGCTATTGGAGCGGATTTGGGTTTTAGTTCTTCCATGTCAAGCCTTATTTCATCTGGAGCATGGTGAAGTGACGAATATTCAGGGATCATAAATCAGAACTTGAAATAAGATGTTTTCAAGATTGTGTAGGCCGAATATTATTTTAGTTCTTAAGATAATGTGTCGAAAGAGGGTGTGATTTTAATTTATTCACAATTCGGATGTTTATTTCTTTTTCCTAGTCAATAACTATAGACTTCCGATGTGGTTTTGAGAAATGCTCATCAATGACTTGTTCGTTTGGGATAAGATATAATTATTTTTCGGCAAGTAGTTAATTGTACATTTCACGCTGTCAAGGTTGTATTCAGAGAAATATTCTCAACTGGTGATGATTTTTTATATATAAACCTTCTTTCCCAGTTATAATCCTTGATTTCTCGAAAAGGTTTTAAGCAGCTCCAATCCGCTCTTACCTCAACGAAAAGGTTTTGGCCCACAAAAGACTTCCTGAGGAAACAAGAAATGGGTATTTAAGGCCAAAGTTTTGTAATTACGCTTAACACGTGAAAAAAGACAAATATGAAAAGGACATGTGCTGATATTAAGAATAAAACAAGGCATATCTTGATCGCTCACATTAAAAATATTTAGTGGCAGAGCGCCATCTAGTGGAACAAAAATCAACTAAACGTTGATTATACTTGTTCCATAATATTTTTCCAATACAATTTATTGATAATTCAAGAGAGGCCAACCACGAACTCTTTTCGGGTTGATGGTCCTCCTCAAGGTGGTGATTAGGCTGAATTTCAAAGACAGTTCCAGTTCAAAATAACTTTATTAAGTGCGTTGCTCACCAAGAGCAACCTAGTTCATAAATGTACAAGGGGGTTTACCACATATATATATTACGATTAGAATTTTTTTGTGTGTTTGATTGTTGAAAAGAGGGGCAGTCGTAAAAAGTAAAGATAATTATTTACCTTTCAAGTAGATTTTATTTTGAATTACTTGAAGTAAAAATATACATAAAATTATTTATCACAGTAATAAAAGATAGGTAGGGATAAATATACATTATTTACAACAATAATAATTAAAAGTGGTATGTTTTTTAATCTATGGTCAAATATGTAAAACAGTCAATGAATGAAAATAAAATATATGTTTTAAAAAAATATATATATATATATTTGTATTTTAGATTATAATATATATATATATAAATTAACTAATATTTACAATCTGTGTACACGTGTAATTCCTGTCTGCTCCATCTTCTGCATGTTTCTATCAGTAATGTGAGAGAATTATCTGGAAAGAGATTGATATTCGATATCATTTGCTTTTTCCGTTTTTCATTGTTTTGCATGAATTTATATAAAACTTTTCTTTTTTGTTTTTATTATAATCGCGAGTTTTTGGAATGTTTGGTTTCGTAGTTTTCGTTCGTAAAAATCTTCATTTCTAATTCTCTAATATAGGCTTTTATAGTTGAAATTAGGAGCTCATTTCTTATTATTAAATTTCTTATATATAAGGGGGCTTTTATTATTCTACTTAGAGTCTTATTTTCAAAAGTGTCCAATTTTTAGTATATTTTATTGAATGAAATAAAAATTGGAGTTATCTATGTCTAAAGATGGGCATATTATTGAATGTTCTTTTGCAGGTAATATACGTATATATGAAATATGTAGAAAAAAGATAAATACAATGAGTAAGATACGTTTATTAATTATTTTAGATGAATATTATGAATGTATAAATAAATATTTAAAATGTTTAACGTCAAGATTCAACAACGGAACCAAACATTCAAATCGGCTTTGACACGTCAGGAGCTTATTTCAAAATAAACTGGGATAACGAACCAGATATTTATCAGTCAAATATAAAAAAGTAATCTAAAAAGTAAACTTTTATTGTTTTAACAACAGTTATAGTCTATTTTTTTTATTTTCGAGGTGAATCCTGATTTCAATGTGGTTTCGGAAAGACAGGTGAAAATCCAAGATTACTCCTAGATATCGAATACTGTCCATCCACTTAATGGTGTCATTGATAGAACTCATATCTGTGATCGCCTCCATTTTGTTTCTTGGGTGCGAGAAGAGTATGGCTTTCGTCTTTTTGAAGATTGATTTCTATTCGCCAAATTTTACATCATATTTCTGCATATAGACAGACCTCGTTCAGTTTCTTGTAAATTGTTTAGTTGCTTTTTCTTACACTAGATGGCGCTCTGCCAATAAAATTTCCATGTGAGCTGTCAAGATAGGCCTTTTTTATTTTAATATCAACACCCGACATTGATTCTATTTTTCTTATTTTTTCACACACGCACATAAATATACACTCCTGAACAAAACTAAAGGAAGTGGAAAGTCATTTTTTCGCCGGTTATATATATATATATATCTTTTTTTTTTTAAGAAGAAAGAGGGAATTTGATTCACACTTGATTATCTCGTTTTGTCTTCAATAAAGGTCACTGTTTCGAAGAAGGAATCAAAGTTATTGTCTGAATCCCAATATATATGCTAAAAGGTACAACTTCCTTAAGTTTGGTCCATGAGTGTATTTTTCACAAAAGCAATATCAGAACATAGTATTAAGTCCATGAACATTATACAGATATTATGCACAATATACACCTATTGCCTATATACACTGAGGATATAAACGGAAATGTTTCTATTTTATTTTATATTTAAATTAATTTTAAAACTCATTCGCGCGCGTGGTTATATTCGAATATTACCCATAAATATTGCTATAAGTTGAATTTATTTAGAATTTAAATTTTCATGTTTCCTATTATATATTTTGCTCCTGGTTGATCAAATAAAATTGTAATCTGTGTTGTATAAAGAGAGGGAGAGAGAAGCATATGGACCAGACGTAATTCTGCAACAACAAATTGATTCTCCTATTTGCTAATCTGATATTTTACGAACAATATTTTAAAGGAGGCCAACAGGCCGAAACGCGTACGTGGTTAGCTTTTCTTGTTTGATCAAGAATGAGTATACAGCCAATTCTGGAATAATTAAAAATCAACGAATAGTTGACATTTTTTCCGATAGATGACGCAAGCTATCAGCAACTTTCAGTTTCACGATAAGGAGATGTCTTTTTCTTAATATATATTTATATTATATAGGTTTATAACACCTTGTGTGTTCAAATTTTGCTTATCTTCTGATTAAAATATTCAATAGACTATTCATAAAATCTAAGTGGTTAAATGATTGAAAATATTTTGAGGATATAACACCAGCGAGAATTTTTTTAAAATATGTGATTTTATATTAATATATCTCAAAAAGAGTTTATTTTCCTTGCATATTTACGGTTATATATTTTGTGTGTAGTATTATGAGGAAATTTTAAAGCTACAAAGTCAGAACAAAGTACGCCATATAGTTTTAGTCTTAAGCTCTTTGGGTTATATATAGTTTACCATTGTTAAAGAATTAATTATAAATATTTTTTGATGAATCTGCGAACTTCATCTGGCGAAAAGCCCGCCTGAAGAGATCTTCACTAAAAAAATGGGCCATACTCTTCCTACAAATTTTCTTTACCATTACAGAGAGAAACGAGAGTTTATATAAATGTTTCAGTATAAAAGCAGAATTAAGTTTTTCACATAAATTAAGGCTAATAAAATTATTCTAATTGAATATATAACAACAACAAAAACAACAAAAGCCTTTATTGAGGACTTCTCGTCCTATATAGGATTCGCCAGTTTACAGAGTAAGAGAAGAGAACTAAGAACACAGAGAGAAACCTATAATTAGTAGGTATAGTATAGTATTTTCTACACTGTGACTATATACAACAGCAACAACAAGCCTTTTACTGGATGAAAGTCCCATACAGGATTCGTCATTCTAATCCTGACATAGATTATTTGCTTAAAATTATTTACATCAATTATATTATGTATATACCCCCCCCCCCTTCTCTTCAGCCGTCTTCCAAAATTTGAACAACGCAAAAGCTCCAGCTCTGCTTCTCACCACCTCATTCAACAGGAGCTCCAAAGAGATTCCCTCAAGGCCTATTTCAGTGAGGAGCACTTCTCGTTCGTCTTTCAGCCCCATACATGAGAGCAAATGGTGATGTAGCCTAGGCTCCATTCTTGTCCCGCAAATCTCGCAAGTCCATCCGTCTGTTTTAAATATTCAGGGGCGATCATCAATAAAGAGCACCGCGAGGATTCTCATTCCGGCAATACACCGTTTGACCCAGAGCGGGAGATCGCTGGACAGATAGTGTTCCGGTAGCGGAGTTGAGCAGATGTTTTTATTGTGGGGGCATAGTCTTGAATTTAGTATTCTTGTGTGATCCTTTGCAGTGTCTGTGCAGAAATTCAGCCTTTGAAATCCGGTGGTGTTTAAAATATTAATTATACTTCCTGTGAAACCTATATATTTTTTCGTTGCGTTTGAGATTTCCCACAGCTGGGAAAAGCAGAGCAGCGGCAATCTTGTTCCACCCATTCCCATCAATCTCAACCAAAACTTTAGGGTAAGTTTCAAGACTGTAACGCTGAGTGACACTCATCCCAATTCTATCCTCAGCATGTATCCGGGCGTGTATCTTGGTAGATTTAGATATCTTTGCATAAATGAGTCCTGAATTTGATCAACAATTAATGTATGCTCATTTGCCCAAACAGGTGCCGCGTATAGCAGGGTTGATAGAACCATCTCGTCAAGAAGTTTCATAGAGGATTTAAAAGAGTTCATCTTCGAACTGGTCAGAATAGGCCAGACCGCACCACTGGCAGCGAGAGTTTTACCCTTATAGTATAATGTGGCTTGCTTAAAAGAGAAAGTTGAGGTGAGTGGATATCCTAGATACATGTATTTTTTCTTGACATTCAGTGTTTGTTGTCCCCAATACCAATTATCGGATTTATTCTAATTGAATATATAAAAATATATTTGACTACAAGAGAGAAGCTAATAATGACGTGGGACCCTGTGTTGACCCAGCGGATAGGCTGACCGGGCGATGTTTGCACCGGTGTCATTGGCGCTGGTTGGTTGTGTGGCTGGATTGATTGATTGGTTGATAGACTGACGTGACATTTGTCTATATATGGAGTTGGATGGAGATATTTTACACGCACACTCGATATATCATGGAAAATATTCATCTCTTAATAATTTTAGAATCTCGCTCACTTTAAAAATCACCATATCATCAAGAAAGAAGAAGCCCTTGACTCTACCATCCAATCTCACAATGGAATTCCAAAAACAAATAATTTGATTTTGGAAAAATTACGGCTTCAATCGGACACGGGTATTTATTAAACCGCCTTGTGCCGAAAGTAGAATGTGTTTTAATTTATTGCCCCACACGCATAGATTTATTCACGACTAATAAGTGAAACTACTAAACTTTAGAGTGTGCATCATTTTTGTATCTAGTACTATATAGAGTATTTTTTATAATATGTAGAAGTGTTTGAGAAATAAAGACAATATCTGTGTGCCTGATCCTGGCGTTGAATGTAAACAAATTTTGACACCGCGTTTTGGAACACTTGGAAATATTTCATGTCATAGATATTCACATACCGTGCTAGATAATAATGAGCTTTGAGAATTTTAGAGTAGCATTAAATTAATCAATGTCACTTAAGCTCAAGAAGCACGCGGGGTTTGAAGATTATACCTTTCTACCCTTGCACCGCCTAGTAACGTTAAGATGATAGATTATGAATACATGCGATGATTCCATCATTTAAAAACATTTTGAGAATAAGCTGAATTCATTCCTTGGAATGAATGTTTTATGGGATTCTAGTTATCTGTGGCGTTCCATTTAATATAAAAATGTCTATAAATGAATGTAGTCATATTAGATACGATTAGTCTTTACTCTAAATCATTGTTGTAGTATTTTGAGAGATTATATTGATGGCGCGCGCGTTTGTTGGCAGTTGTGTTAATGGTGATGGATCGGAGCTGTAAAAAATTTGTTTAACTTCATATACCCTAGATTTTATTAGTCTCGAACAATGGGCAATTTCCTTGTCTAAGTTTCCTTTTGTAGTTATTTATTGTTCAAAGATTTGGCCTACCTCGGTTACCAACTTAGAATTAATTTGATCTTCATCCATAACTTTCCATTCTGTCAATATTTGGGCGAGCCTGGATAATGAAATGGCGAGGTCTATGATAGATGATTGTGTGTTCGTTTCTCTTCTACGTTAGAGAGAGATTGAAACTTCTTTACTACAATGTCCATATAAAAGTATATAAGGTTAAATACAAAATATATATATATGAATAAATAAGAGAGAGAGTTCATCGCCCACGTTATAACATATTAAATTATTTTCTAGGAGGAAGTCGGCGATCGCTTTTCCCTAGATGTCATTCCTCTCTCTCGTCACCCCACAGAGAATGATCGGCATTGCTATCGATACCCAAATCTACATCTTTGTCGTTACCTATCATGTTACCTTTCATTAGGTCTTTGCCAGAGGGTTTTTTTGAAGAGATATGCTGATATGAATCTAATAGAATTTGTCACCATAGCTATGTCGATTCCCGCCAGATGGTCTGTGAAATTGGTAATAAGCAAATGATTTAAGGAGTTCTTAATTCCAAATGCAACATTTCAAGTTCCTTCTTTATTTATCTGAATATCGGCTTGTGTAGTGTGGTAAGAAATAGGGCGATCCTGAAAACTTATCGTTTTATATAGAAGGTTCTTGTAATAATATTAGGTCAGTGATTATCTCGTTGTATTGGGGCTTTTATTCGCGTTGTAGTGTAAAATTCTTATACTTTTCAGCCATAGTTAACCTTAGATTTCATCCTTTATTCTTCCTTTTGAGTTATTGAGCAGGACGGAGAGAAATGTCATATGAGCATGAGATAGGCTTTTGGTTTTGCAATTGAAGCAGGATACTGCGGGGGAGTCTCAATTTCGGCTGTCACGGGAGTTGCCGTAGTTTCGGTATCATGTATCATCTTTGAAAAATTTGACCACGTGTCCAAGGCCGAGACATTTCAAACATTGAGTGTACAGAATCGCTTCCTCAACTGGTCTTAACAAATATTTACTGCCGATTGATCCCTGATCTTCGAGTCTCTTGAAGGTCATGGAAGATGTTTCGACTTTCGCCATTTAATTGTTCTATTAGTTTGTTGGTTTTTAATCTAATTAAAGCTGATGAATCATCATATGTTTGCAACTTGATGCTTTAATCCATTTTTCATAAGGTATTGTAACTTCCAGGTCTTTAATAAGGATCCTAGGCTTGAGGAATTTAAGTGGTTGACTAAGAGATCACTTCTATTTTTAAAAAAGTCACTAGTAGCTTTGTAAAATATTTTTTAGTCTTTTAAGTTTTCAAAGTGAAAGATTTTTCTTCCTTTGTGATATGTTGTAGTTTCATATATATTTATTTGGTCAAGGTTTGCCTCCATTAGCTAGCCTACTGCCTCCGTTATTTAGTCTTCGCTTTTTTTTTTCGTTTTTAAAATCAGATAGTTACTGGATTGTGTCTGTGTCAAAATTGATTGTTTCCTTATCCGAATTGTGAATTGTGTTGCGGAGGTGAAACGGCTATTGGAGCGGATTTGGGTTTTAGTTCTTCCATTTCAAGGCTTATTTCATCTAGAGCATGGTGAAGTGACGAATATTCAGGGATCATAAATCAGAACTTGAAATCAGATGTTTTCAAGATTGTGTAGGCCGAATATTATTTTAGTTCTTAAGATAATGTGTCGAAAGAGGGTGTGATTTTAATTTATTCACAATTCGTATGTTTATTTTTTTTTTCCTAGTCAATAACTATAGACTTCCGATGGTTTTGAGAAATGCTCATCAATGACTTGTTCGTTTGGGATAAGATATAATTATTTTTCGTCAAGTAGTTAATTGTACATTTCACGCTCTGTCAAGGTTGTATTCAGAGAAATATTCTCAACTGGTGATGATTTTTTATATATAAACCTTCTTTCCCAGTTATAATCCTTGATTTCTCGAAAAGGTTTTAAGCAGCTCCAATCCACTCTTACCTCAACGAAAAGGTTTTGGCCCACAAAAGACTTCCTGAGGAAACAAGAAATGGGTATTTAAGGCCAAAGTTTTGTAATTACGCTTAACACGTGAAAAAAGACAAATATGAAAAGGACATGTGCTGATATTAAGAATAAAACAGGGCTTATCTTGATCGCTCACATTAAAAATATTTGGTGGCAGAGCGCCATCTAGTGGAACAAAAATCAACTAAACGTTGATTATACTTGTTCCATAATATTTTTCCAATACAATTTATTGATAATTCAAGAGAGGCCAACCACGAACTCTTTTCGGGTTGATGGTCCTCGTCAAGGTGGTGAATAGGCTGAATTTCAAAGACAGTTCCAGTTCAAAATAACTTTATTAAGTGCGTTGCTCACCAAGAGCAACCTAGTTCATAAATGTACAAGGGGGTTTACCACATATATATATATATATATATATATATTACGATTAGAATTTTTTTGCGTGTTTGATTGTTGAAAAGAGGTGCAGTCGAAAAAAGTAAAGATAATTATTTACCTTTCAAGTAGATTTTATTTTGAATTACTTGAAGTAAAAATATACATAAAATTATTTATCACAGTAATAAAAGATAGGTAGGGTTAAATATACATTATTTACAACAATAATAATTAAAAGTGGTATGTTTTAATCTATAGTCAAATATGTAAAACAGTCAATGAATGAAAATAAAATATATGTTTTAAAAATATATATATATATATATATATATATATATATATTTGTATTTTACATTATAATATATATATATATATTAACTAATATTTACAATCTGTTTACACGTAATTCCTGTCTGCTCCATCTTCTGCATGTTTCTATCAGTAATGTGAGAGAATTATCTGGAAAGAGATTGATATTCGATATCATTTGCTTTTTCCGTTTTTCATTGTTTTGCATGAATTTATATAAAACTTTTCTTTTTTGTTTTTATTATAATCGCGAGTTTTTGGAATGTTTGGTTTCGTATTTTCGGTCGTAGAAATTTTCATTGCTAATTCTCTAATATAGGCATCTATAGTTGAAATTAGGAGGTTATTTCTTATTATTAAATTTCTTATATACAAGGGGGCTTTTATTATTCTACTTCGAGTCTTATTTTTTCAAAAGTGTCCAATTATTAGTATATTTTATTGGATGAAATAAAAATTGGAGTTATCTATGTCTAAAGATGGGAGTAATATTATTGAAATACAGTGTTCTTTTGCAGATTATATAATAAATAATGAAGAAAAATATATAAATATACTGAATATGTTTATATATTTCTTTTCATTTTAGGTGAATATTATGATTGCATCAATAAAGATTTAAAATGTTTAAGGGCAAGATTCAACAACGGAACAAAGCATTCAAATCGGCTTTGACACGTCATGAGCTTGTCAAAAAATAAACAACTGGGGTAACGAACCAGATATTCATCAGTCAAATATAAAAAAGCAATCTAAAAAGTGAACTTTTATTGTTTTAACAACAGTTATAGTCTTTTTTTTTCGAGTTGAATCCTGATTTCAATGTGGTTTCGTAAAGACTGGTGAAAATCCAAGATTTCTCCTAGATATCGAATACTGTCCATCCACTTAATGATGTCATTGATAGAACTCATATCTGTGATCGCCTCCATTTTGTTTCTTGGTTGCGAGATGAGTATGGCTTTCGCCTTTTTGAAGATTGATTTCTATTCGCCAAATTTTGCATCATATTTCTGCATATAGACAGACCTCGTTCAGTTTCTTGTAAATTGTTTAGTAGCTTTTTCTTACACTAGATGGCGCTCTGCCAATAAAATTTCCATGTGAGCCGTCAAGATAGGCCTTTTTTATTTTAATATCAACACCCGACATTGATTCTATTTTTCTTATTTTTTTCACACACGCACATAAATATACACTCCTGAACAAAACTAAAGGAAGTGGAAAGTCATTTTTTCGCCGGTTATATATATATATATCTTTTTTTTTAAGAAGAAAGAAGAAATTTTATTCACACTTGATTATCTCGTTTTGTCTTCAATAAAGGTCACTGTTTCGAAGAAGGAATCAAAGTTATTGTTTGAATCCCAATATACATGCTAAAAGGTACGACTTCCTTAAGTTTTGTCCATGAGTGTATTTTTCACAAAAGCATTTTCAGAACATAGTATTAGGTCCATGAACATTATACACATATTATACACAATATACACCTATTGCCTATATACACTGAGGATATAAACGGAAATGTTTCTATTTTATTTTATATTTAAATTCATTTTAAAACTCATTCGCGCGCGCGGTTATATTCGAATATTACCTATAAATATATTGCTTTAAGTTGAATTTATTTAGAATATAAATTTTAATGTTTCCTATTATATATTTTGCTCCTGGTTGATCAAATAAAATTGTAATCTGTGTTGTATAAAGAGAGGGAGAGAGAAGCATATGGACCAGACGTAATTCATTCAACAACAAATTGATTCTCCTATTTGCTAATCTGATATTTTACGAACAATATTTTAAAGGAGGCTAACAGGCCGAAACGCGTACGTGGTTAGCGTTTCTTGTTTGATCAAGAATGAGTATACAGCCAATTCTGGAATAATTAAAAATCAACGAATAGTTGCTATTTATTCCGATAGATGACGCAAGCAATCAGCAACTTTCAGTTTCACGATAGGGAGATGTCTTTTTCTTAATATATATTTATATTATATAGGTTTAACCTTGTGTGTTCAAATTTTGCTTATCTTCTGATTAAAATATTCAATAGACTATTCATAAAATCTAAGTGGTTAAATGATTAAAAATATGTATTTTGAGGATATAACACCAGCGAGAATTTTTTTAAAATATGTGATTTTAAATTAATATATCTCATAAAGGGTGTATTTTCCTTGCATATTTACGGTTATATATTTTGTGTGTAGTATTATGAGGAAATTTTAAAGCTACAAAGTACGCCATATAGTTCTAGTCTTAAGCTGTTTGGGTTATATATAGTGTATCATTATAGAAGAATTAATTATAAATATTTTTTTGATGAATCTGCAAACTTCATCTGGCGAAAAGCCCGCCTGAAGAGATCTTCACTAAAAAAATGGGCCATACTCTTCCTACAAATTTTATTTTATCATTCCAGAGATAAAGGAGAGTTTATATGAATGTTTCAATATAGAAAGCAGAATTAAGTTTTTCACCTAAATTAAGGCTAATAAAATTACTCTAATTGAATATATAAAATATATTTGACTACAAGAGAGAAGCTAATAATGACGTGGGACCCTGTGTTGACCCAGCGGATAGGCTGACCGGGCGATGTTTGCACCGGTGTCATTGGCGCTGGTTGGTTGTGTGGCTGGATTGATTGATTGGTTGATTGACTGACTTGACGTTTGTCTATATATGGAGTTGGATGGAGATATTTTACACGCACACTCGATAAATCATGGAAAATATTCATCTCTCAATAATTTTAGAATCTCGCTCACTTTAAAAATCACCATATCAAATAATCAAGAAAGAAGAAGCCCTTGACTCTACCATCCAATCTCACAAAGGAATTTAAAAAAAAACAATGCAATACCTTTATCTTTAAAATTATTTCCAGGATCGTATCACAAGAGTCAAAAGTATCACGTTTAAGATAATACATTCAAAATGCATTGAGCCACTGCGGTTATAACCCTTTGGAATCTTATGTTAGAGCATAAACCTAATTAATATTCAAACTTGTATTCGAGGTATATAAGAGTAATCTTCGACATTTTGAATCTCAATTTTTACATTATCACATTTAGACAACAGTCTTCCTAGTACCTGTTTTACCATATATCCTCTATATGGCCATAACGAAGGTTGTTCGAAAGGTCTTTATAGTTAGATGACATTACTAAAGCAAATCGCTGTTACAACCATGAGCTGAAATTCTTCAAGCGCGCACACATCAAATTTCGGAGTGACTCATTAAACTTTATGATTTATCAGCCATTTTCAGCGAAATATCTCACTTTATTTAAGCTAAGGTTGAGAAAATATAGTATTCTTCAGTGATTCGCTTTTTTCTATCGGACAGGAAAAAAACTGAAGAAATGAAAACAAACCTGGATGCCATTTATAGAAAGCCTTCTCCGGCCATGACTCTAGAGTTATATATAGATTTCAAGAATTTAAAAAAGGTCAAAAGTCGGTTATGATGAGGATCGCTCAGTACGCTCAGCAGATGTGGTTAGCGAGAAAATTATAGAAAATGTCCACGAAGTGATTCTCTCATATCGACAAAGTAAGTTCATGAAGTAGCAGAGGCCATAGGGTGTGTGAGTGAGAGAGAACTGTATTCAGTATTCATATTAAAGATTGGAGATGAAAATGTTATTTATCCATTGGGTGCTGCGATGGCCTACGATGGACAATAAGACAATGCGACTTTCAACTCCAAAAAATAGTGTTAGAAATAATTTAGGTTAGATCCAAGGGACAATTTGTTTCGAGGTATGACCGTCAATCAGACTTGGTTTTATCATCATACCCTGAAAAGCATGCAACAATTAAGACAATGGGTTGCTTCCGTAAAATCTGATTCTAAAGAAGGAAATCTGTCTCTTCTGTCGGAATATTTCTGAAGACGATATTGGGCTCACGAAGGGCTTTATTCTCATAGACCTCTTAGTAAAAAGGAGAAACCTATTATTGTGGGAAATATTACAGCGAGTCCTTAGACCACTTCGTCAATAAATTGAAGAAGACACGGTACCATTCTGCGAAAAACGTCAAGTTCACCTCGACAAAGCACCAGTATATACATCCGTAGTTGTCACAGCCAAACTGCATGGATTACTGCCTATTGAAACACCTTCCCGGCCCATCGCTGAGACATCGACGTATTCTGGAGACCTCGGCAATTCCTAATTTTTGGAAGAATTGAAATATACAGAGACTTTGGGAGAAGTGTATATACCTGAAAAGGAATATGTTCAAAACCAAATAATTTAATTTGGAAAAAAATTACATCTTCATTCGAACACGAGTACTTATTAAACCACCTTGTGCCGAAAGTACGCTGTTTTAATATATTGTCCCACACACATAGGTTTATTCATGATTAATTAGTGAAACTACTAAACTTTAGAGTGTGCTTCATTTTCGTATCTAGTACTATATATAGTATTTTATAGAATATGTGAACGTGTTTGAGAACTAAAGAGAATATCTATGTGCCTGATCCTGGCGTTGAGTTTAAACAAATTTCGACACCGAGTTTTGGAACACTTGGAAATATTTCATGTCATATATATTCACATCACGTGCAAGATAATGATGGGCTTAGAGAATTTTAAAGTAGCATTAAATTAATCAATGTCACTTAAGGTCAAGTAGCAGGCGGGGTTTGAAGATTATACCTCTCGACCCTTCCACCGTCTAGTAACGTCAAGAAGATAGATTATCAATACATGCGATGATTCCATCATTTTATACATTTTGAGAATTAGCTGAATTCATTCTTTGGAATGAATGTATTATGTAATTTGTGTTATCTGTGGCCTTCCGTTTAATATAAAAATGTTTATATAAAATGAAAGGATTTAAAAGCACGAATGTGTTTCTTTTATACATAATACAAACTTCTACTGTCCTTACTGCGATGAGAAAAATATATTGGGAGGGCTTGGCTCATCAGTGGTGAACCCTCCCTGCGGTTTCGCCAATTTAATCCACCAGACCGCTTCTCAGAGCTATAATACTGTATTGGACGATTCTGCTTATATACGCAGCACTGAAGGGTGGAATCTCAGAAATGGTTTTCAAGAAAACTATGGACATAAGCAGAATCGTCCAATACAGTATTATAGCTCTGAGAAGGGGTCAGGTGTATTAAATTGGCGAAACCGCAGGGAGGGTTCACTACTGATGAGCCAAGCCCTCCTAATATATTTGTTCATCGCAGTAAGGACAGTAGAAGTTTGGATTATGTATAAAAGAAACATTCGTGCTTCTAAATCCTTTCATTTTATATGTATATATGGCGCGTTATTGCTTTGTGTTAATAAAAATGTCTATAAATGAATGTAGTCATATTAGACACGATTAGTCTCTAACTTTAGTCTAAATTATTGTTGTAGTATTTTTGAGAGGATTATATTGTTGGCGCGCGCGTTTGTTGACAGCTGTGCTGATGAAGGCTGGATCGGCGACGTAGAGAATTTGTTTAACTTAATGTACCCTAGATTTTATTAGAGTCTCGAACAATAGGCATTTTGTTTGTCAAAGTTTTCATTGGTAGTTATTTTTCGTTATAAGCAAATCTGTCACACAAACTTCGAATAAAGTTAATCTTCATCCAGAACTTTTCATTCTTTCAAAATCTGGGCGAGTCTGGATAATGAAATGGTGAGGTCTATGATAGGTGATTGTGTGTTCGTTTCTCTTCCACGTTAGTTCTTCGCCATCACGTTATAACATATTAAATTTAATCTAAGAGGAAGCCGACGATCGCTCTTCCCCAGATGTCATTCCTCTCTCTTGTCACCCCACAAGGAATGATGGGCATTGCTATCGATACCCATATCTACATCTTTGTGGTTACCTATCATGTTACCTTTCATTAGGTCTTTGCCAGAGATATTTTTGAAGAGATATGCTGATATGAATCTAATAGAACTTGTCACCATAACTATGTCGATTCCCACCAGATGGTCTGTGAAGTTGGTTAAAGCAAATGATTTAAGGAGTTCTTAATTCCAAATGCAACATTTCAAGTTCCTTCTTTATTTATCTGAATATCGGCTTGTAGTGTGGTAAGAAATAGGGAGATCCTGAAAACCTATCGTTTTATATAGGAGCTTCTTGTAATAATATTAGGTCAGTGATTATCTCGTTGTATTGGGCCTTTTATTCGCGTTGTAGTGTGAAATTCTTATACTTTTCAGCCATAGTTAACCTTAGATTTCATCTTTTATTCTTCCTTTTGAGTTATTGAGCAGGACGGAGAGAAATGTCATATGAGCATGAGATAGGCTTTTGGTTTTGCAATTGAAGCAGGATACTGCGGGGGAGTCTCAATTTCGGCTGTCATGGGAGTTGCCGTAGTTTCGGTATCATGTATCATCTTTGAAAAATTTGACCACGTGTCCAAGGCCGAGACATTTCAAACATTGAGTGTACAGAATCGCTTCCTCAACTGGTCTTAACAAATATTTACTGCCGATTGATCCCTGATCTTCGAGTCTCTTGAAGGTCATGGAAGATGTTTCGACTTTCGCCATTTAATTGTTCTATTAGTTTGTTGGTTTTTAATCTTATTAAAGCTGATGAATCATCATATGTTTGCAACTTGATACTTTAATCTATTTAATAAGGTATTGTATCTTCCAGGTCTTTAATAAGGATCCTAGGCTTGAGGAATTTAAGTGGTTGACTAAGAGATCACTGCTATTTTTAAAAAGTCAATAGTAGCTTTGTAAAATATTTTTTAGTCTTTTAAGTTTTCAAAGTGAAAGATTTTTCTTCCTTTGTGATATGTTGTAGTTTCATATATATTTATTTGGTCAAGGTTGGCCTCCATTAGCTAGCCTACTGCTTCCGCTATTTAGACTTCGCTTTTTTTTCGTTTTTTGTTTTTAAAATCTGATAGTTACTGGATTGTGTGTGTGTCAAAATTGATTGTTTCCTTATCCGAATTGTGAATTGTGTTGCGGAGATGAAACGGCTATTGGAGCGGATTTGGGTTTTAGTTCTTCCATTTCAAGCCTTATTTCATCTAGAGCATGGTGAAGTGACGAATATTCAGGGATCATAAATCAGAACTTGAAATAAGATGTTTTCAAGATTGTGTAGGCCGAATATTATTTTAGTTCTTAAGATAATGTGTCGAAAGAGGGGTGTGATTTTAATTTATTCAGAATTAGGATGTTTATTTCTTTTCCTAGTCAATAACTATAGACTTCCGATGGTTTTGAGAAATGCTCATCAATGACTTGTTCGTTTGGGATAAGATATAATTATTTTTCGGCAAGTAGTTAATTGTGCATTTCACGCTCTGTCAAGGTTGTATTCAGAGATATATTTTCAACTGGTGTTGAATATTTATATATAAACCTTCTTTCCCAGTTATAATCCTTGGTTTCTCGAAAAATTTAAGCCGAACATCTCCAGTTTTACCTCAACGAAAAGGTTTTGGCCCACAAAAGACTTCCTGAGGAATCAAGAAATGGGTATTTAAGGCCAAAGTTTTGTAATTACGCTTAACACGTGAAAAAAGACAAATATGAAAAGGACATGTGCTGATATTAAGAATAAAACAAGGCATATCTTGATCGCTCACATTAAAAATATTTGGTGGCAGAGCGCCATCTAGTGGAACAAAAATCAACTAAACGTTGATTATACTTGTTCCATAATATTTTTCCAATACAATTTATTGATAATTCAAGAGAGGCCAACCACGAACTCTTTTCGGGTTGATGGTCCTCGTCAAGGTGGTGAATAGGCTGAATTTTAAAGACAGTTCCAGTTCAAAATAACTTTATTAGGTGCGTTGCTCACCAAGAGCAACCTAGTTCATAAATGTACAAGGGGGTTTACCACATATATATATATATATATATATATATATATATATATTAACTAATATTTACAATCTGTGTACTTGTAATTCCTGTCTGTTCCATCTTCTGTATGTTTCTATCAGTAATGTGAGAAAATTATCTGGAAAGAGATTGATATTCGATATCATTTGATTTTTCCGTTTTTCATTGTTTTGCATGAATTTATATAAAACGTTTCTTTTTTCTTTTTATTATAATCGCGGGTTTTTGGAATGTTTGGTTTCGTAGTTTTCGTTCGTAAAATTCTTCATTGCTAATTCTCTAATATAGGCATCTATAGTTGAAATTAGGAGGTCATTTCTTATTATTAAATTTCTTATATATAAGGGGGCTTTTATTATTCTACTTGGAGTCTTATTTTCAAAAGTGTCCAATTTTTAGTATATTTTATTGAATTAAATAAAAATTGGAGTTATCTATGTCTAAAGATGGGCGTAATAATAAAATAAAGTGGAATTTTATTGTTTTAACAACAGTTATAGTCTATTTTTTTATTATCGAGGTGAATCCTGATATCAATGTGGTTTCGGAAAGACAGGTGAAAATCCAAGATTACTCCTATATATCGAATACTGTCCTTTCACTTAATGGTGTCATTGATAGAACTCATATCTGTGATCGCCCCCATTTTGTTTCTTGGGTGTGAGAAGAGTATGGCTTTCGTCTTTTTGAGGGTTGATTTCTATTCGCCAAATTTTGCATCATATTTCTGCATATAGACAGACCTCGTTCAGTTTCTTGTAAATTGTTTAGTTGATTTTTGTTACACAAGATGGAGCTCTGCCGATAAAATTTCCATGTGAGCTGTCAAGATAGGCCTTTTTTACCTAATATTACTTTTTCATTTTTTAAATATTCAGACCGCTCTACTATATTCTTAAGCTATTTGGGTTAAATATAGTGTACGATTATTAAAGAATTAACTATAAATATATATTTTTTGATGAATCTGCAAACTTCATCTGGAAAGAAACCGCCTGAAGAGATCTTCACTAAAATAATTGGGCCATACTCTTCCAACAAATTTTATTTTATCATAACAGAGAGAAACGAGAGTTTATATATAAATGTTTCAATATAAAACAGAATTAAGTTTTTCACATAAATTAAGGCTAATAAAATTATTTTAATTGAATATATAAAAGTATATTTGACTACAAGAGAGGAGATAATAATGACGTGGGACCATGTGTTGACCCAGCGGATAGGCTGACCGGGCGGTGTTTGCCTCGGTGTCATTGGCGCTGGTTGGTTGTGTGGCTGGATTGATTGATTGGTTGATAGACTGACGTGACATTTGTCTATATATGGAGTTGGATGGAGATATTTTACACGCACACTCGATAAATCATGGAAAATATTCATATCTTAATAATTTTAGAATCTCGCTCACTTTAAAAATCACCATATCAAATAATCAAGAAAGAAGAAGCCCTTGATTCTACCATCCAATCTCACAAAGGAATTTTAAAAAAACAACAATGCAATACCTTTCTCTTTAAAATTATTTCCAGGATCGTATCACAAGAGTCAAAAGTATCACGTTTAAGATAATATATACATTCAAAATGCATTGAGCCACTGCGGTTATAACCCTTTGGAATCTTATGTTAGAGCATAAACCTAATTAATATTTAAACTTGTATTCGAGGTATATAAGAGTAATCTTCGACATTTTAAATCTCAATTTTTACATGATCACATTTAGACAACAGTCTTCCTAGTACCTGTTTTACCATATATCCTCTATATGGCCATAACGAAGGTTGTTCGAAAGGTCTTTATAGTTTGATGGCATTACTAAAGCAAATCGCTGTTACAACCATGAGATGAAATTCTTCAAGCGCGCACACATCAAATTTCGGAGTGACTCATTAAACTTTATGATTTATCAGCCATTTTCTGCGAAATATCTCACTTTATTCAAGCTAAGGTAGAGAAAATATAGTATTCTTCAGTGATTCGCTTTTTTTCTATCGGACAGGTAAAAAAAACTGAAGAAATGAAAACAAACCTGGATGCCATTTATAGAAAGCCTTCTCCGGCCATGACTCTACAGTTATATATAGATTTCAAGAATTTAAAAAAGGTCAAAAGTCGGTTATGATGAGGATCGTTCAGTACGCTCAGCAGATGTGGTTAGCGAGAAAATTATAGAAAATGTCCACGAAGTGATTCTCTCATATCGACAAGTAAGTTCATGAAGTAGAAGAGGCCATAGGGTGTGTGAGCGAGAGAGAGAGAACTGTATTCAATATTCATATTAAAGGTTGGAGGTGAAAATGTTATTTATCCATTGGGTGCTGCGATGGCGTACGATGGACATTGAGACAATGCGACTTTCGACTCCAAAAAATAGTGTTAGAAACAATTTAAGTTAGATCCAAGGGGCAATTTGTTTCGAAGTATGATCGTCAATCAGACTTGGTTTAATAATCATACCCTGAAAAGCATGCAACAATTAAGACAATGGGTTGCTTCGGTAAAATCTGATTTTAAAGAAGGAAGTCTGTCTCTTCTGTCGGAAAATTTCTGAAGACGATATTGGGCACACGAAGAGCTTTATTCTAATAGACATCTTAGTAAAAAGGAGACACCTATTATTGTGGGAAATATTACAGCGAGTCCTTAGACCACTTCGACAATAAATTGAAGAAGACACGGTATACCATTCTGCGAAAAAGGTCATGTTCACCTCGACCAAGCACCAGTATATACATCCGTAGTTGTCGCAGCCAAACTGCATGGATACTGCCTATTGAATACCATTCCCGGCCCATCGCTGAGACACCGCGTATTCTGGAGACCTGGGCAATTCCTAATTTTTGGAAGAATTGAAATATACAGAGACTTTGGGAGAAGTGTATATACCTGAAAAGGAATATGTTCAAAAACAAATAATTTAATTTTGGGAAAAATTACATCTTCATTCGAACACGAGTACTTATTAAACCACCTTGTCCCGAAAGTACGCTGTTTTAATATATTGTCCCACACACATAGGTTTATTCATACCTAATTAGGAAACTACTAAACTTTAGAGTGTGCCTCATTTTTGTATCTAGTACTATATAGAGTATTTTATAGAATATGTAGAAGTGTTTGAGAACTAAAGAGAATATCTGTGTGCCTGATCCTGGCGTTGAGTTTAAACAAATTTCGACACCTCGTTTTGGAACACTTGGAAATATTTCATGTCATAGATATTCACATTATGTGCTAGATAATAATGTGCTTTGAGAATTTTAAAGTAGCATTAAATTAATCAATGTCACTTAAGCTCAAGAAGCACTCGGGGTTTGAAGATTATACCTCTCGACCCATCCACCGCCTATTAACATTAAGATGATAGATTATCAATACATGCGATGATTCCATCATTTAAAAACATTTTGAGAATAAGCTGAATTCATTCCTTTGAATGAATGTTTTATGGGATTCTAGTTATCTGTGGCGTTCCATTTAATATAAAAATGTCTATAAATGAATGTAGTCATATTATATACGATTATTCTCTAACTTTACTCTAAATCATTTTGTAGTATTTTTGAGAGATTATATTGATGGCGCGCGCGTTTGTTGGCAGCTGTGTTAATGGTGGCTGGATCGGAGCTGTAAAAAATTTGTTTAACTTTATGTACCCTAGATTTTATTAGTCTCGAACAATGGGCAATTTCCTTGTCTAAGTTTCCGTTTGTAGTTATTTATTGTTCAAGGATTTGGCCTACCTCGGTTATCAACTTAGAATAAATTTGATCTTCATCCATAACTTTCCATTCTGTCAATATTTGGGCGAGCCTGGATAATGAAATGGCGAGGTCTATGATAGATGATTGTGTGTTCGTTTCTCTTCTACGTTAGAGAGAGATTGAAACTTCTTTACTACAATGTCCATATAAAAGTATATAAGGTTAAATACAATATATATATATATGAATAAATAAGAGAGAGAGTTCATCGCCCACGTTATAACATATTAAATTATTTTCTAGGAGGAAGTCGGCGATCGCTTTTCCCTAGATGTCATTCCTCGCTCTCGTCACCGCACAGAGAATGATCAGCATTGCTATCGATACCCATATCTACATCTTTGTGGTTACCTATCATGTTACCTTTCATTAGGTCTTTGCCAGAGGTTTTTTTGAAGAGATATGCTGATATGAATCTAATAGGATTTGTCACCATAGCTATGTCGATTCCCACCAGATGGTCTGTGAAATTGGTAATAAGCAAATGATTTAAGGAGTTCTTAATTCCAAATGCAACATTTCAAGTTCCTTCTTTATTTATCTGAATATCGGCTTGTAGTGTGGTAAGAAATAGGGCGATCCTGAAAACTTATCGTTTTATATAGAAGGTTCTTGTAATAATATTAGGTCAGTGATTATCTCGTTGTATTGGGGCTTTTATTCGCGTTGTAGTGTAAAATTCTTATACTTTTCAGCCATAGTTAACCTTAGATTTCATCCTTTATTCTTCCTTTTGAGTTATTGAGCAGGACGGAGAGAAATGTCATATGAGCATGAGATAGGCTTTTGGTTTTGCAATTGAAGCAGGATACTGCGGGGGAGTCTCAATTTCGGCTGTCATGGGAGTTGCCGTAGTTTCGGTATCATGTATCATCTTTGAAAAATGACCACGTGTCCAAGGCCGAGACATTTCAAACATTGAGTGTACAGAATCGCTTCCTCAACTGGTCTTAACAAATATTTACTGCCGATTGATCCCTGATCTTCGAGTCTTTTGAAGGTCATGGAAGATGTTTCGACTTTCGCCATTTAATTGTTCTATTAGTTTGTCAGTTTTTAATCTAATTAAAGGTGATAAATCATCATATGTTGGCAACTTGATGCTTTAATCCATTTTTCATAAGGTATTGTATCTTCCAGGTCTTTAATAAGGATCCTAGGCTTGAGGAATTTAAGTGGTTGACTAAGAGATCACTGCTATTTTTAAAAAGTCACTAGTAGCTTTGTAAAAGATTTTTTAGTCTTTTAAGTTTTCAAAGTGAAAGATTTTTCTTCCTTTGTGATATGTTGTAATTTCATATATATTTATTTGGTCAAGGTTTGCCTCCATTAGCTAGCCTACTGCCTCCGTTATTTAGACTTTGCTTTTTTTTTTCGTTTTTAAAATCTGATAGTTACTGGATTGTGTCTGTGTCAAAATTGATTGTTTCCTTATCCGAATTGTGAATTGTGTTGCGGAGATGAAACGGCTATTGGAGCGGATTTGGGTTTTAGTTCTTCCATGTCAAGCCTTATTTCATCTAGAGCATGGTGAAGTGACGAATATTCAGGGATCATAAATCAGAACTTGAAATAAGATGTTTTCAAGATTGTGTAGGCCGAATATTATTTTAGTTCTTAAGATAATGTGTCGAAAGAGGGTGTGATTTTAATTTATTCACAATTCGGATGTTTATTTCTTTTTCCTAGTCAATAACTATAGACTTCCGATGTGGTTTTGAGAAATGCTCATCAATGACTTGTTCGTTTGGGATAAGATATAATTATTTTTCGGCAAGTAGTTAATTGTACATTTCACGCTGTCAAGGTTGTATTCAGAGAAATATTCTCAACTGGTGATGATTTTTTATATATAAACCTTCTTTCCCAGTTATAATCCTTGATTTCTCGAAAAGGTTTTAAGCAGCTCTAATCCGCTCTTACCTCAACGAAAAGGTTTTGGCCCACAAAAGACTTCCTGAGGAAACAAGAAATGGGTATTTAAGGCCAAAGTTTTGTAATTACGCTTAACACGTGAAAAAAGACAAATATGAAAAGGACATGTGCTGATATTAAGAATAAAACAAGGCATATCTTGATCGCTCACATTAAAAATATTTGGTGGCAGAGCGCCATCTAGTGGAACAAAAATCAACTAAACGTTGATTATACTTGTTCCATAATATTTTTCCAATACAATTTATTGATAATTCAAGAGAGGCCAACCACGAACTCTTTTCGGGTTGATGGTCCTCCTCAAGGTGGTGATTAGGCTGAATTTCAAAGACAGTTCCAGTTCAAAATAACTTTATTAAGTGCGTTGCTCACCAAGAGCAACCTAGTTCATAAATGTACAAGGGGGTTTACCACATATATATATTACGATTAGAATTTTTTTGTGTGTTTGATTGTTGAAAAGAGGGGCAGTCGTAAAAAGTAAAGATAATTATTTACCTTTCAAGTAGATTTTATTTTGAATTACTTGAAGTAAAAATATACATAAAATTATTTATCACAGTAATAAAAGATAGGTAGGGATAAATATACATTATTTACAACAATAATAATTAAAAGTGGTATGTTTTTTAATCTATGGTCAAATATGTAAAACAGTCAATGAATGAAAATAAAATATATGTTTTAAAAAAAAATATATATATATTTGTATTTTAGATTATAATATATATATATATAAATTAACTAATATTTACAATCTGTGTACACGTGTAATTCCTGTCTGCTCCATCTTCTGCATGTTTCTATCAGTAATGTGAGAGAATTATCTGGAAAGAGATTGATATTCGATATCATTTGCTTTTTCCGTTTTTCATTGTTTTGCATGAATTTATATAAAACTTTTCTTTTTTGTTTTTATTATAATCGCGAGTTTTTGGAATGTTTGGTTTCGTAGTTTTCGTTCGTAAAAATCTTCATTTCTAATTCTCTAATATAGGCTTTTATAGGTGAAATTAGGAGCTCATTTCTTATTATTAAATTTCTTATATATAAGGGGGCTTTTATTATTCTACTTAGAGTCTTATTTTCAAAAGTGTCCAATTTTTAGTATATTTTATTGAATGAAATAAAAATTGGAGTTATCTATGTCTAAAGATGGGCATATTATTGAATGTTCTTTTGCAGGTAATATACGTATATATGAAATATGTAGAAAAAAGATAAATACAATGAGTAAGATACGTTTATTAATTATTTTAGATGAATATTATGAATGTATAAATAAATATTTAAAATGTTTAACGTCAAGATTCAACAACGGAACCAAACATTCAAATCGGCTTTGACACGTCAGGAGCTTATTTCAAAATAAACTGGGATAACGAACCAGATATTTATCAGTCAAATATAAAAAAGTAATCTAAAAAGTAAACTTTTATTGTTTTAACAACAGTTATAGTCTATTTTTTTTATTTTCGAGGTGAATCCTGATTTCAATGTGGTTTCGGAAAGACAGGTGAAAATCCAAGATTACTCCTAGATATCGAATACTGTCCATCCACTTAATGGTGTCATTGATAGAACTCATATCTGTGATCGCCTCCATTTTGTTTCTTGGGTGCGAGAAGAGTATGGCTTTCGTCTTTTTGAAGATTGATTTCTATTCGCCAAATTTTACATCATATTTCTGCATATAGACAGACCTCGTTCAGTTTCTTGTAAATTGTTTAGTTGCTTTTTCTTACACTAGATGGCGCTCTGCCAATAAAATTTCCATGTGAGCTGTCAAGATAGGCCTTTTTTATTTTTAATATCAACACCCGACATTGATTCTATTTTTCTTATTTTTTCACACACGCACATAAATATACACTCCTGAACAAAACTAAAGGAAGTGGAAAGTCATTTTTTCGCCGGTTATATATATATATATATCTTTTTTTTTTAAGAAGAAAGAGGGAATTTGATTCACACTTGATTATCTCGTTTTGTCTTCAATAAAGGTCACTGTTTCGAAGAAGGAATCAAAGTTATTGTCTGAATCCCAATATATATGCTAAAAGGTACAACTTCCTTAAGTTTTGTCCATGAGTGTATTTTTCACAAAAGCATTTTCAGAACATAGTATTAAGTCCATGAACATTATACACATATTATACACAATATACACCTATTGCCTATATACACTGAGGATATAAACGGAAATGTTTCTATTTAATTTTATATTTAAATTAATTTTAAAACTCATTCGCGCGCGTGGTTATATTCGAATATTACCCATAAATATTGCTATATAAGTTGAATTTATTTAGAATTTAAATTTTCATGTTTCCTATTATATATTTTGCTCCTGGTTGATCAAATAAAATTGTAATCTGTGTTGTATATATATATATATATATATATAAAGAGAGGGAGAGAGAAGCATATGGACCAGACGTAATTCTGCAACAACAAATTGATTCTCCTATTTGCTACTCTGATATTTTACGAACAATATTTTGAAGGAGGCTAACAGGCCGAAACGCGTACGTGGTTAGCTTTTCTTGTTTGATCAAGAATGAGTATACAGCCAATTCTAGAATAATTAAAAATCAACGAATAGTTGACATTTTTTCCGATAGATGACGCAAGCAATCAGCAACTTTCAGTTTCACGATAAGGAGATGTCTTTTTCTTAATATATATTTATATTATATAGGTTTAACCTTGTGTGTTCAAATTTTGCTTATCTTCTGATTAAAATATTCAATAGACTATTCATAAAATCTACGTGGTTAAATGATTGAAAATATTTTGAGGATATAACACCAGCGAGAATTTTTTTAAAATATGTGATTTTATATTAATATATCTCATAAAGGGTGTATTTTCCTTGCATATTTACGGTTATCTATTTTGTGTATAGTATTATGAGGAAATTTTAAAGCTACAAAGTACGCCATATAGTTCTAGTCTTAAGCTGTTTGGGTTATATATAGTGTATCATTATTAAAGAATTAATTATAAATATTTTTTTGATGAATCTGCGAACTTCATCTGGCGAAAAGCCCGCCTGAAGAGATCTTCACTAAAAAAATGGGCCATACTCTTCCTACAAATTTTATTTTATCATTCCAGAGAGAAAGGAGAGTTTATATGAATGTTTCAATATAGAAAGCAGAATTAAGTTTTTCACCTAAATTAAGGCCAATAAAATTACTCTAATTGAATATATAAAATATATTTGACTACAAGAGAGAAGCTAATAATGACGTGGGACCCTGTGTTGACCCAGCGGATAGGCTGACCGGGCGATGTTTGCACCGGTGTCATTGGCGCTGGTTGGTTGTGTGGCTGGATTGATTGGTTGATTGACTGACTTGACGTTTGTCTATATATGGAGTTGGATGGAGATCACTAATCCAAATGACATTAAGCCGCAAAAGAAGGAAACTTTACGCATTTTTTATTGATCTCAAAAAAGCGTTTGATACAGTTCCACATCTACTATTATGGAGAAAGCTTGCGCTTGTTGGTTTAAGTGGGCGATTTATCAAACTCATACAGAACTACTATGCTCAAATGATGGCAGCGGTCAGATGGAACGGCTCTTTTACAGAATTCATCAAAATACAATCAGGTGTTCTTCAGGGTGAACCTCTTTCACCGTATTTTTTTGTTATTTTTATTAACGATCTGGTTGCTACACTGGATGATTCTGACCTGCCAGGTATATACTTACCGGGCCATGGAACTATACACCTCCTCCTGTTCGCGGATGATATAGTCCTCTTTGGTGAATCCAAGATAAATCTCCAAATAAAGATCAATCTAATAAAAATATTTTTGAGGAAAATGGTTTAACTCTGAACCAATCCAAGTCTAAAATCGTAGTGTTTCGAAATGGAGGCCGCTTGGCCAGATCTGACGTTTGGTTTTGGGGCCAACAACCCTTGACAGTATCTTCAAAATATACATATCTTGGCTACCCCTTAACTACCAAGAATCCAACTGCTTACGTGGCGCAGCACTTTAAAAGCAAAGCATTGGTTGCTACAAACGCAGTATGGAGAATACTATCTAAGTTAAGAACCAAATCGTTCGGAGCAGTGATGAAACTACTTGACTCCATAGTTTTATCCACGTTGTTATACTCGGCCCCCCTGTGGGCGACAAATCAGATAGGAGTTGTAAACCAGATCCAGGATATTTTCCTACGGCGATTTCTTGACCTTCCCAGATATACTCCGGGCTACATCTTACGAACAGAAACCGGAAGGATGTCCCTTGAATTAAACATTACGAAATTGATTCTAAAGTTCTGGATACGGATTTTAAAAATGGACAGGACAAGATTACCCTATGTTTGCTTGTCCCAGCTCTGGAAAGTTTCAATTGTGGGAAAAGCGGGAAAAACTTTATTCATAACTTGAATAGCATCATTGACTCTAGGGGTTTTTCTTTTCTTAAGAACTGTGAAGATTATATGGTTGTGCGAGGAGAAATGCCTAGAATTATTCAAACCACAGTGGACCAGATACTCCAATTTGACCGAGCTAAGATACAAAACTCAACTCATTTTATTCACTACCAATTTCTAAGTAGCTCCTTTATGACGGAGGACTACTTACTATCAAATCTCCCTTTGAAAATTAAACGATTTATAGCCCGTCAAAGGATTCTATGGTTACTTTTCCGCGAGGATATCACGGGATTTTGGAACAGCGACCCTTTAAATTGATACTTCTGCAATGTTGGCATCCAAGACAATTTGGTCCACTATCTATTCCATTGCCCATTCCTACATGAAAAGAGAATGGAAATTCGCGAAATTTCGGAGCTAACTCACTACAATGAACAACATGTATATAAAATCTTTACTTCTCTCCTGCTGGATAAAACATTTGTTTATAAATATTTTAAATTTTTCAAGGCAATTGATAAAATGAGAGAAGAAGTGCTCAACTCCACAGACAATGGCTGATTGCTCCCCCTCCCCTCTAAATTGCTTTTCCTCCTCACTCATGTACATATATAACCGTTATGGGGAATCCCCTTGTAAGACAATAGTGTCTTAATAAAGGTTTTTTGTTGTTGTTGTTGAGTTGGATGGAGATATTTTACACGCACACTCGATAAATCATGGAAAATATTCATCTCTTAATAATTTTAGAATCTCGCTCACTTTAAAAATCACCATATCAAATAATCAAGAAAGAAGAAGCCCTTGACTCTACCATCCAATCTCACAAAGGAATTTAAAAAAAAACAACAATGCAATACCTTTATCTTTAAAGTTATTTCCAGGATCGTATCACAAGAGTCAAAAGTATCACGTTTAAGATAATACACTGCGTGACATTGAAAATGGAACACCAAGAAATAGTGGCCAGAAAATTATGCAAATTTCAGGGTAGACGCGCCTAACCGAGTTATGCAAATGATGTAAAATGCGCAGCTCTCGTGCGCACATGGAGTAAGATATAAGGGAAGGAACTTGCAGAAAGGACAGTATTGGTGTCGTTATTTCTTCAAGGAAAATCATTGTAGAAATTTTGTTCTTGTGTCAAAAGACACGTGTAATAACAGAGAATGCCAGGTCATCGTAAACGGAGGCAGTTCAAGCAGACAGACGCTTTTACGAGGGGCATGGTGATCGGACTGAAAAGGGCAGGTTGGTCCATACGTCAAATCGCAGCTGATACACACCTTGGTGCGTCCACGGTGCACCGACTGTGGAGAAGATGGTTGGAACAAGGAAATGTGGCAATTTATAGGAATGCCGGTGCAACCAGAGTGACGTCAGCACGTGTGGATCGGTGTATCCTTCGACAAGCAGTGGCGGCCCCACAAGCCACTTGTACCGCCATCCTGCAACATGTGCAAGACACCCTAGATCATTCCATCTCGACCAGAACCATTTCCCGTCGAAGACTGCCATTGACCCCACCGAATAGGCGCCAACGTTTGGAATGGTGCCGGGCTAGATCGACGTGGATGACGGAATGGCACAGGGTCGTGTTCTCAGATGAGTCGCGTTTCTGCTTGTCCAGTGATAGTCGCCGTGTACGCGTGTGGCGTCGACGTGGAGAAAGGTCCAATCCGGCAGCAATTGTGGAACGCCCCACCGTGCGACAACGTGGAATCATGGTTTGGGGCGCAATCGCGTATGATTCCAGGTCACCTTTACTTCGTATTCAGGGCAGTATAACGGCCAAACGATACGTTGATGATGTGCTGCGACCGGTGACACTCCCCTACCTTCAGGGGGTACCCAATGCCCTTTATCAGCAGGATAACGCCCGACCGCACACTGCTCGCATTAGCCAACAAGCTCTGCAAGATGTACAGATGCTTCCCTGGCCACCGTACTCTCCTGATCTCTCACCAATCGAGCACGTCTGGGACATCATTGGACGCCGTTTGCATGCCTTGCCACAGCCGCGTTCAGAAGACGAACTGTGGCAAATGGTTGAGAGGGAATGGAGAGCCATCCCTCAGGACGCCATCCGTACTTTGACTCTCTACCTAGACGTGTTGCTGCGTGCATCGCCGTCCGCGGTGGTCCTACTTGCTACTAAGCCGACGCCGTTCTCCCTCTGTATTATGACTATCATTTTGAAATAAAGATCACTTATTGTTCGTCCCTGTCTCTCTCTGTCTGCCGAGTTTCATCACTTTCTGGCCACTATTTCTTGGTGTTCCATTTTCAATGTCACGCAGTGTATATACATTCAAAATGCATTGAGCCACTGCGGTTATAACCCTTTGGAATCTTATGATAGAGCATAAACCTAATTAATATTCAAACTTGTATTCGAGGTATATAAGAGTAATCTTCGACATTTTGAATCTCAATTTTTACATTATCACATTTAGACAACAGTCTTCCTAGTACCTGTTTTACCATATATCCTCTATATGGCCATAACGAAGGTTGTTCGAAAGGTCTTTATAGTTAGATGGCATTACTAAAGCAAATCGCTGTTACAACCATGAGCTGAAATTCTTCAAGCGCGCACACATCAAATTTCGGAGTGACTCATTAAACTTTATAATTTATCAGCCATTTTCAGCGAAATATTTCACTTTATTCAAGCTAAGGTAGAGAAAATATAGTATTCTTCAGTGATTCGCTTTTTTCTATCGGACAGGAAAAAAACTGAAGAAATGAAAACAAACCTGGATGCCATTTATAGAAAGCCTTCTCCGGCCATGACTCTACAGTTATATATAGATTTCAAGAATTTAAAAAAGGTCAAAAGTCGGTTATGTTGAGGATCGTTTAGTACGCTCAGCAGATGTGGTTAGCGAGAAAATTATAGAAAATGTCCACGAAGTGATTCTCTCATATCGACAAAGTAAGTGCATGAAGTAGCAGAGGCCATAGGGTGTGTGAGTGAGAGAGAGAATTGTATTCAGTCTTCATATTAAAGGTTGGAGATGAAAATGTTATTTATCCATTGGGTGCTGCGATGGCGTACGATGGACATTAAGACAATGCGACTTTCGACTCCAAAAAATAGTGTTAGAAACAATTTAAGTTAGATCCAAGGGGCAATTTGTTTCGAGGTATGACCGTCAATCAGACTTGGTTTAATCATCATACCTTGAAAAGCATGCAACAATTAAGAACAATGGGTTGCTTCGGTGAATATGATTCTAAAGAAGGAAATCTGTCTCTTCTGTCGGAAAATTTCTGAAGACGATATTGGGCACACGAAGGGCTATATTCTAATAGACCTCTTAGTAAAAAGGAGACACCTATTATTGTGGGAAATATTACAGCGAGTCCTTAGAACACTTCGACAATAAATTGAAGAAGACACGGTACTATTCTGCGAAAAAGGTCATGTTCACCTCGACAAAGCACCAGTATATACATCCGTAGTTGTCGCAGCCAAACTGCATGAATTACTGCCTATTGAATACCATTCCCGGCCCATCGCTGAGACACCGACATATTCTGGAGACCTCGGCAATTCTTAATTTTTGGAAGAATTGAAATATACAGAGACTTTGGGAGAAGTGTATATACTTGAAAAGGAATATGTTCAAAACAAATAATTTAATTTTGGAAAAAATTACATCTTCATTCGAACACGAGTACTTATTAAACCACCTTGTGCCGAAAGTACGCTGTTTTAATATATTGTCCCACACACATAGGTTTATTCATACCTAATCAGTGAAACTACTAAACTTTAGAGTGTGCCTCATTTTTGTATCTAGTACTATATAGAGTATTTTATAGAATATGTAGAAGTGTTTGAGAACTAAAGAGAATATCTGTGTGCCTGATCCTGGCGTTGAGTTTAAACAAATTTCGACACCTCGTTTTGGAACACTTGGAAATATTTCATGTCATAGATATTCACATCATGTGCTAGATAATAATGTGCTTGAGAATTTTAAAGTAACATTAAATTAATCAATGTCACTTAAGCTCAAGAAGCACGCGGGGTTTGAAGATTATACCTCTCTACCCTTCCACCGCCTAGTAACGTTAAGAAGATAGATTATCAATACATGCGATGATTCCATCATTTAAAAACATTTTGAGAATAAGCTGAATTCATTCCTTGGAATGAATGTTTTATGGGATTCTAGTTATCTGTGGCGTTCCATTTAATATAAAAATGTCTATAAATGAATGTAGTCATATTAGATACGATTAGTCTTTACTCTAAATCATTGTTGTAGTATTTTTGAGAGATTATATTGATGTCGCGCGCGTTTGTTGACAGCTGTGTTAATGGTGGCTGGATAGGAGCTGTAAAAAAATTGTTTAACTTCATGTACCCTAGATTTTATTAGTCTCGAACAATGGGCAATATCCTTGTCTAAGTTTCCTTTTGTAGTTATTTATTGTTCAAAGATTTGGCCTACCTCGGTTACCAGCTTAGAATATATTTGATCTTCATCCATAACTTTCCATTCTGTCAATATTTGGGCGAGCCTGGATAATGAAATGGCGAGGTCTATGATAGATGATTGTGTGTTCGTTTCTCTTCTACGTTAGAGAGAGATTTAAACTTCTTTACTACAATGTCCATATAAAAGTATATAAGGTTAAATACAAAATAGATATATATATATATATATATATATGAATAAATAAGAGAGAGAGTTCATCGCCCACGTTATAACATATTAAATTATTTTCTAGGAGGAAGTCGGCGATCGCTTTTCCTTAGATGTCATTCCTCTCTCTCGTCACCCCACAGAGAAT
>CP092886.1:145917702-145943599 GCA_030710605.1 Cordylochernes scorpioides
AGCGCCATTTAGTTCAACAGAAATCAACTAAACGTTGATTTAGCCTGTTCCCTGATATTTGCCAACCCATTTTCTTGATAAATCTAAAAAAGCTAACCACGAACGCGTTTCGGGCTGTTGGCCCTCGACAGCGTGGTGAAGGCTGTACCACTACTAGCAAAAGACATTCGGTTCCAGAGGCTTCTTGAGAAAAAAAGGAAAAGGGTATTAAGGCCAAACTTGCGTAAATACGCTAAACACGTGAAAAAATATTTTTAAAAATAAAATTAAAGAAAAATAATAAAAAAGGTCAGGTTAGGTTTAATTTTTTAAAATTTACCATTCAAAATTTTTTAAATAAAAGTATTAACAAGTATTAATTTAGTATTTTATACAATTATATTTTAACAAGAACATGGTGTGATATTTTTCCTCGTTTATTCTTTTGTCTGATGATGATGTGACCAAAACGTCACACACTATTAAATTATTTGGAATAGGCCTTATTTTCTTGTATTTATAATCTATAATCCAAATTGTGCTTTAACATCAATACAAAGCATTAGAAAGGTAAATCCAACACAATATACTAGGTCTTATAACTAACACGGTATAGGACTCCCCCTATAGAGCAAACCGCACATAATGGATACTCAGATGTATTATACACCCGTATACATTGAAACCAGCTTATTACCCTCACGCCGGGGTCTCTCTAATTAATTATACAATAATTGTAATTAATTTGGTTCGCTCTAATTAAATAATCTCTTTATCGACATGCTGATACTATGCGGAGCCCGTGATTAGATGTTAAATCCGCCAAATATGTGAATACACGTGTCCCAATGTTGTGTAGCACCTTCATTCCTAAAGGTGTGGAACAAGACCTGTTAACTGCCTCAAAGTGGCGGGGGGTGACCCTGGACGGGACAGGCCAAGTATGTCTGGAGTTCTGAACTCCTGGTACCCAAGACATGAAGGCTGTCCCACTATGTCCAGCTAAATGTTAACATTCCTACCTACAGGTGCCTCAGATGTCCCATCAACAGGAAACGCATCTAAATACTCCAAATTCGGAGAGGAGTGGACTTCAGGAATTGATTTAACCATGGAGATAAGCACCACCACAATTAATGTGAGAATTTTTTTAAATATTAATTTTTTTATAATCTATTTTTTTTTCAATAACAAATATAGTGAATATAAAGAAGGCAAACATCTATTTTTTAAGATGTATAACTATGGAATAAATATAGATGTTTTAATTTTTTTTCTTAATTTATATGATTTAATTAAATGTATAAGTTTTGTAGAAGTGTGCGTGTATATGCGGATAGATACTTCGAAACACGGATGATAGTTCGAAAGTTCCAAATTGGAATTCTCCGTGGGGTTTTACTGTCCAAGTTATACAACAACAAAAATCTTTATTAAGACCTTTTAGTCTTATACAGATTCTCCAAGCAGAAATGTAGGATACATGCAGGAAAAGGTAATAGTACCTTAATGGTAATATGATATTTATATACAGGAAAAATTATATAAAGACAATCAAGCTAATAGATTAGTCTGGGTAAATTGGAGGAAAATAAATTTATTATACATGAATTTACCGCGGATTCACCGCAAATGAGAGTAAAAAAGCGAAAGATAATCACAATCAATATTGAGATAATGAAATTTATACATTGTAATTAAGACAATTGAGCTCATAAACAGATTTTAAAGGGTAACTATCCAAGTAATAGAATAGAGAGAGGGTTGGATATTTCCTTTGTTTATAAGAAAATATCCAACGTTAATTATGAGAAATAGGAAATCTTCCCTATTTGGAACGTCATTGTTTTAATTAAACTTCGGCTACAGAGGGTGTTGTATTTTTAAAAGAACGATTTTAGTGCTTTATTAAAATTTCCATAATGTTTGTACAACTTATTGTTTTCTATTTGTAAGCCTTTACGTTTAGCAACAGCCCTGTATCGATGTTTCTGGGAAATAAGACTTCGTCTTAGAATATATTGTATAGCGAGAAGTATTTATTATTTTACACTAGTATTAACAGAGTATCATTTTTTATGATTATCTTTTACTAGTCTGTAAACTTCCCTCATTCCTTATATTTTGCTTATTTTTCATAGTTTGTTCTTGCCTTAAATAAATTGCTGTCTTATCCTGAAGTTTTTGCCGGCAAGATCAATGTCTTGCTCAACTGCCAGAGCTAGAGCTGCAAAGTTCTAGTCCTCCCGCCTTCTTCCTGCCTCCTGACCTCCGCGGACCCAATCCGGCCTAACCTGCCTCTTCCCTTAAGGAGATCCAATCCCTAGCCTCCCCAGCCCGGTCATAGTGTTTTATATATATTCCGCTTTACGCGGCCATTGGGGCTCAAAAATCATTTTATTTTGGTTTGCAGCCCGTAAATAAAGATATTTCCGAAGTTTTTGCCTTCTCTAATTTTCCACATGGCAATATTGATCAATACCACCCCAACAGTCCTTAACGACTTTCCAGAGACCATTTAGCGTCTTTGGTTTTCTAGATCTAAGAACAGTTTTCAGCAAGTCAAATGAACAAAAATACATAGGAGTCAATTCTGAGTATTTGGCAGGGATGTGTTTAAAAGGGATGTACAAAATGCTTGTTTCATTTCTATTTTCGTCCAGGTATTGACGTGTTTAACATGATGTATTACTCGTGGCTCTATCCTGGTGCAGCCACACGTTACTTGAGTAACTTGGACATAAAATGGGACCTCATTGTTAAATAATGTGTCTAAGACAAGTTTTTGGCATATTTGATTATTTATCTTGAAAAGTAACATTTTATAAATTACACTTAAATTTTAACATTTCGAATATTTGAAATCGTTTTTTTTTTCATAAAATATGAACCAATTGTTCTTTCGAATAAATAAAAAATCACTCGAATCGCGCTCTTATTTCGCGAGCTACGGCTTTGCAAAATCGTTCTTTTAAAATGGAACACCCTCTGTATTTACTTCAACCTTTTATTTTTCATTCAATTTCAGTGACCCACGGCGGTCTCTCTTTACAATGCGCGCGCGCATCAAAAGTTTATATATTTTTGCATGAAAAATTCTATGAAATATGAAGCATTTAGCCACTATACTTTATTTCTCTGGTAAAGCTTGACACTCGGTCGCCAAAGCGTTCAGATAAAAGCAAAAGGCTGTTTCAAATTGTTCAATTTTTGTATTAAAATAATTATTTTATTGGATTCAGAATGCGTGTGTTAAAACGAAATACGAATCTTATCAATTTCTTAATACTTTCGATGCCGATCATGCACCTGATATTGGCAATCAGCTTCCACTCATGGTATGTTGCGTATAGCCTTTACATTTATTCTCCTTGTTCAATCAGCACTGCCTTGCTATTAAGGATATTGGGGGCAGTAAACATTGATACCAAGGTTTGCGCGCAAACCATTGTGGTTTGGATTTTATATTTCAATATACAAGTATTAAAAACAAAAAAGACATATCCTGACCAGGTTCACATTAACATTTCTAAATGGCAGAGCGCCATCTAGTGTTTTATATGTTCTATTTTTTAAATTGTTTTTTCACATATACAAGTATGTATTCAATTATTCACATTTAATGGACTCTGTTACGCACCCAAGATAATGGACATTGCGACTGCTGTGATATGGGGACATCTGAGGCTCTTCATTGGACACGACAACAACAACAACAATGGACTTCGTTAAAAAGAATGGTGGCTAACGAAGCGGGTCTGGCAGCGAAAGGGTACACACACAATATGCATTGTACACAACACAACATGAATTATAATTTAGACCTAAGGCAATATGCATTGTACACAACGCAACATGAATTATAATTTAGAGCTAAGGCAATATGCATTGTACACAACGCAACATGAATTATAATTTAGAGCTAAGGCAATATGCATTGTACACAACGCAACATGAATTATAATTTAGACCTATGGAAATATGCATTGTACACAACACAACATGAATTATAATTTAGACCTAAGGCAATATGCATTGTACACAACGCAACATGAATTATAATTTAGACCTAAGGTAATATGCATTGTACACAGCGCAACATGAATTATAATTTAGACCTAAGGCAATATGCATTGTACACAACGCAACATGAATTATAATTTAGACCTATGGAAATATGCATTGTACACAACACAACATGAATTATAATTTAGACCTATGGCAATATGCATTATACACAAAACAACATGGATTTTAATTTAGACTAAGGCACACACACAATATGCATTGTACACAACACAACCTGAATTATAATTTAGACCTAAGGCAATATGTACTGTATAACAAAAACAACATGAAATATAATTTATACTCATGGCAATATGCATTATACACAACACAACGTGAATTTTAATTTAGACCAAAGGCACACACACAATATGAATTGTACACAACTCAAAATGAATTATAATTTAGACCTAAGGCAACATGCATTGTATACAAACAATAGAAATTATAATTAAGACCTAAGGCAATATATGCACTATCTATATGCAAGAAATGAAAAAATTGTAGCACGAATTTTATTTTTCGAATAATACAAACTATTTATTGCCCTTACTGCGTTAAAAATAATATAACCCCTGAGAGAGAGAGAGAGAATTAAACCTTTTAAAACAACTGTTTCTATAATAAGGGGTGAGGTATATCATTTTCGAACATTTATATATAAACTTTATTTATATATAAATTAGTTATTCAACTTATGTTTATAATCAAATAACACTAGCCTGTTCAGTGATTCGCTAACCATGACGTATACACGAAGGAACGTGTGGCCATTGGGCATGCGTCGGACCAGGAGGCTGTTGTTGGGTGTTGCGATGCCTGGAGTATAGGAGCTCCATCTGTTATTTCTTCCTGTGACAATTGACAATTAAAACAACTTTATTGACGTCTCGTCAATATATACACTCAAGAAGAGTTATAATAGTAAAGTTAATTAGATTTAAAATAAAGAGAAAAACATTTCAATAGACGGAGCCTTCTCCGAAGGGTCGTCTGGATCTTATCAGGAGTTTAAAACCTTTTTGAGTTTTAACAGGCTCCTGCCAGTCGTGGAGTCCCCAATATGACAGACTTGAGGACAAGAATTGTTTTCAGGCGAGAGTCGCCCTATAAGATCATCTCTATCAAAGTCGTAATAGATTGCAAGTATGATATCCTCCCTGGTTGTATTGCCCTCATACAGGGGGCTCAGGAGAGTTGTATCGTTCAGTTGATGGAATATTTGGGATAGCTGCTGGTGGGAAAGCTTGTTCTTAGAGGGATGGGTCGAAGAGGGCGCAGGAGCTGACTGGAGCTCATGGGTCGTCGGGGCAGGTATCGGAGGCGGTTTCTTTCTTATTTCTTCCTGTGGTGAATCTGTATAAGACCGGTGGTCTTAATAAATCTTTGTGTGTGTGTGTGTGTTTATAATCAAATAATTAGATTTATTTTTCAATTGATAGTCTATATATTTCCCCCTCTGCTCAACACTGATCAAGCTCTATGTTGCTACAGAGAGACACAAACCAAATTAAAATTAAATAAAAACATTATCTTAATTAAATGTATTATTGAATATTTTTTCTTTTTCATTACAAAAATCAAAACACATTTTCATTCGTTTATCTAAAACAATTAAGTTTATAATTTAAAACATTAAACTTTAAATCGTGTTTTCTAATAAAATATACAAATTTTAACAAACGTAAAAAAAAAAGGATGATGGAACCAGAAATCGTTTTCTGATTAAAAAACGGTTTGTCTTTTTTTAATTAAGAAAATAGTTTTGGATCTTTAGAATGGCAATTTGTAACTGTTTTTCCTCCAATTTAAGTAAAAACATAATTAGCTTTCTTTAATTAGCTTGAATAATTTTTATAAAATTGCTTATTAATTGACACATGTTAATCACCTTTAATTACGGAGTTATCGCAACATTAGAGAGCGGGGTTACTGTAATAACAATAAACAATTTTTTAAAATTTAATCAACTATTTTTTATATCTTAGATTCTCATTTTTTATGATAATATCATTATAATTATCCTATAACATTTAAAATAATTTTTCAGAATGTGAGTGGAGTAATTACTGTTTATAACTAAAATATTTTAAATAACAATATAATATAAATAAATTATTAATTATAATTTGTAACAAATAAATTTACTGGCAATGAGTTTCTTTTCAATAATATCATCAAATATTATCTCTAGAGACCTTATTGCCATGATATAAGTTATGGAATGGGAGGGCTTGGCTCATCAGTAGTGAACTCTTTCAGCGATTTCCGAGAAGTTTCTACTATAGTAGAGCGGTCTAGAGATTAATTTAGCGAAACCGCTGAGAGGGTTCACTACTGATGAGCCAAGCCCTCTCATTCAATTACTTATATCATTGGTGCTAAAGGTGCAAAAAGGTTCTAAACTGATGGAGCAAGTTCTGGAGAGTAAGCTGAATGGCCAGAATTTCAAATCATTCTAACTCCGAATTTTATTTAGGGTTAAATGTGCCTTGCTATGCAGAACGTTGCTTTGCTGCAGTAGCACTTGCTTTCGGTTAGATATATTTGAATAAAACCTCATGCAGTCTATCAATTTGTTGAAAGAATATTTCACCTGTGATTTTTCGTCCATCGAGATTCAGTTCAAAGAGCACTCAACCTTCGAAATTCCGCCAACACTAGGGGCATCACCTCGTTTTGTCGTCACTCTTAGCAATTGGTTTTGGAAACAACCCCTAGATCCAACAACTGATTTTGCGAGTCAGGATTTTAGAATGAATCCATGTCAATATCACGTAGCATTTCGTTTAACGAAACGATCAACCATAGGATCAAGCCACGGCTGAGTGAGGGTAAATTCACGATAATTCATCTAACAGCTTCCTATTTCAAGCTAGAGTTTAACAAGTCTTATTTGTGGTGTTACAAGGTTTTGGACAGCCAGTGCATGCTATTGGTGGGAGTAGTCTCAATGGTGTGACGTAACGCTTCACAATTCACAGTAGAGGGTCTTCCATACCGAGAGTCCTCATATCAGCTATTTGACCTTAATAGAATCATCGGAACGACCTTTGTGTCTTTTTATTTTATTAATCATTAATCATCCGCATTATAAATTTCTTCTCCTGTAGAAATTTAAAGCTTGTTTAGAATTAATTACAAGTTTTGTCTATAACTGTTTATTACTGATTTTAGAAAACCATTTATATTAGTTTCAAAATCTTTGTGATTGACCTATCTCTGTGTGATATGAGGATCAAAATAAAAACGCCCAACATATCAATATTATTGTTTGTCTAAAACACGAAAAATTTTCTTCAATGATTCTAAGATATTCGTGTTCATGTAAAACTTACCCAATAGAGAAATCAATTATTCAATTATATGTATTTGTATATTTGAAATTCAAGACAAATTTTAATAGAGTATTACAAGTAGTTAATAAGTAATAAATATATAATAGATTGTGTGTAGCAATAATACAAAGAAAAATAAGAATGTTGTTTACCAGGAAAAGAGGCTTGTTGGTTGTATTCATTCTGTAGATTGATGAAGACTGAATATGTAGAAAGGTCAGCGGGTAATCTGGAGGAGGAAGTGGTAATGATCTTGTGGTGGATTAAGGATTCATTGAAGAAAGGAAATATTCATGGATAGGGGGGTCTATGCTGATTGGGTCTGGGCCACACTTCCCGGATGGATTACTCAATTAATGCAAGTAGATCATTGTGTCAAGGCCTTCTTCCAAACTTCCATTATCTACTGATACGCGTGGGTTTCCTGGTAAATTATTTATATTGAGAGAACAATAGGATTATAACACTTTTTCCACAAGGTATAAAATACCGAGTTCTGGCACATTGGTAAGTGTAAAGCCGAACTGCTTTCCACATGTGTAGACACGTCGTGCACGTAAGGTAAAAGCGGACGCCGACTACTACCCACCATGGTTATCATGGCCTGTACATCATATACTAGGGATAATAATAATAATAATAATAAAACAAGGTAAAATTTATAAAAAAATATTTTAACCGCTTAAATATACTTGAATCTATATAAAGCACTCAATATATTGTGATAATATGCTTCTTTTATTTAGCCTTATATACAACAAAGCAAGATTTAGAGCAAGAGGCTTCTCGAAATTTTTTGTTCGACCCATCGAGGAGTCTCCTACTTGCCTTGTTTTATGGAAAATAACTTATCGCCTATAAATAAAGTGTTTTGCTATATTACAAGAAAAGATACTACAAAATTAGCTCATCGCATTTACGGCAGAAAAAAAATATATTGTGTATATTTTCCAAATTCCAAGAACTATTTTGTAATTCTAAACGCTACTGGCTCACCTACAGACTGAACCCTTCGGTAGACATCATAATCTCTGAAATCCGTCAAAAAAGCTCGGACAAGTTCTCCGGACGGAAAAATGCCGAATCTAATTTTAATATGTAAACGATTCTGTTCTATTTTTCACAATAAACAAAATTCGGAAGCCTCCAAACAGAAGGTGGAAAACCATAGGGTTTTATGGGCTTTAGAAATTTATCTTTTGCGAAGAATAGAAATAATGTATATACGTATAATAGTTGTGATATTGATTAAAATACTTCAAAAGAGATATGGTATTGTACTTTATGTTTAAAAGTAAGTGCAAATATATATGATATCGATGATATATAATCAAGATATATATCTTGATATAACAAAGAAGAACTCATTCTTTTAAAGTATCTTGCTACGTTAAGAATATCCGGCCGTTTTATCAATTCTTCAAACTTTTCATGAAGCCGTGAATAAGCCGCCCCATTCTTCACGAGCAGCCCGGCGAGATTTCTCGTTATTTACATATAAAGCGCACTCATATGGTCGCAACTTGGGAAAAGGATTGCTTTAATTCACGTTCATTTGCATAGAGAAGTGGCTTCTCTCTAATTGATTTTTCTGAGTTTAAATTGAAAATTCTCGAAACGAATTTAAAACAGGATGCAAAGTTTGGGCTAAATTGACCCCGTGAAAAATGGAAGTGTGAACTAATGCCAATTAAAAATCAAGGAGAGAACGATTGACTTTGGAACACTGGCTTAGAATGTGAAATTGTTTAAGAGGAGAAAGTTTCACGAGCTTTATTTACCGCCATTAAATACATATACCTGTCATATGTAAAAAAAAAAAAAAAAGATGCAGAAAAAACTATAGCGTCAGAGAATGTATTCATATATATATATATATGAACTGTAATTATTTTTACTTATATAATGCAACGTTAAATGCTAAGTGCGTTTTTTATTAATGTTGTTTTACCTTTTTTTACATTCAATAATAATAGTAATTGTGTGTGTGTCAAAAAGAGAAATGATTTAGATATATTCTCTACCTATCAAATGATAGGTGACAATATAATATTGTGTCGCGGAGATAAATAAAGAAAGTGCAAAATTGAAGATAATTAACTTAACATATTTTATTTCGTATTTATTTATATTTGGGTATCGTATTTACCTTTAAGAAATTCATTAAAAAATTAGATACAAAAGTATTTATAGGGAGAAAATCATTTTAAAAACAACTTATCAATATTATCAACAAGGCTGTTTAGACACCGTGGCTTCTCGTTTCTTTTGTTCTTATCTATAGATAACGTTCCAAGAACCCCTCGCACCTGTGATCGCCCCCTAGCGGACATCAGAGATGATTGACATGGAACTTCCTAGTGGGGTTTGTACTTTGGCAATATCTATACGTCGAAATACTTATTCAGGATCTTCAACATTTAGGAGCAAATTTTAATCAAGATTTTAAACGCGAAATAGAGAAAATATAATATTCCTTGTTATCATATTTAGCTACTTTTTTTTTTTTTTATCATTACTTGATTTTTTTTTTTTTACAACTACATAAGTGCTATTCATACGTAATTATTCATTTTCGCTTTGAAATGTTTCATATATATAATTATAAAATAATCAACAAAGATTAAGTTTGAAACTATTTAAAGCGCAAAGTTTTCATATAAAAGATAAACGAATAAAATTGTAATTGTTGCCTCATTAGTTTATTTATAATTTTTATGCGATGTGTTTACTTTATTTGAACGATTCTACACAGTTTTCTCATAATTACCCACTATGCGAGTCGAACCTCAAATATAATAGTAGAGAATTGGTGAATTCGCAATACACATCTTCACACTACACAATACACACTACAATACAAATCACATTACTCTAAATCATGATAAGGAATTGCAAAATATACGAAATTAACGAAATATCCCTGAACGACGCGGCACGACAATGGGTAGTAGTAGTCTGGCAGATTTAACTGATGAAACTGCTGGGATGGTCCCACACTGATATGAGACAGGCCCTCTCAATTTATTCTCCTCGGAATAGGAAATTCACAAATAAAAATAAAACAGAACTAAAATACACTCATGGACAAAACTTAAGGAAGTTGTACCTTTTAGTATGTATATCAGAATACAGATAATAACTCTGAAGATATATGATTTACAGTGACCTTAATTGAACACACACGAGATAACCAAGTGTGAGAAAATCTACGACCGGCGACGTATAAGCCTTTCCACTTCCGTAAGTTTTGTTCATGAGTGTATTTATATATTATGATTTAATGTCTTCTTAGAAAAGAAGGGTAGCTTGGAAGGTCACAATGACGCCCCAAGAGAATCAATGAACGCCCTACCCGGCGGTACCTTAATGAGGAGGGTAATTTCAAAATCAATAATGGCCCACTTGTTATCGTGTTGATTTCATAAAGCTGTTTTTATTTTGCGAGGCGAAAATATATTTAAAAAAAAACGATAGCCGTTAATATCGACAAATATAAATAAGATATCTCTATATAGAGTGATGATACTGTTTTCAATAATATGAGGATTAAACTCTTGATAAAAAACGGATACTATATAATATCTCATAAACTAGAACATATATAGCACGCTGCACATGAGACCACCATTTATTGGATATATCTTTACCGATTCGTTATATTATACGTCCTTCAAGGCGTAGATGTGCTGAGAAAGTGGACGTTTTTTCAACATTTTCTTTTTATATATACCCGCTTAGTAATAGAAGCATAGCTTAAGTATTCGCTTAATAATTTTATTAGACTTTTTCTTTTTTGATTTTTAAAAACCTAGGTTTTTTTCAGTATTTTGAGAAGCCGTACCCCAAGAACGAATTCGATTTTCAATATTCGGGTTTCCTCATTCCCATGCCATTAGGAAAGACTAACTCTCTATTTATTGGTTGATAATATGAAGGATATTAGAAGAGGGAAGGCTGCTGATCTCCTCAACAACCTGAAAAATTACACTAGTGAAATGTTGAGGTTCTTCTCTGATGGAAACCTCTTTAACGAGAATTTATAGTTGAATCTCAGAAATAAGTACTGGATCTATAATGACGTCACTGAGGTACCTGTCGTGATGGTTCGTAGTATCGTCATCCACTTCTTCTAGGGAGGCTGAGGGTGTGCCGATACCTCTAGGTCTTGAATGGAAACGGGCATTGGGTAACACATAACGTTTCAGCCACTGGAGTACTTATATTTGGTGCCAAACTTCCCTAACTACAATGTGTGCGGAATTGTCAATAAATTGACCAGACAACACCATCCAATATGTCATGGTTGCGATTCTCACGATAATGATCCAGGTGGAAACAGTCATCAGTGTCAAGACCTGTACCTACTTCTGCACTGTATGTCTGTCCTAGCTCATAATAAGGAATATGTTTAATAAACTAAAATTCGTTTTAATTTATACGTGCAACCTTTCATTTCAATATAGATATTTTTACTAGCTAACACCTTCGTGCGCCTAATGTTCCAGTTTAGATTTTCACAACAAACCTGAGTCCCCGTATATATAGCTATAAATAAAGCTTCAAATTGTTTTTTTTTTTTAAGTAGAAAATAATTGTATCCGTGTGTGGTAACTTAATGAAAGAACATTTACGATAATGCGACTGTATGTATCTAATGGGTTACTCCCAACTATAGAAAATTACTAATTGAAATTTTTAAAATATATTTTCTGAAATTAGCATATACCCTTATTTGGATTAACAATAAAAAGTCACCCACGTAAGTGTTCCGGGCTGTTGGCTCTCATCAGCGCAGTGCAAGCTGTACGTTGAAGACCCACAAAAGGGAATCTTCACCGTTTATTTCTAATTTAAAAAGATGGTACTTTTAAGACCAAAAATGCGTAATCCCAGCTGAAATATGCCTAAAATGAAGGTAGAGATCAGGATTTTAACAGAATGAAATACCATTTTTTGATAATGAAATTAAGCATTGCTTATGCCAATATTGTGCCGTTTTTTCAATATCTCAACCCATAAATGAGTCACTAGCTCGACAACTTGAATTAGACTTTCTTCACTAGACACATTTGTATCGTTTACACGTTCATCAACAACTGCATTTGATTTTAGATAATATATCTTACAATTTGTATTCTCATATATTAAAAATAGACACAAACCAATATATCATTTTATTATAAAATAAATGAAGCTTCCAGGGTTAAGTTTCTTGTGTAACTTTTTATTTTCAAGCTTTCAGATTTGTCAGTCCTTCAACAGGATTATCACATTAAGTTCTGTTGAAGGACTGACAAGTCCGAAAGCTTGAAAATAAAAAGTTACACAAGAAACTTAACCCTGGAAGCTTTATTTATTTTATATTATTATAAATCAGGGAAGAACGTTTATTTATAATCAAGAGTTAAATGATGAATATCACGCCGGAAAACATAGAATATCATATCATATTCAGATGTAGGAATGTAGGCGCGGATGTTTGTAACAATTAAAGGCAAGGACGGAACAAGGCCGGTGGAGACCAGGTGGGCGGCCCCACCGTCGAGATCTACAGCCCCCCGGGGCGACGGTCCTATTTATTCAGCTACATCAAGGAGATCGAAGAGGATTCCGTGTTTGGAGGCTTTAATGACTTTAGGAGTCCTGTGTTTGTGTGCTATTGGTGTGTTTTCTTCCTTACTAGTGCCTGATGTGATATTATGCACAGAGATACAAGTAAACAGCAAGGTTACATTGTAGAGTAGAATACGAGTATACTAATGTTTGAATAATCATAATTATATATGATTCACACCCCCACACACACACACGCAAATGATCATATATTTCATTCTTAACATAAACCTTTATTTTAAATAGATTTTATAATTTTTTAAAATTACAAAATATTTTCCCACAATGAGTTTTTTATTTTTTATTCTAGAATGCTATATTTCAAACGATAATCGCTCTTCAATGGGCTTAATAAAAAATATCGACTATGTCTTACAAGAAATATTCACAAATAAGATTTTCTAACACTATAATCTAATATATATTCATGGACAAAACTTAAGGAAATTTCATATTTTGATGTCGCAGGTTGTCTATTTTTTTTAAGGAGACAGAGACAATTTTTTTTTCACACTTGGTTATCTCGTGTGTCTTCAATAAAGGTCACTGTATTAAATAACTTTCAAAGTTATTATCTGAATCCCGATATACATGCTAAAAGGTACAACTTCTTTAAGTTTTGTCTCTCTCTCTCCACGAGTTTATACATATATATACTAGTATAAATCACACACACAAACGCACATCTTTTGTACGCAAAACTGAAACCTTCAGTTGCACGATCAGGAGAGGCCTTTTATTTATAATTTTCTTATTTTCCCAATTACCCTAACGAGTTTAAAAATTAAAAAAGCATATCCTGACTACTCACATAAGCATTTTAGATGGCAGAGAGCCACCTGGTGGAATAAAAATAAACTAAACGTTTATTTAGGTTATTCCATTCATTTTTGGCTAACCCATTTTCTTGATGATAAAGAAAAGCCAACCACGCATGCGTTTTGGGCTGTTGGCTCTCGTTAGAGGAGAGCAGCCTTTAGCTCAACGACCAAAAATTTGATTTAAGAAGTTTCCTAAGAAATCACACACACAAGATGTATTTAAGGGGTAAATATTAATTTAATAAAATAAAATATTTATCATATATAAATATCAATTTTTTTCTCCCCATTGAATATAACAAAATATTTATAAACCTCAATATGTTGACGTTATATGTGGCGCTGAGTTTGTTGTTGACACACATTAAATATGTTATAACACCTTGATAAAGGTTGGCGTTCAGCCAAATTAAATATTGGTAAAATAAATGATATTTTGATTCAATATATGCCTTTTTAATTAAAAATTAAAAATAAAATATGTACTAGATATTCTAACACTTGTTATATCTTCGGGAACAATTACAGTATTTACGTTCCATGTTGTGTAGGCATGTTGTGCTTGTTGTTTACAAAGAGTTACACAGTTCCATTAGCAAGGCGAGGAGAGCGTTCGTCAAGATGATGAGGCCCACAGCGTTTATCAAATTAGTCTACTGGCAAAAATGGAAATCCATCATATAGGCAGTCATCCCCAGTGGACCGAACTGCCATCCCAGTTTAGTTCTTCTGCCTCGTGCAATCTCCCCGTATATTCTGGAGAATGGAAATGCTCTTTTCACCACTCTTTATAAACAGGCCTAGTACTATTTATCGTTCTTGTGTCACATCCAGAAATATTCGGTATTTTCGTCTTATAAATTAATATTGAATTTAAAGAAAGATAAATATATGTTTCGTCATTAGAGACAATTTTAATTTTTAAAGTTCCATTTTGGCTTTGAGCTGGGTAATGCCAATCCCCACATAGGCCTGCCCACCTGTGGGATGGGGTTCTGGTAGAACTCCGATCATTGAGATTTACCCACCGTTGATGCCATCGAAGATACAAAATATTTCCATCATATATAAGCAATAGTTATTTTTTTTTTATATTAATCGTATATAATCATATATCAAGTAAAGGAAAATAAAAGTGTTTGAATATTTTACTCTCGAACACCCATACAGAAAAAATCTATTAAAAATACAAGTGTATATACAAACTATATATTTTTTCATTTTTACTATATTTATAATGCGTATGCTTCTTTTAAAATAAAACAATATTTTATGTATATATTCTTTTTCTACTGCCCTATAGCTGCAATGATAAAAAAAAATAATGGGAGGGCCTGGCTCATCAGTGGCCAACCTTCACATGCCCTCCCAATATTTTTTATCATTAGAGTAAGAAAGGGCAGTAGAGAAAATTATTTTTTTTTTTTAAAGAAGAACAAGCATCATAAATAGTTTAAATTTCCTGTAACAGATGTCGCGCTAATGCCTCAAGTTTTTAAAAATAAAAAAAAAATAAAATAAAATAATTAAACACATTTCTTTTTATTATTTTCTAAATAGAACTAAAAGCACGTATTTTCCACGCCTTTTTGTAATTTAAACATTTGAACAAAAATCTATTCTCTGATAAATCAAAATCTAGTTTATTTATTTGGATTTATTTATAGTAAAGTTGGGACCCCGTGTGAAAGCCTGAAGCTACGCAATAAGCTAGACAAGGGCCAGGCGGATTCAGGTATGTCAGTGTAAAACTTTGTTCGGAGGACATTTTGTTGTGTAAATAAAACGGTTAACAAAACTCTCGATTATCGCTTAATAATAATAGTGTAGTTCTAGATCTCACGACCACGTCTGAAATGTATCAAATCGAGAGAAATCCTGCAGATACACTGGAACTCAAGAAGAGAGAAACTACGAATTCGCGTTAGTCTGGGTGATGTTTATCGGGGTGACGTTTGCCGGGGTAACGTATGTCGGGGGTAACGTTTGTACGGATAACGTTTGTAGGGATGACGTTTGCCGGGGTAACGTATGTCGGGGTGACGTTTGTCAGGGTATAGTTTGTTGGAGGTAACGTTTGTATAGGTAACGTTTCTCGGGGGTAACGTTTGTACGGATAACGTTTGTAGGGATGACGTATGTCAGGGTAACGTATGTCGGGGTGACGTTTGTCAGGGTATAGTTTGTCGGAGGTAACGTTTGTACGGATAACGTTTGTAGGGATTACGTATGTCAGGGTAACGTATGTCGGGGTGACGTTTGTCAGGGTATAGTTTGTTGGAGGTAACGTTTGTATGGGTAACGTTTGTTGGGGGTAACGTTTGTACGGATATCGTTTGTAGGGATGACGTATGTCAGGGTAACGTTGACGGGGTGACGTTTCTCAGGGTATAGTTTGTCGGGGTAACATTTGTATGGGTAACGTTTGTACGGATAACGTTTGTAGGGATGACGTATGTCAGGGTAACGTTGACGGGGTGACGTTTCTCAGGGTATAGTTTGTCGGGGTAACGTTTCTATGGGTAACGTTTGTACGGATAACGTTTGTAGGGATGACGTATGTCAGGGTAACGTACGTCGTGGTGACGTTTGTCAGGGTATAGTTTGTTGGAGGTAACGTTTGTATGAGTAACCTTTGTCGGGGGTAACGTTTGTAGGGATGACGTATGTCAGGGTAACTTTGTCGGGGTGACGTTTCTCAGGGTATAGTTTGTCGGGGTAACGTTTGTATATATAACGTTTGTCGGGATGACGTATGTTAGGGTGACATGTGTCTGGGAAACGTTTGTCTGAGTAACTTATATTTGGGTGATCGTGTGGGGGTATAACTTATAACGGGGTTACATATGTTAAGGTAGCGTATGCCGGAGTAAGTAAATTTCGGCGCAGTGTAAGTAGAAGTAATGTTTTTGGGGCAACGTATGTCGATTGACATATGTCGAGGTAACGTATGTCAGGGCATTGTAACTCTGGGTAACTATTTTGTAGCAAAGTAAGTTGGGAAACGCATGGTAACGTATTTAAAGATATCTTAATTGGATTATTTCATATTTAAAAAGATAATAAACTGGCGAACGCGATGGTTGCCTAGGATAAACCTAAATATAACCAAATTTTGCCCTACCACAGCTATTGCCGATTTATTGGGCAACAAAAGAGTCTTTATTTTTTCCATAGCCTTTGAAAATTATTCTTATTTAGTCAATCGCTCTTAATATTTCTTATATCATCGGTAACTTCTCAATTCTTTTATGCCAACGCAGTTTCCTGGAGCTTACAAATGTCGTGAACTACCCGATTTATCGATACGTTTGCTTAGTTCCAACCAAAAACATTGCTATCTGAACTATATTCCTAACATAATATTTATGTATTAAAATTTAGATCTATATATAAAGTGAAAAAAGTGTGTGCTCTATATCATCTCACCTGTTGGCTTTCAAATTTCTATTTGTACTTTTCTCTATATAATTTTATATTTTTATAAAGACTCTAAATTAAAAGCAATCAGAATATACAAAAATACTTTTGTCTATTTAATATTGTTACATAATCAATACCAAATATTTGAGACGGACTTAATCCAACAGAAAACACACTCGTCTTTTTCGGGTGACTCCGGTTGGCGGACTGACTAAGGAGGAGTCCTACAGCAGCTCCTTAGCTACGAAAGCTGATACTACAAGTACACAAGACGCAACATTACAAATTCTGACTTTTTGGGTCCTCCCTCGTATTTTAGCAATAACCTTTAGAAAATTAAACACTTACACGCACGCACAGACGCACACACGCACAATAGAATACTTTGCACATTTTCACCTATATACTCGTAGAAAAGATTTCCACATATATAGTATTTTAAATAAGGAAATATGGTTGTTGTGTAAAACGTTTCTTTTTATTTATTTTAAAAGTGACGAAACCCTTCAAGAAAATTTGCTCTTCTTAGGGAAAATAACAATAAATATGACAACAAAATGAGGCTATTTACAAAAACAAATTAAAATAAATAAAATATTGGCATGTGCACGCGCGAGAGAGAATTATACTATATTAAAGCTCTCTCCCTAAATGTTAAAATAGAATATATACACAATTACATAGATAATTTGAAAATATTTAGTAAAAAAAAAAATTAAATCATATATTCGTACCATTTACAACACATTTTATATAATATATTTAATTATTAAACATAAATAAAATTAGCTTTAAAACGTGTATAAATATTAACCAAACAAATTTATCTATTTACCTTTCCAGTATTGCTCCTTTTTACAAGCCGGTAATATCGATTCTTGGTATTTCATTGTTATAAATGAAAAAACATAGAATTTATTAGTTTTATGAATATCCCAAATGTTAAACCATAATCTCAGCGCTATCACCAGGTGAAATTTATAATGATTGATTCAGTAGTTCAACTCGGAAACTGCTTGGAGGTGGAGCTCGATTTTTTAACGATTGTTCATGATCTAAATGGAGGAAGGAATATTAGAATTCAGGTTTCTATCACAAACTCCTTGGAATTTAAGAAAAGCGTCAAAATTAAAGAATAAATAGATAAAATATAAATTATATTTATCTACTATAATTATTAATCTTTTTGAATATTATTTTTATATTTTCTCTTAATATATTATAAGTTTTATTACATTTATATGAAAAGGTATATCATACATTGTATTTGTTACCATCCATCAAGCCGAATTCGACTTTTGGCGACTATATTGACAAATATTTTTCAATTTGATCTGTTTAGGTATTCAGTCCATATAATTTTCTCAGCAGTGCTTAAAACAGAAGTCATTTGCTAATGCCTTCTTCCGTCTATGCCGTTGGTGAAATAAATTGGGCTCTTCAGCCTTTAAGAGCAGCGATTTTATCTCCAAGGACAAGAGATTCATTACAAAAATGAAGTCGAAAGCTTATCCTGGCTTTCATTCGGTCCCCTTTTGTATTAGCCATCCCATTAGGATGTTTTGTTCGTCTTCTACAGTAATGTACTCACACTAGGAGGTACAAATTGTTTTTATTTAATTCATTAGAATTGAGATAAAATGGCATTTATTAAAACCTCCAGGGCCTTTAGAAGACTGTATATATTAGAAGTTTATAAAAGTTGATGTTTTTTCCAAAAAAAAATAAATTCTAAAATATTCACATAGCAAAAAATTATAAATCTTTCTAATCGAATTAAGAGAGAATTATCAAATTATTAAATTAAAATATTTCAAAATCATTATATTCTATCCCGTGAGTGGAAATAAAAGATGCTATATGATAAAAATTTTGAATTAAGAATTTTTATTGGAAATTTATTTCATGGCGTAAATAAAAAAGGGGGAAAGGGGAATATACGTCAGCTCATATATATATTACTAGCGAACCCGGCCACGCGTTGCTGTGGCTAAATTGTAATATGTTAAATTAACATTATACTAAACTATTCAGTACAGTAAAGTTAATATTCACTTACAAAGATAAAAATGTTTTAGCCGATCTAAAGCCCTACGGGATTGAGAATGGAACGTTACGTTAAAATTTGAAAGTGATTTTTATATATATAGATAATATAGCCCTTCATTGTAATCATTGATTATAATCACTGCATTAATAAATGTCAGTGAACTCGTTTATATGTATTGTTTTTTGTTTTCGAGATATTCTAATAGAACGTTCTCACATTTTCTGTAAAATATTTATATATGCACAAACACAGAATATAATCACTATGTCTTAATTTCGCTATAATTATTGTTATAAATATTATTCTAAAATAATTCGCCAGAAATCGTCCTGGTAGTATACTAAACAACTTCCCAAAGTTTCATGGCAAACATCTAAAATAAAATAATACTTTTAATACTTTGCTACAATATTAAAAAGAGGGGGGCTTAGGTGTTTAAAATGTAAAATGTGCTCTAAATAGTATTACATAGAGCCTTCATAACAAACATATTTAAAATAAACCAATCAAAATATAATAATGCTGTAAAAACAGACCTTGCTACAATAATATAAAAGAAATGAAAATAAAAAAGACACCCACGCTGAGCCTCGAACCTAGGTTTGTTACAAATATTATAAAAAAATTGTTTATGTTAATTTTTATTTTAAAAAGCCTACATTTTAAATAAAATAATATTTTTAATAATTTGCTACAATAATATAAAAGAAATGAAAAAAAAACACCCACGCTGAGCCTCGAACCTAGGTTGCGGGGGTACGAAGCTGTGTACCTAACCTATAGGCTAAAATTGACGTTACAAATAAGCTCATGCGAGGCTATTTAAGGCCATACTTCTGCCCGCGAGGGGGCGCTGATTGCGAGTGAATTTACGTTTTATTGTAAATAAAAATGCAACGAAAGGTTATTTCTAAAGAGTAATTAGCCAGAAACCATCCCGGTAGTATACTAAACATCTTCCCAAAGTTTCATCACGATTGGTTGAGCGATGTAGAAGATTATCACTGACGAACGGACGGACGGACGGACCAACGGACCAACAAACATCCATTTTTATATATATAGATGAGTAATAAGTTGATGTTCAGTTTCTGCGTGCTCATTTATGTCAAGTAAGTTTCAAATATGATAAATACATTATTTTCGCATATACGTTATCATATAGTTCTAAGACAATGGCTGTAGTTCTATATCTGTTCATTAAAAAGTCTATCTGTATAATATTAACCCTTTATTCACTTTCGCCCGAAATCTCATTTTTTGGCTGCCACTTTGAGATTATTTGAAGGCACTTTAAGTAATGAATAGAAAATTGCGAAATGAAAATTATTATATTTTCTGATTGAGTTAAATAAATTTTAAATATTTGCAGAGTTTCTTTATTAAGGTATGGGAGGCAAGCTTTCGCGCGGTCGCGCTTCATCAGGCCACTGGCTCCGCAAATGCGTGCTATAGATACAATAGAGATTCAGAGAAATACATTTAAAAATTCAAAAATAAAAATAGTGGCAGTTGTAGAGGATACTGTTTCGTTGGGGGTTGGCATCATCTGCGTTGAATATGCTGGAACTGTTGGGGTAGATCAATTCTTCTGTTTATGCTATTATTGTCTTTGGAGATTAAAGATTCTAGAATGAGTCTATTGTATTTGGAGAATATTTTTCTCTTTCTCTTTTTACTCTGTATATATCGTTATTTCCTTTGTCTCACTGCTTTGTTCTTATGCATACCTCTGGTGAATCCTGTATAGGGTCAGTGACCCTAAATAAAGGTTTTTGTTCAAGAAAATTGAAAAACGAAATATCATCCAAAATCTAAGAAATAATGGATTTCCAATAGATTTTATATATAAACATTTCTACAACCAATCCCTTCCTATAAAACAAACAATATACCGGGCAAATAGTTATCTACAATATTCACCTGCTAATGAAAGATTATCCCATGAATTGAGGAAATATGGCATAAAATGCTTATTTAGAAATTCCCGAACCATAGGCCAGATCATTAGAAACCCCATAACCAAATCCAATAATAATACAGAGTCTAGAAACAAGCAGAACGCTATATACTCCATCTCCTGCCGACAGTGCAATGCCTCTTACATAGGAGAGACTAGCAGATCAATAGACATAAGAGTTAAAGAACATAGCCGTAATATCAGAAATCAAGATAACAAATCCTTAATATTCCAGCACGAAAATTCTACAGGTCATCAATTCAACCTACAAGATGTCACATGTCACTTCCATAGCATATTCTCCAAATACAATAGACTCATTCAAGAATCTTTAATCTCCAAAGACAATAATAGCATAAACAGAAGAATTGATCTACCCCAACAGTTCCAGCATATTCAACGCAGATGATGCCAACCCCCAACGAAACAGTATCCTCTACAACTGCCACTATTTTTATTTTTGAATTTTTAAATGTATTTCTCTGAATCTCTATTGTATCTATAGCACGCATTTGCTGAGCCAGTGGCCTGATGAAGCGCGACCGCGCGAAAGCTTGCCTCCCATACCTTAATAAAGAAACTCTGCAAATATTTAAAATTTATTTAACTCAATTATAATATTATTTGCATCAAAACTTCAAGTACAAATTATATTTTCTCTCTGAAAAAAAAAAAACAAACAAAAGTTTTTATTATTGATATTTATAAATGTTACCAAAATCTTTCTAAATATATACTTTGGTTTATTTAAATAAAAACATGTTTATTAGTTAGTGTGTGTGATGCACAATTTCAACTCGAATACAATTGGGAGTTAATAATTGAAATTTTTTGGAATGGCTGTTTAAGACTTCAAAGGAGGAGCAAATGACAGATTCTAAGTTCTTTTCTTGAAACCTTTGGGAATTTGAGAAAAGCACAATAAGAGAAAACTGATATAAAATGAATAAATATTGCCATATCTATATTTTATGATATATTTTACAAGTCTTCAAAAATCAAGTTTTTTTGTTCTAAAATAATCTCTGATTCATCAAGTAATTATAAATATTACGATCAAATGTATCATTGATTTTATTGTTTGAAAAATGATCAAATATATATACAAATTTGTTCCAAAAAATAGAATTATAATCGTGAATGAGCAAGTGTGCGTATGTTGTGCCAAAAAAGGTTGAAATATTCAAATTTATATAAATATCTTTAATCAAAAAGGCATATATTAGATCAAAATATCATTTATTTTACCAATATTTCAGTTGGCTGAACGCCAACCTTTATCAAGGTGTTATAACATATTCAATGTGTGTCACATACACATTTTTACACGCCTTTTTAATTAAAGATTTATTTATGGATTGCTCTATTTTCAATGTAAATATCTATTTTATAACAAATAGAAATGAGGGTGTAGGTAGGTAACTTCTATAATATATATATTTAGAGAATAGATAAAATAATTATATATGCACATTATATTAATTAAACAATTAAAAAGGTTTCCGGAGATGAGTTATTTAATTAAAACCATTTCAAGTTTTCGGACATCTCTGCCCTTCTACAGATGAACATATATAATGAATACAACGCCGCCTGATGCCAACTGTTGTATTGCGTTGTATTCATTATATATGTTATCTTGTAGAAGGGAGAGATGCCCGAAAACTTGAGACGGTTTAAATAAAAAGAAACTCATCTCCGGAAACCTTTTAAATTTTTTAATTAATATAATTTACATATAATTATTTTATCTATTCTCTCTCCATATATATATTATGGAATTTACCTACCTACACCCTCATTTCTATTTGTTATAAAATATATATTTATATAAATTTTAATATTTCAACCTTTTTTTGACACAACATACACACACTTGCTCACTCACGATTATAATTCTATTTTTTGGTATAAATTTGTATTTGATCATTTTTTAAACAATAAGACCACATGAAACATTTGATTATAATATTTATAATGAATTCAAAACTAAAAAAAAAAAAAAAAATGAAATCACTCACTATATTTTTGATTGCCCTGCTCTGAAAGAAGAAAGAAGAACCCTTATGCTCAAAACTGGGCAACTCTGTGCTTCACTTCCATCAATAATTGACAATATGACCCAGAATAAGTATATTGCTACGGCGTTTTATGGTTTCCACAAGTCCATATCTCAGAAGAAGGCCAAGTGATACTCACTCCTCACTTTCTTACTGCTACTCTTTTTGTGTTGATTTCTTGCTTCCCTCTTTCTTTTTTTTTTCTTTTCTTGTTTTTTTTTCTTTTTCTTCTTACTCTGTATATATCGTTATTTCCTTTGTCTCACTGCTTTGTTCTTATGCATACCTCTGGTGAATCCTGTATAGGGTCAGTGACCCTAAATAAAGGCTTTTTGTTGTTGTTGTTGAATATTTATAATGCCCGAAAACTTGAGACTTTTTTAATGAAATAAAAAGAAACTCATATCCGGAAATCTTTTTAATTGTTTAATCAATGTCCAGGAGATTTAAATTGTTGGAATATTTAATTTTATAAATATATATATATATATATTCTCTGAGATTGGATATGATGATAACCGAATATAAAAGTGTTGTTGTTGTTAAAAAGTGACGAACAAAACTTGATTAAATATATATAGCCACTATATTATCTTTTGTATTTATTGTGTTTTCTTATTGTAATGTATGTATAATAAATAATACATTTAAAGGAGAAGTCTGTCAATCATTAAAAAACAACATAAATTAATTAATGTACATTATATATTAATACATAACCATTAATTTATATTAGTAGAGTTAAAATCTATTAGAGAGACATATATTCGGACACATATTATACACTGGTCCGCAAAATTAAAGGAACAACACATGTTTAAGAAAAATAAAAGTTATATTAAGGGATATATATCAAGTTTTGGTATATCCAAAAGCTTCCATGAATTAAGAGAGTATGTAAAACAGAAAAACAAATAAAGTTGTTCCAAATATACAAAATACCACCGTCTACGTTGACTCCGCCTCCAGCACGTGCCTGAGTCTTTCTCAAAGCGTCCTAATTTTACGCTCCACTAGAATTTTATTGAACCTTTTTGTTTTTTAAAGTTTTCATGGCTTATAGGCAACATTTATCACAAGAAAAAAAAAGGCAAACTATTGGAAGGATGGAAGCAGGCCAATCACAGGCAAAAGTAGCAAGATGGCTTTGAGTGACAAGAAACGTTGTCTCAAGGCTTTGGAAAACATTTCAAACGACAGCTGATGTTGCCAGAACACCCGGACAAGGACGGCCAAGGGTCACAACGTTAAATCAAGACCGTTATTTAAGTCTCCTTGTGCGTCGCAATAGAAGAATGACAGCATCGCAACTACGAAGTGACCTCAATGCAGCTACAGAAGTCTTAGTATCAACTGATACAATACGCAGAAGGCTTCACAAGAAGGGCCTCTATGTTCGAAGACCCATAATTTGTGTGCCATTGACACCAACTTAAAAGAGAGCAAGGAAACTTTGGTGCAGACAACATGTCGCCTGGAATCCAGATGAATGGAGGCGTGTAATGTTCACTAATGAGTCCAGATTCTCTCTAAACAGCGATTCTCGTCGTATCTTTGTCTGGAGAGAGGTAGGAACCAGAAATAATCCCCGGGATATGATTGAAAGGGATCCCTACAGAAGCCAAGGTTTTATGGTCTGGGCTGTAATCATCTTAGGTGGTCGCACAGCACTCCATATTTTTCGGCAAGGAACCCTGACTGGACAGAGGTATCGGGACGAGATCTTGGCAGCATAAGTGATGCCTCAAGCATTGGAAATGGGGGAAAACTTTCTTCTAATGGATGATAATTCCCGTCCACATAGGGCTAGTGTGGTCGACACGTTTCTCCAAAACCATGCAATTGGTCGGATGAATTGGCCAGCTCGATCCCCAGACCTAAATCCCATTGAGCATGTATGGGACAACCTAGGACGTCGGATCTCATCCCTCCAACCCCCTCCTAGAAACACTGATGAGCTAGAAACAGCCTTAACACAAGAGTGGACGTTGATTCCACAGGAGCTGATAAACTCCCTAATTCTTAGTATGGGTCACCGAGGTAGAGCCTGTCTATCAGTTAAAGGCGATCACACCCCATATTAACTACAATATCCAAGATATTTATGCACTGACTGCAAGAAGATCATTGCTTTACCGGCTAATTTGCATTAAATACGTGTTAGAATTCTTTGATTTCGGGTATTCTAATCAATAATGGAATAATAAATTTGTGTATACAATTTCATTGATAAATATTCAATAAAATTTGAGATAAATGAAAAAAAAAATGTTGTTCCTTTAATTTTGCGGACCAGTGTATTTTCAGCTTCATTAAAATAAAGCTTTATAATAAGGCTTAGAAATGGCTGTCGTTCTAAACAGTTCGTAGAAGGGAATAATGCCTATTGTATATATATATATATAAACAACAGAACAATACATTTATATCTAAATAAATATATTTAGCATATATATATGATATATAAATACAAACCTTTCCCCCTCTTTACAAAATATATAATGGTATTTATAAAATATATATAATAAAACCTTTTTTTTTCAATTAACCTATTATCTAAATGGTAGCGATCCACTTAAACG
>CP092886.1:145943699-146001941 GCA_030710605.1 Cordylochernes scorpioides
TCAATCAATTATTTTGGTAGGCTATCATGTCTTAGAACATGGCCTATTCAATTCAATTCCAGTTTTCTTAATATTTTGATGAGGCATCTGTTCTCTAGGGCTATTGCTAATACCCATCATTTGTGACATGTCAAGTCCTCGTTATTTTCAGTATGTGTCTCCTAGACCACATCTCAAAGCCTCTATAAATCTCATTCATATATCTTCTTTCAAAACATAGCCTATTTTGAAGGGAAATGACGTTGAGAGAGTGAAATTTTGCGTTATTTATAATATCAAGTCTAAATATTAAAAAAAAAAAACGTATTCAATCAGGTAAAACGGCCGTAAATGACCGGGTGCCCTGCCATCCTACTTAGTTATAGATTAAGAAGACTCCACCTAATCCTCACCTTGATTGCTAATCGTTTTTCAAAATTGAAACAATGCTAGATGTTAAACATAACGCAATAGCGTCCCATCAGTGAGTAATAATATAGCGCCTTTTCCCAAAGAAAACAGCCTTCTTCTGTCTTTACGCTATATGCATTCGTCTATTTTCATAATACATTTATTTGAAATATAAAGAGCAAAATAATTTGATTTGTATAGCATTGTTTCAATGAAAACCAGAGAGAGATAAATTTTAAAAATAATAAAATCTTTCTTAATTAATATTAGTAAAACCAAAAATATATAGGAGTGAGGAATAGCAAAAATATCAAAGGTAAGCGGAAACATTAGAGAGATAACTGCAAAACTATCGTTTGCTTCACAAACCCTTTATTAATCTACACATTTTGTCTATTGGTATTTAGAATTTGTCTATTTATATATATGGGTAACTATCATGCATAACACGTACTAAAACCACCGGAATAACTTGTTAAGTACGCAAAATAGAAAATAAATTTGCATATAATCACATAGAATTCTAATTTTTAATGAGTTATAATATTAAAAAAAAACTTGTAGAATCCGATGTAAATTCATCTTATAACATCTGACATTATACATGAAGTTTTATAAGAATATAAACCTATTTAATGCGTGTATTATTATACATTAATTATTTTTTGATTATTTATATATACAAGCATAACTTGTATAATTATTCGCTGAATGTCGTGGTCCATTTGGAGGAAGAAAGCGAAGACTAGAACGCGGCTGATTCAACACTAGCCTTTCAGTGATACGCTAACCTTGACGTATGCACAAAGCAATGCGTGGTCACTGGACATGCGTCGGACCTGTAGGCTGTTGTTGGGTGCTGTGCTGCCTGGAGTACAGGTGCTCCATCTATGCTTCCTTTCTTCCTTCGGTGGATCTGTATAAGACCGGTGGTCTTAATAAAGCTGTGTTGTTGTTATATATAATTATATTTATACAAGGTTTATTTATTTATTGATATTAATTCGTCAATCATCAACACATTCACAAATAATCTGTGTGAACATTTGTATTAAAAACAAATTAGGCATACCTGACCACTAACGTGAGCGTTTTTTTTTTTTAGATGGCAGAGAGCCATTCTTTCAACAGAAATCAACTAAACGTTGATTTAGCCTGTTCCCTGAGATTTGGCCAACCCATATTCTTGATAAATCAAGAAAAGCTAACCACGAACGCGTTTCGGGCTGTTGGCCCTCGACAGTGTGGTCCAGGCTGTATCTTCACGACCAAAACACTTTTGGTCCCAGAGGCTTCTTGAGAAATCAAAAAATGGGTATTTAAGGTCAAACTTGCGTAAATACGCTAAACTTGCGATAAAAATAATAATAATAATAATTTTTTTTTTTTTAAATTTTAAAAGGTCAGGTGTTGATATTAAAAACAAATTAAGCATATCCTGACCACTAACATAAGCGTTTAAAAAAAAAAATATATATATATTATATACACTTCGACACTGATTACTAACTCAGTTGATCAGAAGAGAATATAAATCAATATATTCACACATGTGTGTAAACCCATCAATATAAAGCATTAGAAAGGTGAATCCAACACAATATACTGGGTCTTATAACTAACACGGTATAGGACTCCCCCCTATAGAGCAAACCGCACATAATGGATACTCAGATGTATTATACACCCGTATACATTGAAACCAGCTTATTACCCTCACGCCGGGTCTCTCTAATTAATTATACAATAATTGTAATTAATTTGGTTCGCTCTAATTAAATAATCTCTTTATCGACATGCTGATACTATGCGGAGCCCGTGATTAGATGTTAAATCCGCCAAATATGTGAATACACGTGTCCCAATGTTGTGTAGCACCTTCATTCCTGAAGGTGTGGAACAAGACCTGTTAACTGCCTCAAAGTGGCGGGGGGTGACCCTGGACGGGACAGGTGAAGTATATCTGGAGTTCTGAACTCCTGGTACCCAAGACATGAAGGCTGTCCCACTATGTCCAGCTAAATGTTAACAGTCGTATTCCTACCTACAGGTGCCTCAGATGTCCCATCAACAGGAAACGCATCTAAATACTCCAAATTCGGAGAGGAGTGGACTTCAGGAATTGATTTAACCATGGAGATAAGCACCACCACAATTAATGTGAGAATTTTTTTAAATATTAATTTTTTTATAATCTATTTTTTTCAATAACAAATATAGTGAATATAAAGAAGGCAAACATCTATTTTTTAAGATGTATAACTATGGAATAAATATAGATGTTTTAAAAATATTTTTTTTTTGCTTAATTTACATGGTTTAATTAAATGTATAAGTTATATAGAAGTGTGTGCGTATATGCGGATAGATACTTCGAAACACGGATTGATAGTTCGAAAGTTCCAAATTGGAATTCTCCGTGGGGTTTTATTGTCCAAGTTATACAACAACAAAAATCTTTATTAAGACCTTTTAGTCTTATACAGATTCTCCAAGCAGAAATGTAGGATACATGCAGGAAAGAAGTAATAGTACCTTTATGGTAATTTGATATTTATATACAGGAAAATTTATATAAAGACAATCAAGCTAATAGATTAGTCTGGGTAAATTGGAGGAAAATAAATTTATTATACGTGGATTTACCGCGGATTCACCGCAAATGAGAGTAAAAAAAGCAAAAGATAATCACAATCAATATTGAGATAATGAAATTTATACATTGTAATTAAGACAATTGAGCTCATAAACAGATTTGATAGGGTAACTGTCCAAGTAATAGAATAGAGAGAGGATTGGATATTTCCTTTGTTTATAAGAAAATATCCAGCGTTAATTATGAGAAATAGCAAATCTTTCCTATTTGGAACATCATTGTTTTATTAAAACTTCGGCTACAGAGGGTGTTGTATTTTTAAAAGAACGATTTTAGTGCTTTATTAAAAATTTCATAATGTTTGTACAACTTATTGTTTTCTATTTGTAAGCCTTTACGTTTAGCAACAGCCCTGTATCGATGTTTCTGGGAAATAAGACTTCGTCTTAGAATATATTGTAGTGAAATATTTATTATTTTACACTATTATTAACAGAGTATCATTTTTATGCTTATATTTTACTACTCTGTAAACTTCCCTCATTCCTTATATTTTGCTTATTTTTGATAGTTTGTTCTTGCCCTAAATAAATTGCTGTCTCATCCTGAAGTTTTTGCCGGCAAGATCAATGTCTTGCTCAACTGCCAGAGCTAGAACTGCAAAGTTCTAGTCCTCCCGCCTTCTTCCTGCCTCCTGACCTCCGCGGACCCAATCCGGCCTAACCTGCCTCTTCCCTTAAGGAGATCATGTCCCTAGCCTCCCCAGCATGGTCATAGTGGTTTATATATATTCCGCTTTACGCGGCCATTGGGGCTCAAAAATCATTTTATTTTGGTTTGCAGCCCCGTAAATAAAGATATTTCCGAAGTTTTTGCCTTCTCTAATTTTCCACGTGGCAATATTGATCAATACCACCCAAACAGTCCTTAAAGACTTTCCAGAGACCATTTAGCGTCCTCGGTTTTCTAGATCTAAGAACAGTTTTCAGCAAGTCAAATGAAAAAAAAAAATCCATAGGAGTCAATTTTGAGGATTTGGCTGGGATGTGTTTAAAAGGGATGTACAAAATACCTGTTTCATACCTCTTTTCGTCCAGGTATTGACGTGTTGAACGTAATGTATTACTCGTGGCTCTATTCTGGTGCAGCCACACGTTACTTGAGTAACTTGGACATAAAATGGGACCTCATTGTCGAATAATGTGTCTAAGACAAGTTTTTGGCATATTTGATTATTTATCTTGAAAAGTAACCTTTATAAATTACACCTATAATTTCAGCATTTCGTATATTTAAAATCGTTTTTCATAAAATATGAACCAATTGTTCTTTCGAATAAATAAAAAATCATTCGAATCGTGCTTTTCTTTCGCGAGCTACGGCTTTGCAAAATCGTTCTTTTTAAATGGAACACCTTCTGTATTTACATCAACCTTTTATTTTTCATTCAATTTCCGTGACCCACGGCGGTCTCTCTTTACAATGCGCGCGCGCATCAAAGTTTATATATTTTGAATGAAAAATTCTATGAAATATGAAGCATTTAGCCACTATACTTTATTTCTCTGGTAAAGCTTGACACTCGGTCACCAAAGCGTTCAGAAAAAGTAAAAGGCTGTTTCAACTTGTTCAATTTGTATTAAAATAATTATTTTATTGGATTCAGAATGTGTGTGTTAAAACGAAATAGGAATCTTATCAATTTCTTAATACTTTCGATGACAATCATGCACCTGATATTGGCAATCAGCTTCCACTCATGGTATGTTGCGTATAGCCTTTACATTTATTCTCCTTGTTCAATCAACACTGCCTTGCTATTAAGGATATTGGGAGCAGTAAACATTGATACCAAGGGTTGTAAACCATTGTGGTTTGGATTTTATATTCCAATTGTAGGCGCCATCCCGACCAGAGAGCCACAGATAAACAGATTATAAACGCACAGAATATAGAATCCGAGCTCCCCAGTAGAAGGAATACCCGGAAGACGACGGTACTCTCTGTTATATGTGTTGTTCACTATTATGATTTTGTTTTAATAAATGCTACTAAATTATTTCATTGGATCCTCTCTTTCTTTTTCCCAGTAAGAAACGCCCACGGAAGCCAACAGAAATTCAGAAGTGGGATAGTCCTGAAGAAAATTGAAGATTCACTGGAATAATTTGGAAACGAGAAGGACGTGGCGCGGTGACCGATCAACGTAAGAGGAGTTGCATGGTATGTACGAAATTTAATTACCTATTCCTAAAAGTATTATTACAAGTCACCTCGACAAAAGTATTATCGCAAAGTATCGCGGTAAAAGTATTATTGCAAGTCATCTCGATAAAAGTATTATCGCAAAGTATCGCGGTAAAAGTATTATTGCAAAATCATCTCGATAAAAAGTATTATCGCAAAGTATCGCGGTAAAAAGAAAAAAAAAAGTATTGTCTCAAAATTACTAAAGAAAAGTTGATTCCGTTTAAAGAAATAATTGAAACAGTACGTATCTGGTTTAGTCAGTTTTATTTGTTTATTTTAAAATTTTTGCTTTGTTTATTTTTCCTTTTGAAAAACATGACTTATTTAGCGAAAGTAAGGAAATGCGATTTGAGCAAGTTGGCGTATGAACTCGGCGAGGTAGTACCGCCAGAGAGCAGGATCGTCGACTTAAAACACCTTATTTTGAATAGCCAATCTTACGAAGAAGAATTCGCAAAGCAACTGTTGGAGACTCTGATCGAGGATCGGGAACGAATCGAGGAGCGGGAACGAATCGAGGATCGGAAACGAATCGAGGATCGGGAACGAATCGAACGGGAACGAAAAGAACAAATGGTAATGGAATTCGAGCTTGAGAAGCTGCGCATCCAGACTACACGCGGAAACAACGATACGTCTCGAAGTACCAGCAATGACGCACATTACGAGATACGTAAACTGATGCCCAAGTACGAGTCGAAGGACAATGATTTGAGTTTTTACCTAATTCTTTTCGAAAGACAGGCAAAGCGACTAGGATTGGATGAAGACCAATGGGCGTTCAGCCTCCTAGGATTGCTACCTTACGAAATGACTCAATTAATCGCTCGGGAGACAGAAGAACAAAGCGGCGATTATAGGTTCGCGAAAAGGTTGCTCCTAAAACGGTGCAAGTTGAGCCCCGAACAATTCAGACAAAAATTCGAGAAGCACGAGAGATCTCAAAAGGGTTCCTGGAGAGACTTCGCTTTCGAATTGCGAGGATATTTCAACGAATGGATCGAAGGAATGAACGTGGAAAATTTCGACGCCCTAAAGGATTTGTCCGTCACTAACCAGCTAAAGAAAAAAGTTCCAAATGTGCTGCGTAATCATCTCATTGACGATTGGACCAAGTTAAACAACCCAGATGAGTTGGCGGATAAACTGGACGAGTACGAAAATGTTCGCACCGAGATGGGACCTCCGCATTGGAATGCGAAACACCTCATACCACCGTCGTTTCAGCAGAAATCTGCGAGATTCCCCAACCAAAGCGAAGTTAAAGAGACTAAACAAGGAACGAATGTTTCGGGTCAAGACGCTGCAAGGAACGAAATCAGTGAAACGTACCCTAACACCTTGAGGAGAATGGTCAACCGTACGATCAGAAACGACAAGGGAGAACCGAAGTGCTTCAACTGCAATCAGTTTGGACACATTGCCAGAGACTGCCCAGCACCCAGGACTACGTTGACATGCCGAGGATGCGGTCAAACGGGACACAAGGAAAGGAATTGCACAAGACCCAAAGAAGGACTAAAAGTAGCCAACCTGGAAGTCGAAGGACTGGAGACTGTCCCGCCAGATGTATATTTGAAGGATGTCAAGATCGACAACAAGGAAACCGTGAAGGCAATGATAGACACCGGGAGCAGCAGTTGTCTAATGAGAGAATCGGTCGCAAGGAGGATCAGCGTCGACATCGAACCAGACTCGACTAGTCTGTACGGCATCGGTAACCAGACTGCACCAGCTGCCAGGACCGTTGGAAGACGACAGTTGACCTGGAGATTGATGGCATCGTCGGAAGGGAAATCACTGTATTCATTGTCAACGATGATGCCCAACCCTATGACCTATTAATTGGAAGAACATGGACAGATCTGCCCTACGTATCCTTCGCCAGAATTGGTAAAAACTTGCATATTGGCTATTCATCCGAATTTCCGTTTGCTAATCTGCAAGAAGAAATCAAGTCGCGTCGCATCGAACTGAGAGCAACCGAAACTGTTCAGTTGGAGAGCGACTCCATTAACTTTACAAGTGCAATCACAGACGAGGTAAAGGACGGATATGTATTGTTCACAGGAGTAAATGACGCCTGTGTCGATTCCCTATTGGAAGTGGTCGATGGAAAGACGACCGTACACATCATCTCAGCTGGCAAGGGCAAGTTGAGAGTAAGGAAGAACCAATGTGTAGGGCGAGTTGAACTACTGAACCTTGATGATATTGTTGTTAACCTGGACGTCGCAGAGGATTCGTTTCAGACTAAAAATGAAGAGAAGAGGGAAGGACAAGACCAAATGAAACGTAAGCGCCCCATACTGCCTGAGGACATCAACGTCAATCATTCTCTGACTTCGAAAGAGAGACGAGAAATCCTAGATGTAGTAAACGAGTATAGAGACTGTTTCGCTCTTGGCATGGAGGAATTAGGGTGCACCGATGTCACCAAGATGGACATTAAGGAGGTTGATGGAAGCAAGCCAGTCTGTCTGAGACCGTATAAGACGACTGCAAGTGAACGCGAAGCAATCAGGGAGATTGTCAGAGAGTGGAAGGACAATGGAATAGTCACGGAAACTAGATCACCCTACGCTAGTCCCGTCCTACTTGTGAGGAAGAAAACTGGAGATCATCGTCTGGTGGTAGATTATAGGAGACTCAACATTCAAACAGTTAAGGACAAGTTCCCATTACCAAGGATAGACGACCTTCTGGAAGGCCTAAGGAATGCGAAATTCTTCACCACTCTGGATCTGGCGCATGGATATCTGCAGATACCACTGACCGATAAGGCAAAATTAAAGACAGCATTCATCACCCCAGATGATACAGGTCAATTCGAAAGGATGATTTTTGGACTCGCCAACGCACCAGCTGAATTCCAAAGACTGATGCACACTGTCCTAGGTCCGCTGCTGAACAAGAAGGCATTCTGCTATCTCGACGACGTGATTATCCCGGCAAAGGATTGGCGGGAGATGATCGAAAGGTTGAGGGAAGTCCTCGAAAGAATAAGATCAGCGAAGTTGACACTGAAACCCTCCAAATGTGAGTTCGGAAGGAGGGAAGTTGAGTTCTTAGGGTATGTCATCAGTACAGGCGGACTTAAGCCAGGCCCAAGAAAGATCAAGGCGATAGAAGAATTTCCAGAACCCAAGAATGTCCACGACATACGACGCTTTCTGGGACTGACGAACTTCTTCAGACGATTTGTAAAGGACTTCGCGAGGAAAGCAGAACCGCTAAGCAGACTTACGAAGAAAGGTTCACAATTTGAATGGAAGGAAGAACAGCGAAGGTCATTTGGAGGACTACGAAAGGATCTGGTCGAATATCCGGTACTAGCTCATTACAACCCTGAACTCAAGACAGAAGTACATTGCGATGCGAGTGCTGAGGGATTAGCAGGAATGGTGCTACAGATGGACGAAGACGGCAAATGGCGCTTGGTCTACTGTGTGAGCAAGAAGACAACAGAGGCCGAGAAGATGTACCACTCAAGCAAATTGGAGCTGATGGCGATAGTGTGGACCTTGGATCGACTACGTCAGTTCCTCGTAGGAATCAAGTTTACAGTGGTTACAGATTGCCAAGCACTGGTCTACATGAACGCGAAGAAGACTACAAATCCTCAGATAGCGCGATGGTACAATCTGATTCAGGAATACGATTTCGAAATTCGACATAAACCAGGGGAGAAGATGGCCCACGTAGACGGAATGAGTAGAGCTCCAGTCGACGACCCTAGAGACACGATGGAGGAAATCGTGGAGAAAAACCTTGAAGTGTGCCTCACAATCACACTGGAAGAACAAATCTTGATGATTCAGCATTCCGACCCTGAATTGAGAGACCTGATCCAGATCTTTCGAAAGGACCCGTGTGATAGGACAGTAGGAGAACAAAATAGAATTAACGACTACAGCTACAAAGGAGGCAGACTTTTCCGCATGGTGAAAAATGGAGAAGAGGAACGAGCCCTGTATGTTATACCCAAAAGTATGAGGAAAAGCTTAGTTGTCAAATTCCATGATCTAATGGGACATTTTGCGACTGATAGGACTGTCAACAAAATTAAGGAATTGTATTGGTTTCCTTCAATGAAGAGGTACGTTCGACGCCATGTGGCTATGTGTCTCGAGTGTCTATTTAACAAAGTTCCCGGTGGAAAACAACAAGGCTTCCTACATCCCATTAAGTCAGGCAAGAGACCGTTTTCCATCGTACACATGGACCACGAAGGCCCCTTCGTGAGAAGTACAAAAGGTAACCAGGAACTTTTAGTGATTGTCGATAATCTGACAAGATTTGTCCGATTAAGCCCTGTAAGGAATACATCGACGCAGAACGTCCTGAAGGTAATGAAAAGTTTTGTGAATGATTTCGGACTACCCGACAAGATCATCAGCGACAGAGGGTCATGTTTTACCTCAAGGCAATTTGAAGAATTCTGTCGAGGAAATGGAATACATCATACTCTGAACTCTACGAAACATCCGCAAGGGAACGGGATGGTCGAAAGAGTGAACCGAACAGTATTGTCCACTATAGCAACCAGTATCGAGGATCCGCGACGGAAGGATTGGGACCTGAAGATCAAGGAGGTAGAGCGAGACCTGAACAATGCGGTGAACAAGACGACGAATAAAACACCGTTCGAAACACTCCACGGCTATTCCCCTCGATTCCACAATGGGATACTTAGAAGATTAGCCGACGAAGACGTGGACCCATGGACCGAGCCGGATAGAATTCAAGAGAGTGTGAGAACCCAAATTGAGAATAAACAAGAAATTATGAAGACATACTACGATAAGAAGAAGTGCCGTACAATCCAATTCGAAGTAGGAGAAATTGTAGTGATGAGGCATGTACCCAGAATGACGGGTGAACCAACCAAGGCACAACCCAAATATCGAGGACCTTTGATAATTACCGAGGTTCTGCCAAGCGACACGTATAGAGTGACTCAGTTAAGCGAAAGAACCAGTGGACGGTTCTACACGACAACGGCCCATATCAGTCAACTGAAGTCTTGGCACAGTGAAGAAGATGATTCAGCTACAGAAGAAAGTCCGGACGAGGAGCCAGAAGTAGAAGATACCCCCCGACGCAACCCACGACGTTCCTGCAACGCAAGGTTCAATCGAGGACGATTGAAATCCAGGAATGGCCGAATGTAGGCGCCATCCCGACCAGAGAGCCACAGATAAACAGATTATAAACGCACAGAATATAGAATCCGAGCTCCCCAGTAGAAGGAATACCCGGAAGACGACGGTACTCTCTGTTATATGTGTTGTTCACTATTATGATTTTGTTTTAATAAATGCTACTAAATTATTTCATTGGATCCTCTCTTTCTTTTTCCCAGTAAGAAACGCCTACGGAAGCCAACACAATATACAAGTATTAAAAACAAAAAAGACATATCCTGACCAGGTTCACATTAGCATTTCTAAATGGCAGAGCGCCATCTAGTGTTTTATATGCTCTATTTTTTTAAAATTGTTTTTTCACATATACAAGTATGTATTCAATTATTCGCATTTAATGGACTCTGTTACGCACCCAAGATAATGGACATTGCGACTGCTGTGATATGGGGACATCTGAGGCTCTTCATTGGACACGACAACAACAACAACAATGGACTCCGTTAAAAAGAATGGTGGCTAACGAAGGCTGTCTCACTATGTCCAGCTAAATGTTAACAGTCGTATTACTACCTACAGGTTCCTCAGATGTTCCATCAACAGGAAACGCATCTAAATACTCCAAAATTGGAGAGGAGTGGACTTCAGGAATTGATTTAACCATGGAGATAAGCACCACCACCACAATTAATGTGTGAATCCTTTTAAATATTCATTTCTTCATAATCGAAATATTTTTTAAATAACAAATATAGTGAATATAAAGAAGGCAAACATATATTTTTAAGATGTATAACTATGGGTAAATATAGATGCTTTAAAAATCTTTTTTTTGCTTAATTTACATGGTTTAATTAAATGTATAGGTTAAATAGAAGTGTGTGCGTATATGCGGATAGATACTTCGAAACACGGATTGATAGTTCGAAAGTTCCAAATTGGAATTCTCCGTGGGGTTTTACTCTCCAAGTTATACAACAACAAAAAGCTTTATTAAGACCTTTTAGTCAGATTTAGACAGATTCTCCAAGCAGAAATGTAGGATACATGCAGGAAAAGGTAATAGTACCTTAATGGTAAATATGTTATTTATATACAGGAAAAATTATATAAAGACAATCAAGCTAATAGATTAGTCTGGGTAAATTGGAGGAAAATAAATTTATTATACATGGATTTACCGCGGATTCACCGCAAATGAGAGTAAAAAAGCGAAAGAGATAATCACAATCAATATTGAGATGATGAAATTTATACATTGTAATTAAGACAATTGAGCTCATAAACAGATTTGATAGGGTAACTGTCCAAGTAATAGAATAGAGAGAGGCTTGGATATTTCCTTTGTTTATAAGAAAATATCCAGCGTTAATTATGAGAAATAGCAAATCTTCCCCATTTGGAACGTCATTGTTTTAATAAAACTTCGGCTACAGAGGGAGTTGTATTTTAAAAGAACAATTTAAGTGCTTTATTAAAATTTTCATAATGTTTGTACAACTTATTGTTTTCTATTTGTAAGCCTTTACGTTTAGCAACAGCCCTGTGTCGATGTTTCTGGGAAATAAGACTTCGTCTTAGAATATATTGTATAGCGAGAAGTATTTATTATTTTACACTAGTATTAACAGAGTATCATTTTTATGCTTATATTTTACTACTTTGTAAACATCCCTCATTCCTTATCTTTTGTTTATTTTTGATAGTTTGTTCTTGCCCTAAATAAATTGCTGTCTTATCCTGAAGTTTTTGCCGGCAAGATCAATGTCTTGCTCAACTGCCAGAGCTAGAACTGCAAAGTTCTAGTCCTCCCGCCTTCTTCCTGCCTCCTGACCTCCGCGGACCCAATCCGGCCTAACCTGCCTCTTCCCTTAAGGAGATCATGTCCCTAGCCTCCCCAGCATGGTCATAGTGGTTTATATATATTCCGCTTTACGCGGCCATTGGGGCTCAAAAATCATTTTATTTTGGTTTGCAGCCCCGTAAATAAAGATATTTCCGAAGTTTTTGCCTTCTCTAATTTTCCACGTGGCAATATTGATCAATACCACCCAAACAGTCCTTAAAGACTTTCCAGAGACCATTTAGCGTCCTCGGTTTTCTAGATCTAAGAACAGTTTTCAGCAAGTCAAATGAACAAAAATTCATAGGGTCAATTATGTGGATTTGGTAGGGATGTGTTTAAAAGGGATGTACAAAATGCCTGTTTCATTCCTCTTTTCGTCCAGGTATTGACGTGTTTAACATGATGTATTACTCGTGGCTCTATCCTGGTGCAGCCACACGTTACTTGAGTAACTTGGACACAAAATGGGACCTCATTGTAGAATAATGGGTATAAGACAAGTTTTTGGCATATTTGATTATTTATCTTGAAAAGTAACATTTTATAAATTACACCTATAATTTTAACATTTTCGAATATTTAAAATAGTTTTTTTTTTCATAAATTATGAACCAATTGTTCTTTCGAATAAATAAAAAATCACTCGAATCGCGCTCTTATTTCGCGAACTACGGCTTTGCAAAATAGGACTTTTTAAATAGAACACCCTCTGTATTTACATCAACCTTTTATTTTTCATTCAATTTCAGTGATCCACAGTGGTTTCTCTTTACAATGCGCGCGCATTAAAAGTTTATATATTTTGCATGAAAAATTCTATGAAATATAAAGCATTTAGCCACTATACTTTTTTTCTCTGGTAAAGCTTGACACTCGGTCGCCAAAGCGTTCAGATAAAAGTAAAAGGCTGTTTCAAATTGTTTAAATTGTATTAAAATACTTATTTTATTGGATTGAGAATGCGTGTGTTAAAACGAAATACAAATCTTATCAATCTCTTAATACTTTCGGTGCCATTAATGCACGTGATATTGGCAATCAGTTTCCACTCATGGCATGTTGCGTATAGCCTTTACATTTATTCTCCTTGTTCAATCAACACTGCCTTGCTATTAAGGATTTTGGGGGCAGTAAACATTGATACCAAGGTTTGCGCAAACCATTGTGGTTTGGATTTTATCTTTCAATATACAAGTATTAAAAACAAAAAAGACATATCCTGACCAGGTTCACATTAGCATTTCTAAATGGCAGAGCGCCATCTAGTGTTTTATATGTTCTATTTTTTATTGTTTTTTCACATATACAAGTATTCTGAATATAGAGCAATCCATAATACATTTATATTTTAAAATAAGGCCTATTTTGAATTTTAATACGATTATTTATTAAACCGATATTTCGATGGATCGATCTTCCATCTTTTACAAGGTGTTTTGCTGTGAAGCACGCAGCAGGTCACGTGCCCCAGGTGAGCCACTAGACCATTAGATGGTTTATCTCCCAATAAGCTTGGAAGACGTCTAGTGACTCACCTGGGGCACGTGACCTGCTGCGTGCTTCACAGCAAAACACCTTGTAAAAGATGGAAGATCGATCCATCGAAATATCGGTTTAATAAATAATCGTATTAAAATCCAAAATAGGCCTTATTTTAAAATATACAAGTATGTATTCAATTATTCAGATTTAATGGACTCTGTTGCGCACCCAAGATAATGGACATTGCGACTGCTGTGATATGGGGACATCTGAGGCTCTTCATTGGACACGACAACAACAACAACAACAATGGACTCCGTTAAAAAGAATGGTGGCTAACGAAGCGGGTCTGGCAGCGAAAGGGTACACACACAATATGCATTGTACACAACACAACATGAATTATAATTTAGACCTAAGGCAATATGCATTGTACCCAACGCAACATGAATTATAATTTAGACCTAAGGCAATATGCATTGTACACAACGCAACATGAATTATAATTTAGACCTATGGAAATATGCATTGTACACAACACAACATGAATTATAATTTAGACCTAAGGCAATATGCATTGTACACAACGCAACATGAATTATAATTTAGACCTAAGGCAATATGCATTGTACACAACGCAACATGAATTATAATTTAGACCTATGGAAATATGCATTGTACACAACACAACATGAATTATAATTTAGACCTAAGGCAATATGCATTGTACACAACGCAACATGAATTATAATTTAGACCTATGGAAATATGCATTGTACACAACACAACATGAATTATAATTTATACTTATGGCAATATGCATTATACACAAAACAACGTGGATTTTAATTTAGACCTAAGGCACACACACAATATGCATTGTACACAACACAACCTGAATTATAATTTAGACCTAAGGCAATATGTACTGTATAACAAACAACATGAAATATAATTTATACTTATGGCAATATGCATTATACACAACACAACGTGAATTTTAATTTAGACCTAAGGCACACACACAATATGAATTGTACACAACTCAAAATGAATTATAATTTAGACCTAAGGCAACATGCATTGTATACAAACAATAGAAATTATAATTAAGACCTAAGGCAATATACGCACTATCTATATGCAAGAAATGAAAAAAATGTAGCACGAATTTTATTTTTCGAATAATACAAACTATTTATTGCCCTTACTGCGTTAAAAATAATATAACCCCTGAGAGAGAGAGAGAGAGAGAGAGAGAGAGAGAGAGAGAGAGAGAGAGAGAGAGAGAGAGAGAGAATTAAACCTTTTAAAACAACTGTTTCTATAATAAGGGGTGAGGTATATCATTTTCGAACATTTATATATAAACTTTATTTATATATAAATTAGTTATTCAACTTATGTTTATAATCAAATAACACTAGCCTGTTCAGTGATTCGCTAACCATGACGTATACACGAAGGAACGTGTGGCCATTGGACATGCGTCGGACCAGGAGGCTGTTGTTGGGTGTTGCGCTGCCTGGAGTATAGGAGCTCCATCTATTATTTCTTCCTGTGACAATTGACAATTAAAACAACTTTATTGACGTCTCGTCAATATATACACTCAAGGAGAGTTATAATATAGTAAAGTTAATTAGATTTAAAATAAAGAGAAAAACATTTCAATAGACGGAGCCTTCTCCGAAGGGTTGTCTGGATCTTATCAGAAGTTTTTAGCCTTTTTGAGTTTTAACAGGCTCCTGCCAGTCGTGGAGTCCCCAATATGACAGACTTGAGGAAATTAACAAGAATTGTTTTCAGGCGAGAGTCGCCCTATAAGATCATCCCTATCAAAGTCGTAATAGATTGCAAGTATGATATCCTCCCTGGTTGTATTGCCCTCATACAGGGGGCTCAGGAGAGTTGTATCGTTCAGTTGGTGGAATATTTGGGATAGCTGCTGGTGGGAAAGCTTGTTCTTAGAGGGATGGGTCGAAGAGGGCGCAGGAGCTTACTGGAGCTCATGGGTCGTCGGGGCAGGTATCGGAGGCGGTTTCTTTCTTATTTCTTCTTGTGGTGAATCTGTATAAGACCGGTGGTCTTAATAAATCTTTGTGTGTGTGTGTGTTTATAATTAAATAATTAGATTTATTTTTTAATTGATAGTCTATATATTTCCCCCTCTGCTCAACACTGATCAAGCTCTATGTTGCTACAGAGAGACACAAACCAAATTAAAATTAAATAAAAACATTATCTTAATTAAATGTATTATTGAATATTTTTTCTTTTTCATTACAAAAATCAAAACACATTTTCATTCGTTTATCTAAAACAATTAAGTTTATAATTTAAAACATTAAACTTTAAATCGTGTTTTCTAATAAAATATACAAATTTTAACAAACGTAAAAAAAGGATGATGGAACCAGAAATCGTTTTCTGATTAAAAAACGGTTTGTCTTTTTTAATTAAGAAAATAGTTTTGGATCTTTAGAATGGTAATTTGTAACTGTTTTTTCCTCCAATTTGAGTAAAAACATAATTAGCTTTCTTTAATTAGCTTGAATAATTTTTATAAAATTGCTTATTAATTGACACATGTTAATCACCATTAATTGCAGAGTTATCGCAACATTAGAGAGCGGGGTTACTGTAATAACAATAAACAATTTTTTTAAATTTAATCAACTATTTTTTATATCTTAGATTCCTATTTTTTATGATAATATCATTATAATTATCCTATAACATTTGAAATAATTTTTCAGAATGTGAGTGGAGTAATTACTGTTTATAACTAAAATATTTTAAATAACAATATAATATAAAGAAAAATATTCATTATAATGTAACAAATAAATTCACTGGCAATGAGTTTCTTTTCAATAATATCATCAAAAATTATCTCTAGAGACCTTATTGCCATGATATAAGTTATGGAATGGGAGGGCTTGGCTCATCAGTAGTGAACCCTCTCAGCGATTTCTGAGAGGTTTCTTCTATAGTAGAGCGGTCTAGAGATTAATTTAGCGAAACCGCTGAGAGGGTTCACTACTGATGAGCCAAGCCCTCTCATTCAATTACTTATATCATTGGTGCTAAAGGTGCAAAAAGGTTCTAAACTGATGGAGCAAGTTCTGGAGAGTAAGCTGAATGGCCAGAATTTCAAATCATTCTAACTCCGAATTTTATTTAGGGTTAAATGTGCCTTGCTATGCAGAACGTTGCTTTGCTGCAGTAGCACTTGCTTTCGGTTAGATATACACTGGTGTCCAAAAAATAAGAAACTTTTGTTTTTTAATGATGTTTTAAAATATACAACGCTAAAAGCTAAAAAGTAATTTAATTAGGTATTTTAAGTCGTAGAATTTATTTATCGCAACCATTCGATTCCGTGATATTGAAAATATGCAAATTTTTGCTTGTCTTTATAAGTGTGCTATTTGGCGTGTCGTTTACCCCATCTAAAAATTAGTCAATTATAATTTTATTTAATCCTTAGTTAATTATGAGTTTACGAAAAATTTTAACAGATGATTTAAAATGCAGAGCTGTTGGAAGAATGGAGGCAGGGCAATCACATGTTGAATTAGCAAAATGGCTAAATGTGAATAAATATGTGGTCAGCAAAATATGGAAACAGTTCATTGAGACAGGAACCATCAAAAGAAAAGAAGGTTCTGTAGAAAAAGAAAAACAGCTACCTCTGAAGACCGTTATCTGGTCGTAACTGCCAAGCGCCATAGGGAGATGACAGCTATTCAACTCTCTAATGAACTCTCAAGTGCTACTGGAACGAGAATTTCAAGACAAACTGTTTACGGAAGGCTTCACGAAGGTGCTCTTTATGCAAGACGACCAATGGTCTGTATCCCTTTAACCTCTGCTCACAGGAGAGCCCGCTTGAATTGGTGCTTGGAACATCACGCCTGGACTCATGATCAGTGGGCCAATGTTCTCTTCAGTGACGAGTCAAGATTTAGTTTAAACACAGATTATCGACGAGTTTTCATCTGGAGGGAGCCTGGAACCCGCTATCATCCCAGTAACATCAGGGAAATAGACAGTTTTAGAGGGGGCAGTCTCTTAGTCTGGGCTGGCATCAGTTCTAGCAGACGCACACCCCTCCACATTTTTTCTGGGGGCACTTTAACTGCCCAAAGGTACAGGGACGAGATCCTTGAGCCCTATCTAAGACCTTATAGAGATCAAATTGGTCACAATTTAATTTTTATGGACGATAATGCTCGTCCGCATAGGGCTAGGCTAGTCAATGAATATCTCCAGAGTGTGAATATTCGAAGGATGGATTGGCCAGCCAGATCTCCGGACCTGAATCCAATAGAGCATGTGTGAGATGCTCTAGGGAGGCGTATTGGAGCTCGTCACCCCTCTCCCAGAACCCTCGTTGAGCTAAGAACTGCTCTATTGGAGGAGTGGGGTTTACTACCCCTGGACCTCCTCCAAAGCCTGGTAAACAGTATGAGGGCTCGCTGTGAGACCTTGATAGCTGTTAGAGGTGATCATACTCCCTATTGATATCTTATTTCTTTAAGATCTGGAACCTGAGCTTTGGGTATGTTGGTAATAATTTGCATATTTCATAATTTCAAATATTTTTTTTCAATTTTCATATAGCTAGTCAAATTCTCCATAGTTTAAACTATTTGTATACTAAATTTTATATTTGTTAATAAATTAGCTTTTGAGAAATTTCAATATTGGTTAAGTTTCTTATTTTTTGGACACCAGTGTATTTGAATAAAACCTCATGCAGTCTATCAATTTGTTGAAAGAATATTTCACCTGTGATTTTTCGTCCATCGAGATTCAGTTCAAAGAGCACTCAACCTTCAAAATTCCGCCAAGACTAGGGCATCACCTCGTTTTGTCGTCACTCTTAGCAATTGGTTTTGGAAACAACCCCTAGATCCAACAACTGATTTTGTAAGTCAGGATTTTAGAATGAATCCATGTCAATATCACGTAGCATTTCGTTCGATGAAACGATCATCCATAAGATCAAGTCACGGCTGAGTGAGGGTAAATTCACGATAATTCATCTCACAGCTTCCTATTGTCAAGCTGGAGTTTAAAAAGTCTTATTTGTGGTGTTTCAAGTTTTTGGACAGCCAGTGCATGCTATTGGTGGGAGTAGTCTCAACGGTGTGACGTAACGCTTCACAATTCACAGTAAAGGGTCTTCCAGACCGAGAGTCCTCGTATAAACTATATGACTTTAATCGAATTTTCGGAACGACCTCTGTGCCTTTTTTTATTAATCATTTACCTTCCGCATTATAAATTTCTTCTCCTGTAGAAATATAAAGCTTGTTTAGCATCAATTACAATTTTTTTCTATGATTGTATATTACTGATTTGAGAAAACCAGTTAAATTAATTTCAAAATCTGTGTGACTGACCTATCTCTGTGTGATATGAGGATCAAAATAAAAACGCCCAACATATTAATATTATTGTTTGTCTAAAACCTGAATAATTTTTCTTCAATGATTCTAAGATACTCGTGTTCATGTAAAACTTACCCAATAGAGAAATCAATTATTTAATTATATGCATTTGTATATTTGAAATTCAAGACATTTTTAAATAGTATTACAAGTAGTTAATAAGTAATAAATATATAAAAGATTGTGTGTAGCTATAATACAAAGAGAAACAAGAATGTTGTTTACCAGGAAAAGAGGTTTGTTGGTTGTATTCATTCTGTAGATTGATGAAGACTGAATATGTAGAAAGGTCAGCGGGTAATCTAGAGTAGGAAGTGGTAATGATCTTGTGGTGGATTAAGGATTCATTGAAGAAAGGAAATATTCATGGATAGGGGGGTCTATGCTGATTGGGTCTGGGCCACACTTCCCGGATGGATTACTCAATTAATGCAAGTAGATCATTGTGTCAAGGCCTTCTTCCAAACTTCCATTATCTACTGATACGCGTGGGTTTCCTGGTAAATTATTTATATTGGGAACAATAGGATTATAACACTTTTTCTACAAGGTAAAATACCGAGTTCTGGCACATTGGTAAGTGTAAAGCCGAACTGCTTTCCACATGTGTAGACACGTTATGCACGTACAGTATTAACGGTCGCCTACTACTACCCACCATGGTTATCATGGCCTGTACATCGTGTACTAGGAATAATAATAAAAACACACACAAAGTAGAAAAATGATTAAAAAATTTAACCGCTGAAATATACTTGAATCTATATAAATCCCTCAATATATTGTGTTAAGATATTTCTTTTATTTAGCCTTAAAGAAGCCTTGTATATAACAGAGCAAGATTGCGAGCAAGATGCTCCTCGAAATTTATTGTTCGACCCATCGAGGAGTCTCATACTCGCCTTGTTTTTATGGAAAAGAACTTATCGCTTATAAATGAAGTGTTTTCGATTCCAATGGTACTGTACATTTGAAATATACCAGCAGTAATATATTATACTAGAAATGCATGTGTGTTGTCTTTAGTACAAGAAAAAATACTACAAAATTAACTCATTGCATTTACGGCAAAAAATACATATATTGTGTATATTTTCCAAATTGAGAAATCCATAACTCTGGTTCAAAAACTATTTCGTATTTCTAAAAGCTTCTGGCCCATCTACAGACCGAACCCTTCGATAGACATCATAATCTCTGAAATCCATCAAAAAACCGCGGACAAGTTCTCCGGACAGAAAAATTCCGAATCTAATTTTAATATTAAAATAATTCTGTTATTCTATTTTTCACAATATACAAATTTCGGAAGTCTTTAAACGTAAGGTGAAAACCATAGGGGTTTATGGGCTTTAGAAATTTATCTTTTGCGAAAAATAGAAATAATGTATATACGTATAATAGTTGTGATATTGATTAAAATACTTCAAAAGACGATGTAATTTATGTTTAAAAGTAAATACAAATATATATGATATCGATGATACATAATCCTGATATATATCTTGAGATAACAAAGAAGAACTCATTTTTTAAAAGTATCTTGCTACGTTAAGAATATCCGGCCGTTTTATCAATTCTTCAAACTTTTCATGAAGCCGTGAATAAGCCGCCCCATTCTTCACGAGCAGCCCGGCGAGATTTCTCGTTATTTACATATAAAGCGCACTCATATGGTCGCAACTTGGGAAAAGGATTGCTTTAATTCACGTTCATTTGCATAGAGAAGTAGCTTCTCTCTAATTGATTTTTCTGAGTTTAAATTGAAAATTCTCGAAACGAATTTAAAACAGGATGCAAAGTTTGGGTTAAATTGACCCCGTGAAAAATGGAAGTGTGAACTAATGCCAATTAAAAATCAAGGAGAGAACGATTGACTTTGGAACACTGGCTTAGAATGTGAAATTGTTTAAGAGGAGAAAGTTTCACGAGCTTTGTTTACCGCCATTAAATACATATACCTGTCATATGTAAAAAAAAAAAAAAAAAAGATGCAGAAAAAAAAACTATAGCGTCAGAGAATGTATTCATATATGTATATATTGTTAAATATAGAGAAATCCATTTATGATATTTAAAATAAAAGCATATCGACGAGGCTGTTCGCCTATCTTCTCGGAAAAAAAAAACCTTCTCGTGCGCGCATCACGCGGATAATAAGCTTAGATGGTTTTTGAATTTTTTCCGAGAAGAAGATAGGCGAACAGCCTCGTCGAAATATTGAATTTTAATAAATTTATTGATCCAAAATATGCTTTTATTTTAAATATGTATATATATATATATATGAACTGTAATTATTTTTACTTATATAATGCAACATTAATTGTTAAGTGCATTTTTTATTAATGTTGTTTTACCTTTTTTTACATTTAATAATAATAGTAACTGTGTGTGTGTGAAAAAAAGAGAAAAAACTTAAATATATTCTCTACCTATCAAATAATGTGTAATAATAAAATATTGTGTCGCGGAGATAAATAAAGAGGTGCAAATTTGAAGATAATTAACTTAACATATTTTATTTTGTATTTCGTATTTAAATTTGGGTATCGTATTTACCTTTAAGAAGATCACTAAAAAAATAGATACAAAAGTATTTATAGGGAAAGAATCAATTTAAAAACAACTTATCAATATTATCAGCAAGGCTGTTTAGACACCGTGGCTTCTCGTTTCTTTTGTTCTTATTTATAGATAACGTTCCAAGAACCCCTCGCACCTGTGGTCGCCCCCTAGCAGACATCAGAGATGATTGACATGGAACTTCCTAGCTGGGGTTGTACTTTGGCAATATATATAAGTCGAATTACTTATTCAGGATCTTCAAGATTTAGGAGCAATTTTTTTTTTCAATATTTTAAACGCTAAATTGAGAAAATATAAAATTCCTTGTTATCATATTTAGCTCATTTATATCATTAATTGATTTTTTTCACATCTACATAAGTATTATTCATACGTAATTATTCATTTTCGCTTTGAAATATTTCATATATATATAAGTATAAATAATCAACAAAGATTAAATTTGAAACTATTTAAGCGCAAAGTTTTAATAAGAGATAAACGAATAAAATTGTAATTATTGCCTCATTGGTTTATTTATAATTTTTATGCGATGTGTTTACTTTTTTTGAACAATCCTCCACAGTTTTCTCAAAATGACTCTTTATGCGGAGTCGAACCTCAAATATAATAGTAGAGAGTTGGAGAATTCACAATACACATCTACACACTACACAATACACACTACCATACACATTACTCTAAATCATGATAAGGAATTGCAAAATATACGAAATTATCGAAATATCCCTGAACGATGCGGCACGGAAATGAGTCTGGTAGATTTAACTGGTGAAACTGCTAGGAAGGTCCCACGCTGATTTGAGACAGGCCTTCTCAATTTATTCTCTTCGGAATAGGAAATTCATAAATAAAAATAAAACAGAGCTAAAATACACTCATGGACAAAACTTAAGGAATTTGTACCTTTTAGCATTTATATCGGGATTCAGACAATAACTCTGAAGATATTTGATATACAGTGACCTTTATTGAAGACACACGAGATAACCAAGTGGGGGGAAAATATGCGACCGGCGACGTATAAGCTTTTCCACTTCCGTAAGTTTTGTCCATGAATGTGTAGTTATATTATGATTTAATGACTTCTTAGAAAAGAAGGGTGGCTTGGAAGGTCACAATGACGCCCCAAGAGAATCAATGAACGCCCTACCCGGCGGTACCTTAATGAGGAGGGTAATTTCAAAATCAATAATGGCCCACTTGTTATCGTGTTGATTTCATAAAGCTGTTTTTATTTTGGGAGGCGAAAATATATTTAAAAAAAAAAGATAGCCGTTAATATCGACAAATATAAATAAGATATCTCTATAGAGTGATGATACTGTTTTCAATAATATGAGGATTAAACTCTTGCTAAAAAACGGATACTATATAATATCTCATAAACTAGAACATATATAGCACGCTGCACATGAGACCGACATTTATTGGATATATCTTTACCGATTCGTTATATTATACGTCCTTCAAGGCGTAGATGTGCTGAGAAAGTGGACGTTTTTCAACATTTTCTTTTTATATATACCCGCTTAGTAATAGAAGCATAGCTTAAGTATTCGCTTAATAATTTTATTAGACTTTTTCTTTTTTGAATTTTAAAAACCTAGGTTTTTTTCAGTATTTTGAGAAGCCGTACCCCAAGAACGAATTCGATTTTCAATATTCGGGTTTCATCATAGTCATGCCATTAAGGAAAGACTAACTCTCTATTTATTGGTTGATAATATGAAGGATATTAGAAGAGGGAAGGCTGCTGATCTCCTCATAAAACCTGAAAAATTACACTAGTGAAATGTTGATGTTCTTCTCTGATGGAAAACTCTTTAACGAGAATCTATAGTTGAATCTCAGAAATAAGTACTGGATCTATAATGACGTCACTGAGGTACCTGTCGTGATGGTTCGTAGTATCGTCATCAGCTTCTTCGAGGGTGGCTGAGGGTGTGAATGTGCCGACACCTCTATCAGTGTTTCTGAAGACCGTCGCTAGGTCTTGAATGGAAACGGGCATTGGGTAACACATAACGTTTCAGCCGCTGGAGTACTTATATTTGGTGCCAAACTTCCCCAACTACAATGTATGCGGAATTGTCAATAAATTGACCAGACAACACCATCCAATATGTCATGGTTGCGATTTTAAAGATGATGATCTAGGCGGAAACGGTCATCAGTGTCAAGACCTGTACCTACTTCTGCACTGCACTGTATGTCTGTCTTAACTCATAATAAGGAATACGTTTAATAAACTAAAATTCGTTTTAACTTTTACGTACAACCTTTCATTTCAATATAGATATTTTTACTAACTGAAACCTTCGTGCGTTTAACGTTCCAGTTTAGATTTTCACAACAAACCTGAGTCCCCGTATATCTATCTATATATATATAAAAATGAATGTCTGTGTGTCTGTGTGTGTATCCTCTATGGATTCAAAAACCATACATCCAATCGCCATGAAATTTTGGGATATTATTAGGTATATCCCCGGAAAGGTTTACGAAAAATAATTACGAAAAATACGAAAAATGTTCACTTTATCGAGAGATTCAAATTTACGAGTTTAAAATTATCAAAATATATCTTTTTCTTTATAAGTTTATAGAGAATTGTTTTAACAAATGTTCGTTAGACAAACCTTTACTCGGGTAAAACCTCGGGCGAAGCCGGGTACGTCCGCTAGTATATATATAAAAATGAATGCATATGTGTGTGTGTCCTTTATGCCTGACCAAACCACTCATTGGAACGCCATGAAACTTTGGGAAATTATTTAGTATAGTACTGGGAAGGCTTCTGAAAAAAAAAATCTTGAATATCTTGAATATCCTTAGATTTATTTGCAGATTTGTATATTTAACTCGCAAGCAGCGCCACCATTGCGACAGAGATAGGCTTAGGCAGGAAGTCTGCTCCACGCCTGATGACCTTGGGTCTTTCAGGGCTAATATATTAAGTAAAACTAATTCAAATATTAGTGCTTTATAATGGCTATCTCCTTGAGGTTACCGATTTAAAAGTTTATTTTCTAATTTTAGATTGTATAAGAAACATTATTTATTCAAAGTATTGTGTACTTTATTTAAAAAAGTTTAAATAATTGTGCAAGACGATATATACGATATATAAAAATCAAAAGAAATAATGAGTATCGTTTAAATATAAAATTCGAATAAATATAAATGCGATACTAAAAATTAAATAACTTATATAGAAGCTTTTGCATAGTTTCGTCTTGTAAGCATACCAACTTGATAAAAGTTTCCTGTTTTCCCTTTGAATTTGCTTGATACGAACCTCTATTCATTTTTGAATTAGTAGAAATCAGACGATAACCATAGGTCATAGCCATTCAAAAGTTGATTTAGGTCGTCAATCCTTTGCGAACAAATGGAAATATCCACGCTGGCGCTCTCTCCGGAGATTTTTTAAATGATATCCCGTGTCGTTTTTTTTTTCTTCTTTTAATTTGAGAGCCACCCCTCGCTTGAAGCAAATCCTTCAATCCCAAGAGACTGCGCGAAAGACTTGAACATGAAACCGCCGACGGAAGATACTATTCCTTTAACTTCCAATTACCGAGGGAACCAATTAATATTGGTTTTATTCAACTTATCGAGTATTTTTCAAGAGACCGGGAAAAAATGTTTACTTTATCGAGAGATTCGTTCGACAAACCTTTACTCGGGTAAAACCCGGGCGAAGCCGGGTACATCCGCTAGTATAGCTATAAATAAAGCTTCAAATTGTTTTTTTAAGTAGAAAAGAATTGTATCCGTGTGTGGTAACTTAATGAAAGAACATTTACGATAATCGACTGTATGTATCTAATGGGTTACTTCCAACTATAGAAAATTACTAATTGAAAATTTTTAAATATATTTTCTGAAATTAGCATATACCCTTGCTTGAATTAACAATAAAAAGTCACCCACCTAAGTGTTCCGGGCTGTTGGCTCTCATCAGCGCAGTGCAAGCTGTACGTTGAAGACCCACAAAAGGGAATCTTCACCGTTTATTTCTAATTAAAAAAGATGGTACTTTTAAGACGCAAAAATGCGTAATCCCCGCTGAAATATGCCTAAAATGAAGGTAGAGATCAGGATTTTAACAGAATGAAATAGCATTTTTTGATAATGAAATTAAGCATTGCTGATGCCAATATTGTGCCGTTTTTCAATATCTCAACCCATAAATGAGTCACTAGCTCGACAACTTGAATTAGACTTTATTCGCTAGACACATTTGTATCGTTTATACTTTCATCAACAAGTGTATTTGATTTTAGAGAATTACAAATTACAATTTGTATTCTCATATATTAAAAATAGACGCAAACCAATATATCATTTTATTATAAAAATAAATGAAGCTTCCAGGGTTAAGTTTCTTGTGTAACTTTTTATTTTCAAGCTTTCGGACTTGTCATTCCTTCAACAGGACTTAACGTTATAATCCTGTTGAAGGACTGACAAATCCGAAAGCTTGAAAATAAAAAGTTACACAAGAAACTTAACCCTGGAAGCTTTATTTATTTTATATTATTATAAATATATATATCAGGGAAGAACACGTTTATTTATAATCAAGAGTTAAATGATGAATATCACGACGGAAAACATAGAATATCATTTTATATTCAGATGTAGGAACGTAGGCGCGGATGTTTATAACAATTAAAGGCACGGACGCAACAAGGCCGGTGGAGACCAGGTGGGCGGCCCCACCGTCGAGATCTACAGCCCCCCGGGGCGACGGTCCTATTTATTCAGCTACATCAAGGAGATCGAAGAGGATTCCGTGTTTGGAGGCTTTAATGACTTTACGGGTCCTGTGTTTGTGTGATATTGGTGTGTTTTCTTCCTCGCTAGTGCGTGATGTGATATTATACACAGAAATACAAGTAAACAGCAAGGTTACATTGTAGAGTATAATATACTAATGTTTGAATAATCATAATTATATATGATTCACAACCACCCCCACACACGCAAATGATCATATATTTTTCATTCTTAACATAAACTTTTCTTTTAAATAGATTTTTAAATATATTTTTTAAATTATAAAATATTTTCTCACAATGAGTTTCTTTTTATTTTAAAATGCTGGCTTTCAAGTGATAATCGCTCTTCAATGGGCTTAATAAAAAATATCGACTATGTCTTACAAGAAATATTTACAAATAAGATTTTCTAACACTATAATCTAATATATATTCATGGACAAAACTTAAGGAAATTTCATATTTTGATGTCGCAGGTTGTCTATTTTTTGAAGAAGACAAAGACAATTTTGTTCACACTTGGTTATCTCTTGTGTCTTCAATAAAGGTCACTGTATTAAATATCTTTCAAAGTTATTATCTGACTCCCGATATACATGCTAAAAGGTAGAACTTCCTTAAGTTTTGTCTCTCTCTCTCCACGAGTTTATATATATATATATATATATACTAGTATATATAAGAAAAATCACACACACAAACGCACACATCTTTTGTACGCATAACTGAAACCTTCAGTGGCACGATCAGGAGAGGCCTTTTATTTATAGTTTTCTTATTTTCCCAATTACCCTAACGAGTTTAAAAATGAAAAAAAAAAAAAAAAAAAAGCATATCCTGACTACTCACATAAGCATTTTAGATGGCAGAGCGCCACCTGGTGGAATAAAAATAAACTAAACGTTTATTTAGTTTATTTCATTAATTTTTGGCCAACCCATTTTCTCGATAATAAAGAAAAGCCAACCACGCATGCGCTTTGGGCTGCTGGCTCTCGTTAGTGGAGATCAGCCTTCACCTCAACGACCAAAAATTTGATTTAAGAAGTTTCCTAAGAAATCACAAACACAAAATGTAGTTATTTAAGGTAAAATTTAATTTTATAAAATAAAATATGTACTAGATATTCTAACACTTGTTATATTTTCGGAAACAATTACAGTATCCACGTTCCATGTTGTGTAGGCGTGTTGTGCTTGTTGTTTACAAAGAGTTCCACAGTTCCATTAGCAAGGCGAGGAGAGCGTTCGTCAAGATGATGAGGCCCACAGCGTTTATCAAATTAGTCTACTGGCAAAAATGGAAATCCATCATATAGGCAGTCATCCCCAGTGGACCGAACTGCCATCCCAGTTTAGTTCTTCTGCCTCGTGCAATCTACCCGTATATTCTGGAGAATGGAAATGCTCTTTTCACCACTCTTTATAAACAGGCCTAGTACTATTTATCGTTCTTGTGTTACATCCAGAAATATTCTGTATTTTCGTCTTATAAATTAATATTGAATTTAAAGAAAGATAAATATATGTCATAATATTTGGAAATACGTAAAATAAAATGGCCTGTGTGGGAGTACAAGGAAAGAGGGAAGATAGCCAGGTTAACAAACAACCCCCTTGGTAAACAAGTATCACGACTTCATTCTCCCCTAGGGGACTTATCTTACAAAAAGCGGCTTAAAAGCGGCTAGACGGGATGATCAAAGTTCAGTTCTCACCGAGGTGGTCTCGACGCCAGTTGTTCTAGGGGTTGTTCTCGGACCTGCCATCTTTCCTCCCCGATCTATTTCCTCACGGGTTTTTGCCTCTGGATCCTGTCTCCAGTGTGTCCTTACCACCCATCACTCAGCAACCACGACTGCTTCTAACCAACATGCCACACTGCATTCATCCAACAGCATAAACTACATTACTACAGAGAGCCGACAGGATGAACAAGGACAAGAACCAGACCCCATCGGAGGTAGGTCAGATCGACGAGAGAGTGGAGCTCCCCTCCGCCCCAATCACTCTGGAGAACCTGGTAACCCAGCTCACAATTGCCTTACAAAACCTCCGCCCAAAGGCCCGTCAAGACCTAGAGATGCCCAAGTATGACGGTACGTATCCAGCACAAAGCTTCTTCGAGACCTACGACAACCAAGCGGACCGAGCTGGACTCTCCGCTTCCGAGAAGCTAGACAGACTGCCGCTGTTCCTGGTCCAACAGCCCTTGCAATACTTCCACCAGCTTCGGCTGGACACTCGGAACTACTTCCAGGCGAGACACACCTTGCTGGATCTCTACCCCTCGGCCAGCGAAGTCACCTACTCGAAATACTTCGCCCTGCGCCTACAAGATCAGTCCTTAGAAGAATATTACCGCACCAAGACCGCCATGGGGCTACAACTAGGCCTGCCCCAAGAGACTATCTTGGAAACCTTGACCGAAGGACTACCCTTCGGGGACCAACAGTTAATAAGGATCATACCGCCAACCTCCCTAACCGAGTGGTATGACAGGGTATCAAGGATTCGGGAATATACCCAGCCCACGACACGCCAAGCGAGCAGTGGTCCACCTTATATCTCGGGACCCTACACCAGCACCCAGAGATTTCAACCCAAGTCTTCCCACGGTGCAAACAGCCTGCCATCTTCACCATGTCGGTACTGTGGCCAGAATCATTGCAACAAACAATGTCGTAAACAACCATTCGCCGCCAACAATACTCTCCTCCACCAGGTACAGTCTCCTGAGCAGAGGTCTTCTCTCCGGGATGCGCAAATCTATCCCATCGAGCAAGTTATCACAAAATCAATATCCACGCCCCAAATTTTTCACGTCGCACCTTCCCAAGTCCCAATTGAACAGACTTCCCAAGTCCCAATTGAACAGACTTCCCAAGTCCCAATTGAACAAACTTCCCAAGTCCAAATTGAACAGACTTCCCAAGTCCGAATTGAACAGACTTCCCAAGTCCCAATTGAACAAACTTCCCAAGTCCAAATTGAACAGACTTACCAAGTCCGAATTGAACAGACTTCCCAAGTCCCAATTGAACATACTTCCCAAGTCCCAATTGAACAAACTTCCCAAGTCCAAATTGAACAGACTTCCCAAGTCCGAATTGAACAGACTTCCCAAGTCCCAATTGCACATACTTCCCAAGAGCCCACTACCCCTGATCTACATGAGCTGACTGTGGAAGATGAGATGTCCAAGAACCCTCAACAATAACCACCGCCTACTGTTAGAGGACACAGACCTCAGTGACTCTAGCACGCCGGAGTGCATTTTTATTACATTTTCTTTGAAAAAAAAATAGACAAAAATATTATTAAAATAAATAAATTTATAAATGTTATCAGAATTTTTCAAAATATATACTTTGGTTTATTTAAATAAAAACATGTTTATTAGTTAGTGATGCACAATTTTAACTCGAATCCAATTGGGAGTTAATAATTGAAATTTTTTGGAATGGTTGTTTAAGACTTCAAAAGAGGAGCAAATGACAGATTCTAAGTTCTTTTCTTGAAACCTTTGGGAATTTGAGCAAAGCACAATAAGAGAAAACTGATATAAAATGAATAAATATTGCCATATCTATATTTTATGATATATTTTACAAGTCTTCAAAAATCAAGTTTTTTTTTTTGTTCTAAAATAATCTCTGATTCATCAAGTAATTATAAATATTACGATCAAATATATCATTGATTTTATTGTTTGAAAAATGATGAAATACAAATTTGTCCCAAAAAATAGAATTATAATCGTGAATGAGCAGGTGTGTGTATGTTGTGCCAAAAAAGGTTGAAATATTCAAATTTATATAAATATCTTTAATTAAAATGGCATATATTAGATCAAAATATCATTTATTTTACCAATATTTCAGTTGGCTGAACGCCAACATTTATCAAGGTGTTATAACATATTTAATGTGTGTCACACAAACATTTTTTACACGCATTTTTAATTAAAGATTTATTTATGGATTGCTCTATTTTCAATATAAATATCTATTTTATAACAAATAGAAATGAGGGTGTAGGTAGGTAACTTCTATGTAAATTATATTAATTGAACAATTAAAAAGGTTTCCGGAGATGAGTTATTTAATTAAAACCGTTTCAAGTTTTCGGGAATCTCTGCCCTTCTACAGGAGAACATATATAATGAATACAACGCCGCCTGATGCCAACTGTTGTATTGAGTTGTATTCATTATCTTGTAGAAGGGAGAGATGCCCGAAAACTTGAGACGGTTTTAATAAAATAAAAAGAAACTCATCTCTCCAGAAACCTTTTTAATTTGTTAATTAATATAATTTACATATAATTATTTTATCTATTCTCTCTCAATATATATATTATGGAATTTACCTACCTACACCCTCATTTCTTTTTGTTATAAAATATATATTTATATAAAATTGAATATTTCAACTTCTTTTGACACAACATACACGCACTTGCTCACTCACGATTATAATTCTATTTTTTTGGAACAAATTTGTATTTGATAATTTTTCAAACAATAAGACCACATGAAACATTTGATTATAATATTTATAATGCCCGAAAACTTGAGACTTTTTAAATAAAATAAAAAGAAACTCATATCCGGAAACCTTTTTAATTGTTTAATTAATGTCCAGGAGATTTAAATTGTCGGAATATTTATAATTTTATAAAAATAAATAAATAAATATAAATATATAGATATATTCTCTGAGATTGGATATGATGATAACCGAATATAAAAGTGTTGTTGTTGTTAAAAAGTGACGAACAAAACTTGATTAAATATATATAGCCACTATATTATCTTTTGTATTTATTGTGTTTTCTTATTGTAATGTATGTATAATAAATAATACATTTAAAGGAGAAGTCTGTCAATCATTAAAAAACAACATAAATTAATTAATGTACATTATATATTAATACATAACCATCAATTTATATTAGTAGAGTTAAAATATATTAGAGACATATATTCGGACACATATTATATTTTCAGCTTCATTAAAATAAAGCTTTATAATGAGGCTTAGAAATGGCTGTCGTTCTAAACAGTTCGTAGAAGGGAATAATGCCTATTGTATATATATATATGAACAATAGAAAAATACATTTATATCTAAATAAATATATTTAGCATATATATATGATATATAAATACAAACCTTTCCCCCCTCTTTACGATATATATAATGGTATTTATAAAATATATATAATAAAACCTTTTTTTTTTCAATTAACCTATTATCTAAATGGTAGCGATCCACTTAAACGATCAAGACAAACCCCTTTTTATAAAGGAGGTTTGAAAACTCCTTTGACTAACCGCTTCTATTTTCTGTTTTCATCACCTACTCCGTGTTTTTTCAAAGTAAGAAGAACAAAGAGTGTTTTTACCTTATACCCTGTTATATGGATGCCTTCATTAAATTAATGTATTTTCATCTCTCTCTCTCTTTAGCGCTAATATATAATTTATGTAAAATATAAATCGATATTTTGTATAATTTAAATAAATATTCTCTCATTTTTTTCTTTTATTAAAAATATAATATAATTTAGGGTCTTCATTAATTTTTAAAAAATATATTAGATTCAAAATGACCCTATTTTTAAAAAATTAGTGAAATACGAGTATACACTAATGGACAAAACCTAAGAAAGTTGTGCATTTTAGCATGTATATCGAGATTCAGACAATAACTTTAAATTTACATTTAACAATAATTTTGAAGTGTATTTAATTGGTTCTCATTAAAATATTTTATAAATATCCAGTTTTTAATGATTTATGAATTTTTAAAAAACACTAAAAAATTGAACGTCCCGGGAGATTACGTCATACCTGTACTTACGACCTTCAAGTGTTAAAATATTCGATTCACAGGGACCTTTATTAAAGACACACGAGATAACCAAGCATGAACAAAGTTGCCTCTGTCTCCTTCAAAAAGAAAATAGATAACAGGCGATATTAAAGACTTTCCACACACTTCATTAAATATTTATCTATGAGTGTATCTATAGGATATCGATTATTGATTCGATATAAATATTGAATATAGTAGTTTATAAAGACATAGAACATACTATATTTGGACATACGTTGAGGTAAATTATACCTACTATAGCATCAATCACCGATTGAAACACAATTTATTAAAAAAATGGGAGTCAAGCTCTCACGCAATTTTGGTCCCAATGGCTTCCTGAAAAACCAAGAAATGGGTATTTAAGGCCAAACTTGCGTAAATACGCTTAGCACATTAAAAAACGAAAGAAAAAATAAAAGATAAAAAGATCAGGTGTTGAAATCAATATTAAAAATGGCATATCCTGATATACCCATTAATCATTACCTATTAATCAAATACCCATTTATTGGTTTTTCAGGAAGCCACTGGGACCAAAAAATATTTTTGGTCGCAGTGGTTCAGCCTACTCCACGCTGACGAGCGCCAAAAGCGCGAAACGCGTTCGTGGATGGCTTTTCTTGATTTATCAAGAAATTGGGTTGGCCAAATATCAGGGAACAGGCTAAATCAATGTTTAGTTGATTTCTGTTCCACCAGATGGCGCTCTGCCTTCTGTAAAGCACATGTGCTCCTGGTCAGGATATGCCATTTTTAATATTGATTTCAACACCTGATCTTTTTATCTTTTTTTTTTCTTTCGTTTTTTAACATATATAATATATATTCACAGAAATAGGGGTTCCATAGAAATTGTCCCCCCAACCCTCTACAGTTGAAAACTATTTGTATTTATTTTTGATTTAGTTTTAAATTTATTTCTGTGACATCTCTCTATATTATATAGTATATGTGTGTTGTTCCAAAGGTAGTATCACTAAAAATAGTATATGTGTGAAAAATTAGTATAAATGTGATATTGTACTGCGATAAGGTGCATAAATTATAAAAAATAAAACATATATAGAAGTTAATTAAAAAGGAATATATTGGATCAAAATATCATTTATTTTACCAATATTTCAGTTGGCTGAACGCCAACCTTTATCAAAGTATTAAAACATATTAATCATATATATTATATTTAAAAAAAAAGAGATTTCTGTTGATTTTGATTATCTTGAGGATTATGCTATGGTAATGCAGTCGTGGTTGATATCTTTAAATCCAACAAGGCCGCGCTATATAGGCAGAGATGTAAATTAGCATAAACAATACTAAAACTCTATGAAAATATATGTATATCAAATATCGTAGAAATATCTGCAATTGTCAATTTCAACAATATACTTATAGTTTCTTTCCGAATATTATTTCTTGTTTGGAAGTTGATTCAGAAAAAACACAGCCACATCAACTTATTCAACTCCCGACATTTCAGTGATTTCTTGTCATTCTCCTCCTGAAACGTCGGGAGTTGAATAAATAAGTGGTTGATGTGGCTGTATCTATAGGTTCATAAGGTTCTATACATATTTTTAGAAAATAGAGAAATCTATAAATAAATCTTTGATTAAAAAGGCATATTTTGAATCAAAATATCAATTATTTTACCAATATTTCAGTTGGCTGAACGCCAATCTTTATCAAGGTATTATAACATATATGTTAATATATATATGTTATATAAAAATATTTAAAATGTTATTTTAGAAATATAATTTATAGAAAATATTACTCTGTGTTAGATCGATCGCCAGAGGTCGCGCTTTCTGCTTATATAACCATTTGTTGTTGTTTCCCCATGGCCGGCTAAAATATTTTTAATTATGTAGATAATCTTTTGTTTTCCTTTTTCTACTCGCCTTAAGACAGGCATTACCTTTATCAAATTATGTTTTTTATATATTCCATAAGCTCAATTAAAGCTATTTCTAATATTTTCTATTTTTTATTATACTTTAAAGATATCAACCACGACTGCATTACCATAGCATAATCCTCAAGATAATCAAAATCAACAGAAATCTCATTTTTTTAAAATATAATATATATGATTAATATGTTATAATACCTTGATAAAGGTTGGCGTTCAGCCAACTGAAATATTGGTAAAATAAATGATATTTTGATCCAATATATTCCTTTTTAATTAACTTCTATATATGTTTTATCTGAAAAGAGTTTTGAATGCTTGACAGAAGAAGTCGTTCTCATAATGCCCCTCTCGCGTTGAAGGTGCTAACAAAGTGTTTTAGTAAAAACCTAATTATATAAAATTATTATATCGCCTGTGAAATATACCAATTAATATTCAAAATTATAATTTTCAACTAAATTTTTTTTTGTTTATTATTATTATTATTTCTTGAAATTTGAATAGATTTTGTTTCTTTTTCGAGGCAAAAAGTGATCAATCAACTGTTACCCTAAATTAAGTCGTGCAAGTATTGACGTGGCCTTAGGTAAAAAAAAATCTTTGAATGTTTTTTTTTCTTTATTCCTCAAACAGTTCTTTCTAAAATATTTTTAATTAACTTCTTCGGTCACGCAATAGTTTTCTAGAATTGAAAATAAATTATAATCATAACTGGGGGAAATGTGAAATATTGTATTTATTATTTTTCAATTTTATTTTTCATTATTAAATATATCGTAGACGTGTTGTATCCCATAGCGTTTGAAGCACACGTAAACGTTATTTTCAAATAAATATGAAAATACAGTCTACTCTCGTTATAACGCCACCATCCGGATTTTGGAAAAAAGCGGCGTAAGACGAGGGTGGCGTTGTATCGAACACGTTTAAAATGTGAAATTTAAAGATACAATAAATTATTTATAACAATTACTAATAACAATTTATACTCTAAGTCAATATATAGAATGCCGGTATTAATTAATTAATATGATAAATAGAAAGCATTAATTTATCATTTATTCGTAAAAAGTAATTACATTTTCTTGAAGAAGTCTGTGATCACAACTTGTGTTTTCTCTCCCTCACTTATGGCATAGACACGGCGTAACAAATCCGCAGATAAATTGACGTCGTCAGATGTTGCTCTCTTGGAGTGCTCAAGAAACAACAAAACTTTCTCAGCAGCTGTTCTGGCTTCCCTTAACGATGGTAGGCGCTGGGTCACTGTTGTATCATCATCCTCGCCAAGTTCTTCTTTCGCTGTAACAGTGGACACTAGCAAATTGTCATCTGTTAGCTTCATTTCCGCCTCCTGGGAATCATCAACCAGTTGAAACTCCCTTTCAGTCATCAAATTCTCTGGTGTAATAGCGAAGATGTCGCGAATGCGATCAAGCAGATTGTGGGTAGATGGGCATCCGCCAATTCCACCATTTTCTGGAGTTGAAGCTTGCGATATTGAGCCTTGAAACTTTTGATGATGCCACTATCCAGTGGTTGCAGACTGGCAGTCATATTTGGTGGAAGGAAGTGTATCTTTATGTTGCTGAGCCCATCATTAGGGAAGCAGTGAGACATAGCGTTATCTAACAACAGTAGGATACGACGTCCTTCAGAGACAAGCTGCTTGTTGAACTGCAGTAGCCATTCTTGAAAGATGCTAGAGGTCATCCATGCTTTGCTGTTAGATGTGTAAGTGCAGTAGAAGTGTGGACTAAAGTTTCTGAAGCATCGAGGATTTGCCGATTTTTCAATAATCAGCAATCGCCTCTTTTCTGTTCCAGTAGAGTTGCAGCACAGTAGAACAGTGATTTGTTGCTTCATCCTTTTGACACCACGGCAGTTTTCATCTTTGTGAGTGTAGAGACCACTCCTGGGGCCTCCACAAAGTTCACCCATAGTATCAAATGGAAAGCTGGTGGACAATGAAGAAGCTGCCTCGACAAGAAAGAAGAGGACTTCGAGCATACTTCATTGTAAAACCAGCCCATCTCTTCACCTCCTTTTATTTCTAATTTTTGTAAATAACTTATATAAATTATAATAAATTTCCTTTTTCTTTTAAATAAGCAGCTATTTGTTTTTTTTTAAATATTTTTAAATGATATTTCGAATGATAATTTTTATTATAATTTTTTTATTTTTATTTTTAAAAATTTCTTTTTTTTTTATCACAGAGGGTGACCAGATAAAGATTTACTATTATTTTTTTTTTCGGTCACCCTGGGGGAAAAAGGTTAGTTAGAGCCAGTCTTAGAGTAGATATAGGGGAGGCTCGTGAAAAAATCAACCAAAAATGTAGTCTACAAGATTTTAGTGGAAGGAATCTCCCAGCCATCCAGCTGAAGCACTAAGTTAAGTATCTTTCAATAATGATTTTTTTAAATAAGTATATTCTTGTAAATTTTCCCATTCAATCCTCATTGCCCGTTTCATTTATTTTATTCTTATCTTTGTATGACTGTTCTAAGAAATAAATAAATATATTGTAGTCTTAATCAAAAATTTTTATTTGTCCTTCCCTTTTTTTTAACCCCAGTGCGCGTAGGATACATGCAAATTATGCCTTTTTACATAGCAGGATGTAATATTTCGTGAACTCCCTGAGAATGGAAGAGCCTCATGGATTTCGGGACGAAAGCGTCAGAAATCGGCTCATCATGAGCAAGTGTTCGGTCAGGAATGAGCTGAAAAAATAATCCTGTTTCGTCTGCATTGTATATGTTAGTTGGGTCATATCTGGAGTTCGCCAGAATACTGTTCAAATTTGTGAGGTGTTCATCAATGATAGCTGGAGAAATCGATGCGCCTTCCCCACAGAGCCGTCGTTGCGAAATATAGAATATCCCTTTAAATCGCTGCAGCCACCCACTGCTGTACGCGAAATTTTCTGGTACGCCCAACTGCTCGCCAAGTTTTTTACCTTTTCTCTTAGGAGGTCATCAGTAATAATAATATTATTGGCACGCTTTTGGGTAAACCAGTTGAAGAGAGCGTCTTCCAAGTCACTAAATTTTTCGACTCTTTGTCTCTTTGAAGAACCGACAGTATAATTTTCCCACTTCTCAGCCTGAGTGAGAATATCACGGACAGTTGTTCGTGATAGGTAGAAACACTCTCCAATCTCATTCTTCGACATCGTAGGGTTATTTCTTGCCAACTGGCATATCTCCTTCTTCTTTTCAATGGTGATCGACTCACGTTTACGCTTTTGGGAACTCATGATACGACAATAAGGTTGTTGTGTTGACGTTAGCAAAGGATGAAGCGACTGTGTATGTCCCAGGCACAAGCAGGAAAAGGGTCTGCTGGCTGTTCTCACAATCTGTTATCTGTTGTGTCAACAGCAAACAAAGTCCGGTGCCGCTGGCGGAAAAATGCAGACAGGAAAAGGGGAGCGGGGGTGAGGGACGTTGTGAGCGGCGCTATAACGAGTGGTTTTTGCTACTTGGGATACGAAAAATCAGCGGCGGAAGGCGAACAGCGAGGGAGTGGCGTTATATCGAGAAAAATACATTGATGTCGATTGGGACAAAACGAAAAAGCGGCGTAAGGCGAGGGTGGCGTTATATCGAGTGGCGTTATAACGAGAGTAGACTGTATAGGTTTTTTTTTGTACCAGATTCTGAAAAATGAAAACTCCGCATTATCTAGGTTTAATAGCTAAAATAAATGTTCGATTAAATTAAAATTTATCATGTTGAGAGGGAAATTTTACTATTATTTATACTCCCATAATCATACATTGTTGCAGTTATCATTTACCTTGTTATATACACTGCGTGACATTGAAAATGGAACACCAAGAAATAGTGGCCAGAAAGTGATGAAACTCGGCAGACAGAGAGAGACAGGGACGAACAATAAGTGATCTTTATTTCAAAATGCTAGTCATAATACAGAGCGAGAACGGCGTCGGCTTAGTAGCAAGTAGGACCACCGCGGACGGCGATGAACGCAGCAACACGTCTAGGTAGAGAGTCAATCAGAGTACGGATGGCGTCCTGAGGGATGGCTCTCCATTCCCTCTCGACCATTTGCCACAGTTCGTCTTCTGAACGCGGCTGTGGCAAGGCATGCAAACGGCGTCCAATGATGTCCCAGACGTGCTCGATTGGTGAGAGATCAGGAGAGTACGGTGGCCAGGGAAGCATCTGTACATCTTGCAGAGCTTGTTGGCTAATGCGAGCAGTGTGCGGTCAGGCGTTATCCTGCTGATAAAGGGCATTGGGTACCCCCTGAAGGTAGGGGAGTGTCACCGGTCGCAGCACATCATCAACGTATCGTTGGGCCGTCATAGTGCCCTGAATACGAAGTAAAGGTGACCTGGAATCATACGCGATTGTGCCCCAAACCATGATTCCACGTTGTCGCACGGTGGGGCGTTCCACAATTGCTGCCAGATTGGACCTTTCTCCACGTCGACGCCACACGCGTACACGGCGACTATCACTGGACAAGCAGAAACGCGACTCATCTGAGAACACGACCCAGTGCCATTCCGTCATCCACGTCGATCTAGCCCGGCACCATTCCAAACGTTGGCGCCTATTCGGTGGGGTCAATGGCAGTCTTCTTAGCGGACGGCATGAGTGCAAGCCATTAGCAACCAATCGACGGGAAATGGTTCTGGTAGAGATGGAATTATCTAGGGTGTCTTGCACATGTTGCAGGATGGCGGTACAAGTGGCTTGTGGGGCCGCCACTGCTTGTCGAAGGATACGCCGATCCACACGTGCTGACGTCACTCTGGTTGCACCGACATTCCTATAAATTGCCACATTTCCTTGTTCCAACCATCTTCTCCACAGTCGGTGCACCGTGGACGCACCAAGGTGTGTATCAGCTGCGATTTGACGTATGGACCAACCTGCCCTTTTCAGTTCGATCACCATGCCCCTCGTAAAAGCGTCTGTCTGCTTGAACTGCCTCTGTTTACGATGACCTGGCATTCTCTGTTATTACACGTGTCTTTTGACACAAGAACAAAATTTCTACAATGATTTTCCTTGAAGAAATAACGACACGAATACTGTCCTTTCTGCAAGTTCCTTCCCTTATATCTTACTCCATGTGCGCACGAGAGCTGCGCATTTTACATCATTTGCATAACTCGGTTAGGCGCGTCTACCCTGAAATTTGCATAATTTTCTGGCCACTATTTCTTGGTGTTCCATTTTCAATGTCACGCAGTGTATACAGGGTGATCCAAAAGTCCCGCACAACTTTAAAAATTAATAACTCCGCGAATATTTGCGCTAGAGCAATGCGGTAGACACCATTGTGTTCAGTATGCAATGGTATTTTTTACGGCAAATAATAAAAATTTCGAAATTGATTTTAGTTACAACTTTATTCGCTAGATGGCGCTCTACCAGAATCAGAGATTCAGCGCCAAATTGTTTGATAAATTGAAAAATATACCTGAACGACACGTATTTTTCCTTTTTGAATACCAAGAAAGAATCCTAATAATATCAAATGATAAATTAATAAAACACCATTTCGCCAAAAGTTAGAAGAAAGGGTTAACGATTTTTAAATACAATCTGAGATATTGAAAGCGAATTTTCTAATTTTTTTTAAAATTCAACTCACTCTCAGTATCGTTTATATTTATTTTAATTCATTTGAAAAATATTTATCTATCTCTAATGATTTATTTTACTCTGGAATGCCGTTGTTGTTTTTGTCGTGTCCAATAAAGAGCCTCAGATGTCTCCATGCATCTCTATCACAGCAGCAGCAGCATTGTCCACTATCTTGGGTGTGTAAAGCAGCTGCTCTGGGTCTATGTCAATTTTCTGCAAGGCTGCGGGCATGAGAATATGTGGGTAGGTGTTAGTTCCACACCAGGACAGTTGTTGCATGTTCTATAGGTTCTTGTGCCATCTGGATATAATTATAATGTTTTGTTCTAAATCTTGTTTTAGTTTTGTCATTTTTCTCTCGGAGTTTGTTCTTTCCTTTGGCTCAACTTTCTGGCTTCCTTTGCAAATTCAACTGCCATTTCATTACCCCCGATCCAAACACTGGCAGGAATCCATTGTAGAATGAAGTTATTCTCCAATGATATCAGTTGAGTAAGTAACGAATGTATTTTCTGTGTGATTATAGTATTGCCCTTCTGAATTGCTTCTAGATCGGATATGGAGTCGCTGTATATTAAAATTCCTTCTGCTTGATGCAGGGATGGTTGGTTAAGGCATACATCAAGAGCTTTCCAGATAGCTGTCAGTTCACAAGTGAAGTTTGACGAAATATTTCTTGCTCCTTCTTTGATTTTGATGTATGTTCCATCTTGCAGTATTATGTTAATTCCAGCCCCTCCATTACTTATGGTAAGTTCTGATGATCCATCTGTATATGCTGTTAAATAGTTTATCTGATCGCATAAACCAATTGTGTCAAGTCTTTTCTTTTTAAGTATGTTTTTGTTCTCTTTTTTTTTATTGCAGGGTCCATTCAGGTTAAGCTTGATGATTACATTTGAAGGCAATGGGGTAGGAAATATTGGTTATCATCGAATTTGAAATTCATTATGTTTCATATGTATGCTCTTTAAAATTTTACACAAATAAATTTTCTGGCAATGCGTTTCTTTTAAATCTCTACAGACCTTACTGCAATGATATGATTTAATGAATGAGAGGGCTTGGCTCATCAGTAGTGAACCCTCTCAGCGGTTTCGCCAAATTAATCTCTAGACCGCTCTACTATTGTATTGGACTGGTTTTGTTATATACCCTGCATTTTCTATGGAAGGCAGCTAAATGGTGTTTAGTGAACTATGGACATAAGCTTATAGGTCTGTAGAGGTACATACATATAAATTTCAAGGTATTGCATCGAGCAAAGCTCTTCCGCGCAAAACATGTTTTTCATAACCATTATATATTAGTAAATTAAATTTTATTGCCCTCTATCGTTAAAATTTTACACAAATAAATTTTCTGGCAATGCGTTTCTTTTAAATCTCTACAGACCTTACTGCAATGATATGATTTAATGAATGAGAGGGCTTGGCTCATCAGTAGTGAACCCTCTCAGCGGTTTCGCCAAATTAATCTCTAGACCGCTCTACTATTGTATTGGACTGGTTTTGTTATATACCCTGCATTTTCTATGGAAGGCAGCTAAATGGTGTTTAGTGAACTATGGACATAAGCTTATAGGTCTGTAGAGGTACATACATATAAATTTCAAGGTATTGCATCGAGCAAAGCTCTTCCGCGCAAAACATGTTTTTCATAACCATTATATATTAGTAAATTAAATTTTATTGCCCTCTATCGTTAAAATTTTACACAAATAAATTTTCTGGCAATGCGTTTCTTTTAAATCTCTACAGACCTTACTGCAATGATATGATTTAATGAATGAGAGGGCTTGGCTCATCAGTAGTGAACCCTCTCAGCGGTTTCGCCAAATTAATCTCTAGACCGCTCTACTATTGTATTGGACTGGTTTTGTCTAGAGATTAATTTGGCGAAACCGCTGAGAGGGTTCACTACTGATGAGCCAAGCCCTCTCATTCATTAAATCATATCATTGCAGTAAGGTCTGTAGAGATTTAAAAGAAACGCATTGCCAGAAAATTTATTTGTGTAAAATTTTAACGATAGAGGGCAATAAAATTTAATTTACTAATATATAATGGTTATGAAAAACATGTTTTGCGCGGAAGAGCTTTGCTCGATGCAATACCTTGAAATTTATATGTATGTACCTCTACAGACCTATAAGCTTATGTCCATAGTTCACTAAACACCATTTAGCTGCCTTCCATAGAAAATGCAGGGTATATAACAAAACCAGTCCAATACAATAGTAGAGCGGTCTAGAGATTAATTTGGCGAAACCACTGAGAGGGTTCACTACTGATGAGCCAAGCCCTCTCATTCATTAAATCATATCATTGCAGTAAGGTCTGTAGAGATTTAAAAGAAACGCATTGCCAGAAAATTTATTTGTGTAAAATTTTAACGATAGAGGGCAATAAAATTTAATTTACTAATATATAATGGTTATGAAAAACATGTTTTGCGCGGAAGAGCTTTGCTCGATGCAATACCTTGAAATTTATATGTATGTACCTCTACAGACCTATAAGCTTATGTCCATAGTTCACTAAACACCATTTAGCTGCCTTCCATAGAAAATGCAGGGTATATAACAAAACCAGTCCAATACAATAGTAGAGCGGTCTAGAGATTAATTTGGCGAAACCGCTGAGAGGGTTCACTACTGATGAGCCAAGCCCTCTCATTCATTAAATCATATCATTGCAGTAAGGTCTGTAGAGATTTAAAAGAAACGCATTGCCAGAAAATTTATTTGTGTAAAATTTTAACGATAGAGGGCAATAAAATTTAATTTACATGTATGCTCTTTCTAATATTGTTGTCGTACTGAAGTGTTGAAGATCTTTTGAGCCTTTCTTTTTGTGTCCAGTTTAAATAGATTCTATGGGATATGTATTCGGTTTATTTAGTTTTTAAGCTATTGGTGAATTTTATTGTTTTTAATTGTCTTCTGCTTTCGAATAGGTCTAGACCACATTCTCTCTGAATTTTCTAATTGTTGGTATTTGAAACAGAACCAGTGATTAATTGGGCCGCTTTTGCTTGAACACTGTCTAGTCTTCTTTTTAGTGATGAACTTGAGGGAGCCCAAACAGGTGTTGCATATTCCATTATTGGCCTTATTAAGGTGATATATGTTGTTCTGAGAATTTTGGGTTTTTCTCCCCAATTTTTTCCACATAGCCTTCTCAGAATGTTTAGGTTTCTGTTAGCTCTATTTGAGGTGCTAATTATGTGTTCTGTAAATCGCAATTCCTCATCAAGTATCACACCTAGGTATTTTGGAGATCTAATTTTATCAATTATATGGTTGTTTATGCTTATCTCCGCCAATTCGAACGAGATCGCCACTGCAAAAATTATCCAGGGTGAAATCGTCGTCCTCTTGTAGTAGCTTTTTTTACAGGCTTTCCGACTTGATTCCAGCCACAAAATGGTCTCGCAACTTGGTTCCCAGCATATCGCCGAAATTACAATTTATTGTTAAATGTTTCAATTCTCTAAGATATTCCGAAATTGATTCTCCTTCCTGTTGAATTTTCTTCAAAAATCTGCATCGCTGTGGTATCACTTTCTTCTTTGGATCCAAATGCAGCTTAATTCTTTGAATGATAGTATCATAGGATTGATCTTTCATTAGGCCCGGGAAGAAAAAGTCGTTTCCCAGCTTCAAAGTTCCAGAATCTAGTAGCGAGGTAAAAATCGGCACTTTACTCTCCTCCTTCAGATCATTCGCCATAAAGGAAGCCTCAAATTTGTGTACAAAAAGATCGAAGGTATCCTCCACTGGACTATAGCATTTAAAAGGTACTCTTAACTTTGAACCTGTCATGCTGAACTTTTCTACTCCTTTTTTTCTTGATCCAGATAGTTTCAAAGATGTAGTAGTTATACTTGCGTAGACGCCGTTTTTCTCAGCTTTTTACTGGCTCTGTAGATCCCGCATCCTCGTCGCCACTTTTGTTGTGTCGTAATTAGACTACAACAGCTCAAACTTGACCATGTCTCTTTATTTAGCTCTTATTCTTCTCGTTTGGCCAACATTAAATGTCTAATTTAAATACACATATATTTTCACATAATAAGGCTTTAAAGAATACAAATAATCTTCATCTATTCACATACAAAACAGTTATTATATTGCGAGAAGAGTAGAGGACTGAGCACAGATCCCTGAGGTACACCAGCCCATGTTCTTCGGTCTTTGGAAAATGCTCGATTGACACCAACCTTTATTCTTTTTCTCCTTAATAAGTCTGCAATTCAGATTAAGATTTTTCCTTTTACTCCGATGTTGTGCAGCCTTTCAAATAATTTCTCCCTCTACACTCGATCAAAAGCTGAGGTCATATCCAGGAATATGGCCGTTGTCTTCTTTGGTAGTTTTTCCTTGGAAGAATCTATTATTGATTGAGAGAAGTAGAACAGTTGATCAGTTGTACAGTGTATGGATCTATAGGCAGTTTGGCAGAAGTTTATTTTAATATTGTTAGTCAGCCAGACTATGAGCCTAGAGTGGGTAATTCGTTCTGTTATTTTACAAAGTATGCTGGTAAGAGCAATTGGCCGATAGTTCTTGCATTTCTTGGCATCTTTGTTTGGTTTCTGTATTGGCGCTATAATTGATATCTTATAATTCTTTGGTAGTTTACCAGTTTGCCATTATATGTTCAGTATTCGTAAGAGTTGATTTTTAGCTTTGTCTCCAAAGTGTTTAATCATTTGACCAAAGATTAGAGCATCTCCAGGTGAAATCTTGGATTTAACTTTCCTATTGATGAGTTTAGCTCATTCAGTGTGAAGTCTCTCGAGTAAATATCTTGTTGATGTTTATTTCTTGCTTGTTTAACTAACCTGTTTACATTATTTTTTAGAGTCCTGCCATCATTCGTATAGCTGAGTCTGGAAGTGCTTGAAAAATATTCAGCAATTATTTCAGCCATCTGTTTGTTCGTTCTCCTTATTAAATATCGGTTAGAGTATTGGAGGATTAGTGTTGGTTTTGATTGTTTTATAACACTAATTATATTCCAGTGATGGCTTTCCTTTTTTGGATCCATTTTTCGCAGAATTCTGCCCATTTTTCTCTCTCTATCTCTCTTGTTTGAATATCCAAATTTCTTGTTCTATTTCGTGACTAATTTCAATGCGTTCCTTTATGATTTCTTCTGTTTTATTTGTTTTAAGAAGCTCATTGATATTGTCTCTCTCTCTGCAATCATTACCTCGATATTGTGGTCCTTCCAGTAAAGTATTCACAGGTCTTTACGTCTACCTCTAGGTATCGATACTTTTGCAGCTTTGGATATGTTCGAAGAGAATTTTCCAAGTTTTTGTCAAGCGTTCTGTGATTTAATTCTTCGTTGCACAGTTCATCAAGCTTTCCTGTGAATCCTTTTCCAGTGTTCTTTTATTCTGTTGGAAATTCTCTATTTTGAATTTTAGGGTTGTTAAAATTGGTCTGTGGTCACTGATTGCACCTTTCAGAATTTTTCATTGTGTTGTGGGTGCATGTTGTAATTTATCGCTGTGATGTCTATTGCGGATTCTGTGCCTGTGGACTTGGATAGATAGGTGTTCTTTTCGTTATTTAACGGTGTAAGGTCGAGGTCGGTTAGCATGCCCTCAACTTGCTGACCTTTGTTATCCTGGACAGGTGATCCCCAAGTTGGTCTTTCGGCGTTAAAATCACCAAGTATGATTGCGATATCCGAAGACGCTTCACTTAATGTCTCTATCAGGCCTGTATTGATGCTAGTATTATAGTGGTGATAAACATTTATGATTGGAATTGTTTTATCTGTAAGATAGATTTCTATTGCCTGAGCTTCTGTCGTTCTTTCTCTAGGCTTACTCTGATTATAGGCGATTTCCTTAAATTTGATTTCTAGAGTTTTAATCAAAACGGCAAGTCCTCCTCCGAATTTTCCCGGTCTGTCCTTTCGTAGTGTTGTATAATCTTTGATATTGAATCTCAGATTCAGATTAAATTTTGTATCCTGAGGACAATTAATATGTACATTGTTGTCACAGAGAAGACAAGTCAGCTCTTTTTTTTCCTCTGGTACCATTTATATTGAGTTGTAGTAGATTGAATTGTGTCCTCGTAGTAAAATTCTCATCATGAGCTCGAACTGCAGCTCCTGACGCGGCGGTTACCCCGGACGCGGTAGCATTACTGGAGATATCAGTTTTGCTCTTCATTTGAGAATGGATGCCGTTGCAACGTTAGTCACCTTGGAAACGAACCAGAATTTGGTCAAATATTCCAAAGGTCCAAGGGGGACCGCAAGGAGGTGTGGTCGGACTTCTCCCCTTCCCCCTGGAATGCCGTCACTACAGGATAAAGCACTCTTGGTGAATTTTTAAAATTGTGATTCAAAATCTGCCACTGAAGCTTTACGAGCGTTTCGTTCTTTTAAAGATATTCGAAGCGGTAAAGGACCAATGAGTTGCTACTCTCTAAAGCGATTGATTAAAAGTTTTGAGGAAACTGGATCTCTGGAAGCAAAACCTCGGAGTGGCTTAGTAGCAAGTAGGACCACCGCGGACGGCGATGCACGCAGCAACACGTCTAGGTAGAGAGTCAATCAGAGTACGGATGGCGTCCTGAGGGATGGCTCTCCATTCCCTCTCAACCATTTGCCACAGTTCGTCATCTGAACGCGGCTGTGGCAAGGCATGCAAACGGCGTCCAAAGATGTCCCAGACGTGCTCGATTGGTGAGAGATCAGGAGAGTACGGTGGCCAGGGAAGCATCTGTACATCTTGCAGAGCTTGTTGGCTAATGCGAGCAGTGTGCGGTCGGGCGTTATCCTGCTGATAAAGGGCATTGGGTACCCCTGAAGGTAGGGGAGTGTCACCGGTCGCAGCACATCATCAACGTATCGTTGGGCCGTCATAGTGCCCTGAATACGAAGTAAAGGTGACCTGGAATCATACGCGATTGCGCCCCAAACCATGATTCCACGTTGTCGCACGGTGGGGTGTTCCACAATTGCTGCCGGATTGGACCTTTCTCCACGTCGACGCCACACGCGTACACGGCGACTATCACTGGACAAGCAGAAACGCGACTCATCTGAGAACACGACCCTGTGCCATTCCGTCATCCACGTCGATCTAGCCCGGCACCATTCCAAACGTTGGCGCCTATTCGGTGGGGTCAATGGCAGTCTTCTTAGCGGACGGCATGAGTGCAAGCCATTAGCAACCAATCGACGGGAAATGGTTCTGGTCGAGATGGAATGATCTAGGGTGTCTTGCACATGTTGCAGGATGGCGGTACAAGTGGCTTGTGGGGTCGCCACTGCTTGTCGAAGGATACGCCGATCCACACGTGCTGACGTCACTCTGGTTGCACCGACATTCCTATAGATTGCCACATTTCCTTGTTCCAACCATCTTCTCCAAAGTCGGTGCACCGTGGACGCACCAAGGTGTGTATCAGCTGCGATTTGACGTATGGACCAACCTGCCCTTTTCAGTCCGATCACCATGCCCCTCGTAAAAGCGTCTGTCTGCTTGAACTGCCTCTGTTTACGATGACCTGGCATTCTCTGTTATTACACGTGTCTTTTGACACAAGAACAAAATTTCTACAATGATTTTCCTTGAAGAAATAACGACACGAATACTGTCCTTTCTGCAAGTTCCTTCCCTTATATCTTACTCCATGTGCGCACGAGAGCTGCGCATTTTACATCATTTGCATAACTCGGTTAGGCGCGTCTACCCTGAAATTTGCATAATTTTCTGGCCACTATTTCTTGGTGTTCCATTTTCAATGTCACGCAGTGTATGTAGAGTTATATATATAACTAGCCGAATGGCCCGTGTTTTACCCGATTGAATGTTTTGATTCAAATACTATTTGTTACAATTATAAATTGGCGCCTTAAATAAATGCATATTTTAGTTAATAACTATAGCCTATGTGCTTTATCTGTCTATGTACTGTTGGCTTCCGTAGGCGTCTCTTACTGGGAAAAAAGAGAGGATCCCATTTGGTTATTAACTATAATATGCATTTATTTAAGGAGCGACCCGCTCCAACACAATAGTTACAGAAATGGGGGGGGGGGGGGGGGGGGGGAGGGGGGCAAAGGTGGCGTGATCGTAGCCGACCAATAGGAGGGCGCCATTTCAAAAAAAAAAAAGCAAACCGTGACAGAAGCCACGCATGACGCTCGTAACTGTTTATAGAATATGGCATTGCTGTGTCGTTCAATGCCGCGCGACAGTTTGTGCGGCCATCCTAAATATCCTGCAGTGTTTCTACATAACTTCAACATTCAATTCCCTTCGCCCGGGAATTTCCCCGAGTGCAATTTCCTTCATACTGAAAGAACATTACTAATAAATAGTATTAGAGCCATAGAATAGCAACACCGAAGTAATACATAGTTCAAATAGTTGGCAGATTTTCCACCTAACCTCCGAGGTACCCGCCCCAGCGTGTTAACTCTTATATATAGTGGTGCATCCTCTGTAGGTCTATTACATTCTTTGGGTAAAAAGGGATAAGGATTGAAATTGCTTGAGAAGAGTGACCGTGATTGACCAAGCCTAGCCAGCAGCCAGTAATCTAATGTTTTCAGACCCCAGTCAAACATTCGTAGATGTTTTTCTGAAAAATAATAAAAAAAAAACTAATATTAATATAAATCATAATAATCTGCAACTGTCCTTGAATATTCTAATTCTAGAGATTTTACCTTTCAAATATATACAAATATATACGTATATAGAAAGAATTATGAAAATTATATACCACTCAAACAACAACAACAACAACAAAAAAAGACTAAAATAGCATAAAAAAAAATATTCATGACAACACAGAAGAATACACAAAATTTGAAGTCTTATTTTTGGAGCCAAAACATAAAGATTTCTTCCATGAGCCAACTCTAGAGCAGGCAACATACAATTGCACATGCGAGAAACAGGGTTGCTCCAAGTCAATGCCAGCAATTTTGAGGGACTGACCTTGAGCCTTGTTAATTGACATGGAAAAAGAAACTTGAATGGGGAACTGCAATCTTTTAAAATGCAAAAGAGAATGTTTATCATCACGAATCAGAGGAATCCGGGGAATAAAAACCTCTTCATTTTGAAAATAACCAGTCAAAATGGTTGCCTCTACCACATGAGGCCACAATCTTTTAACACAGAGACGGGTACCATTGCAAAGGCGGGGTGCATCAATATTTTGTCATCAAATATATACGTATATAGAAAGAATTATGAAAATAATATACCACTCAAACAACAACAACAACAAAAAAAGACTAAAATAGCATTAAAAAAAAATTATTCATGACAACACAGAAGAATACACAAAATTTGAAGTCTTATTTTCTGGAGCGAAAACAAAGATTTCTTCCTGAGCCAACTCTAGAGCAGGCAAAATACAATTGCCCATGCGAGAAACAGGGTTGCTCCAAGTCAATGCCAGCAATTTTGAGGGACTGACCTTGAGCCTTGTTAATCGACATGGCGGGCTTGAGACTGTTGGGGATTCTCCAATGTGCGGCTACTTTGGCCTCTAGCAGCTCGGGCAGCCATGCGTCGAGCTGCAGGAGTTCTGACTCCAATTGCAGATCTTTTGCGAGGCATATCAAATGGGATGATTCAATTTGAAAATATGTCCTAAAAAAACAGAAATAGCACAATCAGTACAAAAATATTTTTGTATATATATACAAAAAAGCTTTTAAGGAAAACAGTGCAGACCCAAAACAAATCCAAAGTATCATAATAAGTTACAGAACAAAACTGATTATCTAGTAGACATTTTTAAGTTTGCAAATATCAAAACTACATTGTTCACTAACCATAACTTGGTAACTAAAACAAATTTCTCTCTCAACATTTCTGAAGAAAAAAAATAAGGCAAAAAAAAAACTAATGGCAAAACATGTCAAACAGGTCAATCTTTAGAATGCTCAACTATTTTTGACGTGACAACGTCTTAAATTAGGTTGCGGCTGGGAGTCACTTATGAAAAAGTGTAACGCCCGGTAACGTTACGATGAGTCACCGAACGAGAGTGCTGCGCGCGCAGCTGCGCATTGAATCGGCGCATGCTTGTCTCTGTCTTTGTCTTTCTCGAACGTTCTTGGCGTTGGAAAAAACAAGAAAGCGTCATAATTCAAGTTCACACGTGTGGTTAAAGTATCGTCAGCTGTGTCTGTAGTGAAAATGTGGAGTGCTTAGATTCGTCATTTACAACAACTACAACAATAAAGGTAAATAATTGTACACTGATATTTCATTATCGTAAACTATGATTGATTGATTAATTGTTAGATTGACACAAAAGTTGAGAAACTGAGTTTATAGGTTATGTCATACTATTGATAAATGTTGATAGTGTTAAGTAAATTATTAGTTTAAAATTAATTAATTAATTAATTATTATTTTACAAATTTTAAATAGTTTCAAATTTATTTAGCAAAAATTTGAACCTTCGATCTGAATAAATGTTTTGATTTTCGAATTGATTATTTAAAATTACAAATATTAAGAAAAAGTGGCAGATATAAGAAAACTTTATTTAAACTGTGTTGAGCAAGAATTTTAACATCTAATATAAGTAAATGTTTTAATTTTCAACTTCATCATTTACAATTACAAATTTTATTTAATTTCAAATTTATTTAGCAAAAATTTGAACCTTCGATCTGAATAAGTGTTTTGATTTTCAAATTGATTCTTTAAAATTAAAAATTCATCCATTCAATTTCAATGTTCAACAGGAATCACCACTCTAAAAACAATGGAAACGGTGCCTTCAACTTCCAGTACTTCAATGGTGGAAACGACTCACAGACTACTCGAGATATTCGCAATGAATACTTACGACTTCGTGGACACACTCTAGACACAATTACCAAACAAGCCGTAAAATTCTGTGACGACGCAACCGACGCTGGACAACTTATTGTAACGAACATCAACTGTCAAAGTTTAAGTGCCCATGCCGCGGACATTGAAACAGATACAGTGATACCACGATCAGACTATTTAGTATTGACTGAAACGTGGATGCGCGACACTTGTGAACCAACTCCAATCAAGGGTTATGAGTGCGTATCCAGGGAAAATAATCGACCTAACTCAGATACCAACGCGGCTGGTGGAGTGGCGATCTATCGTAAATTATCATCGACATCTACGGCGGAAGTGTTCCAAGTTGCGATTACAGACGTAACTCGTGTCATTAAAACCAAGGGTGACATGTGCATGACTGAAGTTACTTGCTTCGCCGCTAATACTAGCTTCAAGTTTATACTCGGTGCTGTATATATTCATCCAGGAGCTAGTATGCAGGATATTGGAATGTTACTATGGCAAGGACTCGGTCCGTACATTCACAACAGCCAGGACGTGCCACCGTTCGTGCAAATTGATTCTAGTATACCGATTCTTCTGTGTGGTGATTTTAACAAAAACGTAAAGCCTGACAACTCGTTTCTTAATTTCATGAAAAATACGTATAATCTTGATTGCGTATCAAACGTTTCTAAGTCAACTACGTTAAAAGGAACAACTATCGACTTGACTTTCGCAAGACACATTACAGCAGAAACACTTCCTTTCATTTCATATTTCTCCTATCATCGTCCTATCCTCAACAAAATCACTCAAATAGGAATTAGTTAAGTTTAAGTTTACATGTACAATGTTTCAGTAAACAAAATATATTTCTATAGTTAAAATTTGTGCAATTCTTATTTTCATTCAATTCCTTGTTCCTATTTTTTCCCTAGCCTAATATCTGCGTAGACAAAAAGAAGGCAGCATAATTGAACTACCACAAACAAAATATACAGAAATGGCAAGCGAATAAAATAAATGACAACAACAGACTAAATTTTAAACTATCAATGAAACATATGATTTTTAAAAAAGAATAACAAAACAAAGGCCATTACAACAATTAAAAAACAAAAGCCCATTGTTTATATACAGTAATAAAAGTTTGTAAATATTGTCAAATCTGCATTGTTTACTAACCGTAACATTGAAAAATGTAGTGCCCTATCAACATGTCAGAAAAAAAAAATAATAATACTAAAAAAAAAAACTAATGCCAAAATAGCCATGTTAATATTTTAGGCTGATAAAAACCAAAGGGTATATGGATTATAGACAAACACATGTTTTGGCTGTTAAATGAGACAGTAATTCATATTAAATTTTCACTACTGTATTTTTTTGCATATTGACTATTGTTTGTTTAATTTTAAGAATTATCATATTGACTGTAAAAAAAAAAAACAAAGGCCAGAACAAAAATTAATAAAAAAGTAAGAAAGCCATTGTTTACATACAGTAAAGCTAATTTTGTAATGTTTTTTTTTTAATTGCATTGTGTGAACGTACCTTAACTTAGCAATATAAATTTTAGACAAACACATGTTTTGGCTGTTAAATGAGACAGTAATTCATATTAAATTTTCACTACTGTATTTTTTGCATATTGACTATTGTTTGTTTAATTTTAAGAATTATCATATTGACTGTAAAAAAAAAAACACAAAGGCCAGAACAAAAATTAATAAAAAATAAGAAAGCCATTGTTTACATACAGTAACGCTAATTTTGTAAAGTTTTTTTTTTAATTGTGTGAAATTTCGCATTGTTTGAAACTTACCTTAACTTAGTAATATAAATTTCTCTCTCAATACTTTTGTAAAAAAAAAGTGACACTCGTATAAAAAGATATTTAAAAAAAAGTAAGCAAGCAACTTGAAAAGAAATGCAGAACGCTCATTGGTCGCTTAATTGGCCTCGTGTTGTTACTTTCCCTCGTATTTACTCCGCGTAAGCCTCGTAGTTACTCCGCGTAAAAAAAAGTTCTTCAAATGGAAAAAAGAAATAGCCAAAAATATTAAGCAAAATGTAGCCAAAATATTTCCTCAGGTTTATAAAAAGCGACATGCAAAATTTGGAAACAATTGGTTCAGTAGTTTTTGAGTTTATCGCGAAACAGACAGACAGGAATTGACTTTTATATATATATAGATATATGAAAGATAATATTGGTATAAGAGAAGGAGCATTAATAGTTAAAAAAGAAATTAGATAAATATTATTTTTAAAGTTTCAAAAAGGCTTTGTATTTTATGTAGCAACACAGGGTTATAACAAGTTTACGCTGTAGCATCAGCAGTTACGTGTCATAGTATCAGAACAAAGGGGAAAAAAGAAAGAATTGGAGGTATTAGGATAAGAAAAAGTACAATATATATATATATTAAAAATAAAGAAGGCATCTCCTAACCACGAGCACATGTGCTTTTTAGATGGCAGAGCGCCATCTAGTGGAGCAAAAATAAACTAAACGTTTATTTAGCTTGCTCCGTGATATTTGGCCAACCCAATTTCTTGATAAATCAAGAAAAGCCATCCATCTTTTTGATCGCAGTGGTTACAGCCTACTCCACGCTGACGAGCGCCAACAGCGCGAAACGCGTTCGTGGATGGCTTTTCTTGATTTATCAAGAAATTGGGTTGGCCAAATATCACGGAGCAGGTTAAATAAACGTTTAGTTTATTTTTGCTCACTAGATGGCGCTCTGCCATATAAAAAGCACATGTGCTCGTGGTCAGGAGATGCCTTCTTTATTTTTAATATCAACACCTGACCCACTTATATTTTATTTTTTTCTATTGTTTTTTTCATATATATATAAAATAGTACAAATGTGATATTGTACTGGGATAAGATGCATAAATTAAGAAAGAAAGTGAAAAAAAAAATCGGAATGTTATATACTGTCGTTTTCCAATTGACCAAAAATCTTTCAAAATTTGCTTATTAAATACCCGGATATAGCCTGCCATCTGTCAATGAATATTTGAACTATCTAGTGCGAATTTTATTTTTACAAAATAAACACACAACCATTTCAATATTTATTCCATTGCTGAAAAGGAATAAGAAATTGTTTTATTTTGTTATAAAATAAATGAAGCTTCCAGGGTTAAGTTTCTTGTGTAACTTTTTATTTTCAAGCTTTCGGACTTGTCAGTCCTTCAACAGGATTATCACGTTGACAACTTAATAATAAATACATTTTTACATAAACACATTATTATATACATATTTTAAATGCCTATTAAATACCGAGAGAAAAATTTACTACATTATTTCTTAATAAAAAGGCATCTCTTTATCGTGCAACTGAAAGTTGCTGATGGCTTGTGCCATCTATCGGAATAAATATCAACTATTCTCGTTGATTTTAATTATTCCAGAATTGGCCAAATACCCATTCTTGATTAATCAAGAAAAGTTAACCACGGACGCGTTTAGGGCTGTTGGTCCTCATCAGCGTGGTGCAAGCTGTACCTCAACGACCAAAATATTTGGTCACATTACATTATTTCTGTTTGAAAATCATTTTTCTTTTGAAAATATACGTGCGTGGTGGATGATACGTGCTGGTTGAATGATATCTCGAGACTTCAAATTAAATTTAATAAAATCGTGAACTATTGTGGTATATATAGAAGAAAGCCTACATCTATAGGATATTATTTGTCCATATTGTTTCGTATGTTTCCGATATTTCAATGCATCTGTTTATGTTTTTTTGCTGTTTGGTTATCATAGATTCTATTAAAATTCTTTGGTATTTACTATGGATATTGTCATAATATATTATCGGTTGAGATAAGTTAAATGTATGGCCTGTTTCTTTTATGTGTTGAACTATTAAAGATCTTGGATCGCTATTGTTAATATTCCTATTATGTTCGGCTATTCTATTATGGACTTTTCTTCCAGTCTCCCCTACATATTTAGAACTACAGTTATTTTTACCACGCGCAAAAATAATATAATTGCCTTTTATAGCAGAAGTTTGTTATTTATTCATATATATACTTCTGTGAAGAAACTGCAGATATTTTAAATGAACAATTTCACGTTTCTGGAACATTTTTATTTATTAGGTTATAAAAATTATGCATAATACATTGTTGTATATTCTTTTTCACATGTACTAATCTAAATTTCTGTCAATACTATGAATTATTGTTTTTTTTTAAAGAAAAGGAACTGCTTGTGTTCTCGATTGCTTACATATAAGTTCATGCCAAGCCCTTTTCCCCACTATTTGATACATTGTAAATATTAAAAATTATAAGTTATTCATTTCACAATGAAATACAATTTTCTGCTGTACCCCATCTACTACATTGAGATAGAAGAACGAAATGTACGAAATATGCTAACGTTTCTCTGCAATAATGTTTCTTTATTTCTTTAGAAAATTAATCATACTATTTATTTACTGGCGAAACCGCTGGGAGGGTTCACCACTGATGAGCCAGGCCCTTCCCATTAATTTTTTAATTGCAGTAAGGGCAGTAGAAATTGTTTTATTTTTTAAAGAATCATACGCGTCTATAATAGTTACGTATTTTGATAACAGATGGCGCGCTAATGCATCATAATATTGTAAATAACCTTGCTGATTATTGTTACTATTACTTTTATTTCTGTATATATATCCTATACTATTCGGTGAATCTGCATAATACAAAAATATCTTAATAAAACTTCTTGTTGTTGTTATTAAGTTATAAACTAATTAAAAGGCAAGCTTTAGGTCTCAGTAGAAAAATTCTGTGTACTTGAAAGCCTGACATTGTGATTATTTTTCTAAAGAAATAAAGAAACGTTATTGCAGAGAAACGTTAAATAATTTCGTACATTTCGTTCTTCTATCTCAATGTAGTAGATAGGGTACAGCAGAAAATCGTATTTCATTGAAATGAATAACTTATAATTTTTACTTAAGTTTATTCAAGTATGAGTAAAATTTCTCCTTTTGCAACATCAAATTTGAGAATCTTTAATAAACCTTTTATTTTTTAAATACTGAATTTCTTTAGTTAGCGTTCTCAACTATTAATTTTAAGTAATACATGTAATCTGCATTTTTTCGATGTGTAATATATTCATAATAATATAAATTTGCGGAAGATAAAATACAACTATTTTTTTTGCCCTCCTGCAAGATTTGGGGAGCCATCCCTACTCACAATTCCCCATGTGTAAATAGCCACGTGACTCACGATAGGCGTTAACCTGTAAACTGAGACGAAATGAATAGAACATTTTTTAATAGGTTAAGTTATTATAAAATAATATGTTTCGTTTGTGAAAAATATGTATATAATTGGAGAGATAGCATACTATATATTTAATAATTTTGTTTATATATATCAAAAGATTGGCATTTCTCCGTTTAAAAACGTATTAAAATGATGTATTTTGTTGTTCATCTCAGTACAAAATGTAATATTGGTGATAAGGAATGAGTCACAGCATCAAGTTTAGTAAATTCCGAACATAGCCAACCTGTATACCATGCTTTCGGGCTATGGCCGTCATCAGTACAGGGGCGGCTTCGATTTCCTAACAACATACATGAGGAGTTGTGAAATCGATCGAATTTTCCTAAAGGGAGTTTAAGCTAGTGACGTTGCAGGGCCAATTTTCAGGCCAAAATACAACTTAAAACCTAAACCTCCGGGCGTAGGTGTTTATGTAGCAAAAGAGGCACCTCTCCCTTTAAAATGCTTTAAAACAATGTATTTGGTCTATTCCCTCCAGTACAAAACGTGAGAGTGGTGATAAAGAATGAGCCACAACATACTTTTAGAAATTTCAGGCAATAAGCCAATCTGTATAGTATGGTTTAGGGCTTCGACCCTCATCAGTACTTCACCAGCTTTAACATCTCTTTGGCAATTTCGACCGATTTTTCATAACCCTTCTCGTAGGATGTTGTGAATCGAAGCCCTCTCATGTTCTGGTGTGGACCAAAACCCGAAACCATGGTATTCAGGTTGGCTTTTTGTCTGTATTTGCCAAAATTGGTGTTGTGGCACATTCGTTATGGCCAATTCTACGATTTGTACTGGGGTAATAACCAAAAATGCATTGTTTTAATTCATTTTCAAAAGGTGAGGCGCCACTTTTAATGTACACACATATATATTATTTTAAAGATTGAGCAATCCATAATAATATCTAAAAAAAGAAAAGGAATATATTGGATCTCAATTTATATTATTCAACCAATACTTCTAGAGGCAAAACGCCTCTCTTTATAAAGGCTTTTCTTTAAAATATATTTATATAGAGAGAGAGAATTTTATAAATTCCTGTTAAAAGTTATCTGCCAGATTGAAACTAAAAGCTTTAGCTCAAATTTATGATGGATAATATTAAACGCTTTGTTAATTGATTTTTGATTACCACCTCTAATTATCCGCTCTGATACTACTTGATGAAATAATATTGGGAGGAGCTAATTGATTACTAATGAGCTTTCGCCGCGGTCTCAATCGTACAACTATATTTATTGATTATTATTGAATTCGAATAAGAATCATATTATTATAAAGTCTTTATCTAAATAATTGACTCGCTCTCTCTCTATAACGAATTTATTTTAAAATAGAAAATGTATGGATAATGGAAAACTAGCATAAACTATTCTAATATCGTGTTGAACTCACGGTAAACGGCAATCTCACAAGTTAAGTTTATCAGTGGTATAAGTAACAGGTGGAGAATTTTCCTGATTTCAATGACACAGAACTACTAAAGTATGCGTGTAATCACTGACCTAGAGCTTAAGCCTGACCCGAATCAGGTTTCAAAAGTCCGAGTTCTTCAATAACTAACTCGGCGGGAGTTGCTTCAATTATTGAGCTGCAGATTATCCTGCTGTAAAGTCCTGTCCCCTCATCAAACTTGCAGCAGCGGAGGCCCCTCACTCATTATTCAACAATAAAGTTAAAATTCATGAGGCCGCCCTTCCTCTTTAACTTAATGTTCTTCTTCCGCCCAAACTTTCCCCAAATCGATACATAGCATCTCTGGCACACGATCATTTGAAAAACTCACGTTTCTCTTATTTATTTTAAGACAGCCAATCATATCTATCATAAATAAATACACACAGGATAGATCCAAAATACGCCGAAAACATCAAGAATAGGCTCTACTCATTAAAACAATTTAAAATGTTCTATGAAGATTTCGTCATTTTAAAAATATTTAATGTGATAGAGCGTTCCGAGAAAAGAAATTATTTTAGTAACATTTGTTATAAAAGTCTGAAATTGAATAAAGACTAAAGAGGGAGCACGGGTTATTCAATTAAATAATAATATTTCAAATAAGAGATATATATATATATATATATATATATATATGTTATATA
>CP092886.1:146003413-146054951 GCA_030710605.1 Cordylochernes scorpioides
CAAGCCATCAGCAACTTTCAGCTGCACGATAAGGAGATGTATTTTTCTTTTTCATAGTATATGTGTTGCACACCTTAACGGAGTCAGTGCCCTGATGAAGTGCGACCGCGTTAAAATCGGCTCCCATTTTTTTAATAAAAGAAACTCTCTCTTCCTTTTTTATAGAAAAAAAAAATCAATTACAATTATTTGAAATTATATTTCAAGTATATTTAAATGTGTATTTTTAAAAAATGGGTTTATTCAACTTTTATATCGTAGATTCAATGGATATTTTCTTTGTTTGGATCATAAAAACATTACCGAATTTTCAAAAATATATACATATAAAAAAAACATATATTATATATATTGAAATTATATATTGGGGTGAATATGAATTTAAGATAGTATTATAATATAAATAATATACAGTGGTACCTCGACATACGAGCGCCCCAACATACGAGTTTTTCGAGATACGAGCCGACGAGCAAGTGATTTTTTGCTTTGAGTTACGAGCGAAAATTCGAGATACGAGTTCGGTTCGGTAGTGTTGAAGATATTAATCTGTGATTTTGAATGGGAATTTAGTATGGGGAAATTTGCTTCGAGATACGAGTACTTCAAGATACGAGCAAGGTTGCGGAACGAATTAAACTCGTATGTCGAGGTACCTCTGTATATATTATGTAGAGTATATGTTGGGGATAATGATGGATTCGCAGAGGAAGAGAAAGAACCTTTATTACCTAAAGGTATAAAACTATAAAAGAAGGACAAAAAGATAAAATTATATGCACATCAGCATCTCACGCCATCCTGCCCTATTCAACTAACCGCTAGCCTACTAACAATCAAACAAGGCCGCGCTATATAGGCAGAGATGTAAATTGGAAATAAACAATACTAAAACTCTATGAAAATATATGCATATCAAATATCGTAGAAATATCTACAATTGTCAATTTCAACAATATACTTATAGTTTCTTTCCGAATATTATTTCTTGTTTGGAAGTTGATTCAGAAAAAACACAGCCACATCAACTTATTTAACTCCCGACGTTTCAGTGATTTCTTGTCACTCTCCTCCTGAAACGTCGGGAGTTGAATAAATAAGTGGTTGATGTGGCTGTATCTATAGGTTCATAAGGTTCTATATATATTTTTAGAAAATAGGAAATCCATAAATAAATCTTTGATTAAAAAGGCATATTTTGAATCAAAATATCAATTATTTTACCAATATTTCAGTTGGCTGAACGCCAATCTTTATCAAGGTATTATAACATATATGTTAAAATATATATGTTAATATATATATGTTATATAAAAATATTTAAAATGTTATTTTAGAATTATAATTTATAGAAAATATTACTCTGTTAGATCGATCGCCAGAGGTCGCGCTTTCTGCTTATATAACCATTTGTTGTTGTTTCCCCATGGCCGGCTAAAATATTTGTAATTATGTAAATAATCTTTTGTTTTCCTTTTTCTACTCGCCTTAAGACAGGCATTACCTTTATCAAATTATGTTTTTTATATATTCCATAAGCTCAATTAAAGCTATTTCTAATCTTTTCTATTTTCTATTATACTTTAAAGATATCAACCACGACTGCATTACCATAGCATAATCCTCAAGATAATCAAAATCAACAGAAATCTCATTTTTTTAAAATATAATATATATGATTAATATGTTATAATACCTTGATAAAGGTTGGCGTTCAGCCAGCTGAAATATTGGTAAAATAAATGATATTTTGATCCAATATATTCCTTTTTAATTAACTTCTATATATGTTTTATCTGAAAAGAGTTTTGAATGCTTGACCGAAGAAGTCGTTCTCATAATGCCCCTCTCGCGTTGAAGGTGCTAACAAAGTGTTTTAGTAAAAACCTAATTATATAAAATTATTATATCGCCTGTGAAATATACCAATTAATATTAAAAATTATAATTTTCAACTATTTTTTTTTTGTTTATTATTATTTTTTTTTCTTGAAATTTGAATAGATTTTGTTTCTTTTTCGAGGCAAAAAGTGATCAATCAACTGTTACCCTAAATTAAGTCGTGCAAGTATTGACGTGGCCTTAGGTAAAAAAAATCTTTGAATGTTTTTTTTTCTTTATTCCTCAAACAGTTCTTTCTAAAATATTTTTAATTAACTTCTTCGGTCACGCAATAGTTTTCTAGAATTGAAAATAAATTATAATCATAACTGGGGGAAATGTGAAATATTGTATTTCTTATTTTTAAATTTTATTTTTCATTATTAAATATATCGTAGACGTGTTGTATCCCATAGCGTTTGAAGCACACGTAAACGTTATTTTCAAATAAATATGAAAATATAGGGTTTTTTTTGTACCAGATTCTGAAAAATGAAAACTCCGCATTATCTAGGTTTAATAGCTAAAATAAATGTTCGATTAAATTAAAATTTATCATGTTGAGAGGGAGATTTTACTATTATTTATACTCCCATAATCATACATTGTTGCAGTTATCCTTTACCTTGTTATATATACAGGGTGATCCAAAAGTCCTGCACAACTTTAAAAATTAATAACTCCGCGAATATTTGCGCTAGAGAAATGCGGTAGACACCATTGTGTTCAGGATGCAATGGGAACTTTTACGGCAAATAGTGAAAAATTCGAAATTGATTTTAGTTACAACTTTATTCGCTAGATGGCGCTCTACCAGAATCAGAGATTCAGCGGGCAAATTGTTTGATAAATTGAAAAATATACCTGAACGACACGTATTTTTCCTTTTTGAATACCAAGAAAGAATCCTAATAATATCAAATGATAAATTAATAAAACACCATTTCGCTAAAAGTTAGAAGAAAGAGGGTTAACGATTTTTAAATACAATCTGAGATAGTAAAAGTGGATTTTCTAATTTTTTTAAATTCAACTCACTCTCAGTAGCGATTATATTTATTTTAATTCATTTGAAAAATATTTATCTATCTCTAATGATTTATTTTACTCTGGAATGCCGTTGTTGTTTTTGTCGTGTCCAATAAAGAGCCTCAGATGTCTCCATGCATCTCTATCACAGCAGCAGCAGCATTGTCCACTATCTTGGGTGTGTAAAGCAGCTGCTCTGGGTCTATGTCAATTTTCTGCAAGGCTGCGGGCATGAGAATATGTGGGTAGGTGTTAGTTCCACACCAGGACAGTTGTTGCATGTTCTATAGGTTATTGTGCCATCTGGATATAATTATAATGTTTTGTTCTAAATCTTGTTATAATTTTGTCATTTTTCTATCGGAGTTTATTTCACATTCTGATCTTTTCTTATTTTTTGTTTAATTATCTTGTAATTTTCAAAATCATTAGCGTCAAATAATGACATTTGTTCTTTCCTTTGGCTCAACTTTCTGGCTTCCTTTGCAAATTCAACTGCCATTTCATTACCCCCGATCCAAACACTGGCAGGAATCCATTGTAGAATGAAGTTATTCTCCAATGATATCAGTTGAGTAAGTAACGAATGCATTTTCTGTGTAATTATAGTATTGCCCTTCTGAATTGCTTCTAGATTGGATATGGAGTCGCTGTATATTAAAATTCCTTCTGCTTGATGCAGGGATGGTTGGTTAAGGCATACATCAAGAGCTTTCCAGATAGCTGTCAGTTCACAAGTGAAGTTTGACGAAATCTTTCTTGCTCCTTCTTTGATTTTGATGTATGTTCCATCTTGCAGTATTATGTTAATTCCAGCCCCTCCATTACTTATGGTAAGGTCTGATCATCCATCTGTATATGCTGTTAAATAATTTATCTGATCGCATAAACCAATTGTGTCAAGTCTTTTCTTTTTAAGTATGTTTTGTTCTCTTTTTTTTATTGCAGAGTTCATTCAGGTTAAGCTTGATGATTACATTTGAAGGCAGTGGGTAGGAAATATTGGTTATAATCGAATTTGAAATTCATTATGTTTCATATGTATGCTCTTTCTAATATTGTTGTCGTACTGAAGTGTTGAAGATCTTTTGAACCTTTCTCTTTGTGTCCAGTTTCGGTTTATTTAGTTTTTAAGCTATTGGTGAATTTTATTGTTTTTAATTGTCTTCTGCTTTCGAATAGGTCTAGACCACATTCTCTCTGAATTTTCTAATTGTTGGTATTTGAAACAGAACCAGTGATTAATTTGGCCGCTTTTGCTTGAACACTGTCTAGTCTTCTTTTTAGTGATGAACTTGAGGGAGCCCAAACAGGTGTTGCATATTCCATTATTGGCCTTATTAAGGTGATATATGTTGTTCTGAGAATTTTGGGCTTTTCTCCCCAATTTGTTCCACATAGCCTTCTCAGAATGTTTAGGTTTCTGTTAGCTCTATTTGAGGTGCTAATTATGTGTTCTGTAAATCGCAATTCCTCATCAAGTATCACACCTAGGTATTTTGGAGAACTAATTTTATCAATTATATGGTTGTTTATGCTTATCTCCGCCAATTCGAACGAGATCGCCACTGCAAAAATTATCCAGGGTGAAATCGCCGTCCTCTTGTAGTAGCTTCTTTTACAGGCTTTCCGACTTGATTCCAGCCACAAAATGGTCTCGCAACTTGGTTCCCAGCATATTGCCGAAATTACAATTTATTGCTAAATGTTTCAATTCTCTAAGATATTCCGAAATTGATTCTCCTTCCTGTTGAATTTTCTTCAAAAATCTGCATCGCTTTGGTATCACTTTCTTCTTTGGATCCAAATGCAGCTTAATTCTTTGAATGATAGTATCATAGGATTGATCTTTCATTAGGCCCGGGAAGAAAAAGTCGTTTCCCAGCTTCAAAGTTCCAGAATCTAGTAGCGAGGTAAAAATCGGCACTTTACTCTCCTCCTTCAGATCATTCGCCATAAAGGAAGCCTCAAATTTGGGTACAAAAATATCGAAGGTATCCTCCACTGGACTATAGCATTTAAAAGGTACTCTTAACTTTGAACCTGTCATGCTGAACTTTTCTACTCCTTTTTTTTTCTTGATCCAGATAGTTTCAAAGATGTAGTAGTTATACTTGGGTAGACGCCGTTTTTTCAGCTTTTTACTGGCTCTGTAGATCCCGCATCCTCGTCGCCACTTTTGTTGTGTCGTAATTAGACTACAACAGCTCAAACTTGACCATGTCTCTTTATTTAGCTCTTATTCTTCTCGTTTGGCCAACATTAAATGTCTAATTTAAATACACATATATTTTCACATAATGAGGCTTTAAAGAATACAAATAATCTTCATCTATTCACATACAAAACAGTTATTATATTGCGAGAAGAGTAGAGGACTGAGCACAGATCCCTGAGGTACACCAGCCCATGTTCTTCGGTCTTTGGAAAATGCTCGATTGACACCAACCTTTATTCTTTTTCTCCTTAATAAGTCTGCAATTCAGATTAAGATTTTTCCTTTTACTCCGATGTTGTGCAGCCTTTCAAATAATTTATCCCTCTACACTCGATCAAAAGCTGAGGTCATATCCAGGAATATGGCCGTTGTCTTCTTTGGTGGTTTTTCCTTGGAAGAATCTATTATTGATTGAGAGAAGTAGAACAGTTGATCAGTTGTACAGTGTATGGATCTATAGGCAGTTTGGCAGAAGTTTATTTTATTATTGTTAATCAGCCAGACTATGAGCCTAGAGTGGATAATTCGTTCTGTTATTTTACAAAGTATGCTGGTAAGAGCAATTGGCCGATAGTTCTTGCATTTCTTGGCATCTTTGTTTGGTTTCTGTATTGGCGCTATAATTGATATCTTATAATTCTTTGGTAGTTTACCAGTTTGCCATTATATGTTCAGTATTCGTAAGAGTTGATTTTTAGCTTTGTCTCCAAAGTGTTTAATCATTTGAACAAAGATTAGATCATCTCCTGGTGATCTCTTGGATTTAACCTTTCTATTGATGAGTTTAGCTCATTCAGTGTGAAGTCTCTCGAGTAAATATCTTGTTGATGTTAATTTCTTGCTTGTTTAACTAACCTGTTTACATTATTTTTTAGAGTCCTGCCATCATTCGTATAGCTGAGTCTGGAAGTGCTTAAAAATATTCAGCAATTATTTCAGCCATCTGTTTGTTCGTTCTCCTTATTAAATATCGGTTAGAGTATTGGAGGATTAGTGTTGGTTTTGATTGTTTTATAACACTAATTATATTCCAGTGATGGCTTTCCTTTTTTGGATCCATTTTTTTTCGCAGAATTCTGCCCATTTTTCTCTCTCTCTCTCTCTTGTTTGAATATCCAAATTTCTTGTTCTATTTCGTGACTAATTTCAATGAGTTCCTTTATGATTTCTTCTGTTTTATTTGTTTCAAGAAGTTCATTGATATTGTCTCTCTCTACAATCATTGCCTCGATATTGTGGTCCTTCCAGTAAAGTATTCACAGGTCTTTACGTCTACCTCTAGGTATCGATACTTTTGCAGCTTTGGATATGTTCGAAGAGAATTTTCCAAGTTTTTGTCAAGCGTTCTGTGATTTAATTCTTCGTTGCACAGTTCATAAAGCTTTCCTGTGAATTTTTTTCCAGTGTTCTTTTATTCTGTTGGAAATTCTCTATTTTGAATTTTAGGGTTGTTAAAATTGATCTGTGGTCACTGATTGCACTTTTCAGAATTTTCAATTGTATTGTGGGTGCGATGTTGTAATTTATCGCTGTGATGTCTATTGCGGATTCTGTGCCTGTGGACTTGGATAGATAGGTGTTCTTTTCGTTATTTAACGGTGTAAGGTCGAGGTCGGTTAGCATGTCCTCAACTTGCTGACCTTTGTTATCCTGGACAGGTGATCCCCAAGTTGGTCTTTCGGCGTTAAAATCACCAAGTATGATTGCGATATCCGAAGACACTTCACTTAATGTCTCTATCAGGCCTGTATTGATGCTAGTATTATCGTGGTGATAAACATTTAAGATTGGAATTGTTTTATCTGTAAGATAGATTTCTATTGCCTGAGCTTCTGTCGTTCTTTCTCTAGGCTTACTCTGATTATAGGCGATTTCCTTAAATTTGATTTCTAGAGTTTTAATCAAAACGGCAAGTCCTCCTCCGAATTTTCCCGGTCTGTCCTTTCGTAGTGTTGTATAATCTTTGATATTGAATCCCAGACTCAGATTAAATTTTGTCTCCTGAGGACAATTAATATGTACATTGCTGTCACAGAGAAGACAAGTCAGCTCTTTTTTTCCTCTGGTACCATTTATATTGAGTTGTAGTAGATTGAATTGTGTCCTCGTAGTAAAATTCTCATCATGAGCTCGAACTGCAGCTCCTGACGCGGCGGTTACCCCGGACGCGGTAGCATTACTGGAGATATCAGTTTTGCTCTTCATTTGAAAATGGATGCCGTTGCAACGTTAGTCACCTTGGAAACGAACCAGAATTTGGTCAAATATTCCAAGGGTCCAGGGGGGACCGCAAGGAGGTGTGGTCGGACTTCTCCCCTTCCCCCTGGAATGCCGTCACTACAGGATAAAGCACGCTTGGTGAATTTTTAAAATTGTGATTCAGAATCTGCCACTGAAGCTTTACGAGCGTTTCGTTCTTTTAAAGATATTCGAAGCGGTAAAGGACCAATGAGTTGCTGCTCTCTAAAGCGATTGATTAAAAGTTTTGAGGAAACTGGATCTCTGGAAGCAAAACCTCGGAGTGGCTTAGTAGCAAGTAGGACCACCGCGGACGGCGATGCACGCAGCAACACGTCTAGGTAGAGAGTCAATCAGAGTACGGATGGCGTCCTGAGGGATGGCTCTCCATTCCCTCTCAACCATTTGCCACAGTTCGTCTTCTGAACGCGGCTGTGGCAAGGCATGCAAACGGCGTCCAATGATGTCCCAGACGTGCTCGATTGGTGAGAGATCAGGAGAGTACGGTGGCCAGGGAAGCATCTGTACATCTTGCAGAGTTTGTTGGCTAATGCGAGCAGTGTGAGGTCGGGCGTTATCCTGCTGATAAAGGGCATTGGGTACCCCCTGAAGGTAGGGGAGTGTCACCGGTCGCAGCACATCATCAACGTATCGTTGGGCCGTCATAGTGCCCTGAATACGAAGTAAAGGTGACCTGGAATCATACGCGATTGCGCTCCAAACCATGATTCCACGTTGTCGCACGGTGGAGCGTTCCACAATTGCTGCCGGATTGGACCTTTCTCCACGTCGACGCCACACGCGTACACGGCGACTATCACTGGACAAGCAGAAACGCGACTCATTTGAGAACACGACCCTGTGCCATTCCGTCATCCGCGTCGATCTAGCCCGGCACCATTCCAAACGTTGGCGCCTATTCGGTGGGGTCAATGGCAGTCTTCTTAGCGGACGGCATGAGTGCAAGCCATTAGCAACCAATCGACGGGAAATGGTTCTGGTCGAGATGGAATGATCTAGGGTGTCTTGCACATGTTGCAGGATGGCGGTACAAGTGGCTTGTGGGGCCGCCACTGCTTGTCGAAGGATACGCCGATCCACACGTGCTGACGTCACTCTGGTTGCACCGACATTCCTATAAATTGCCACATTTCCTTGTTCCAAACATCTTCTCCACAGTCGGTGCACCGTGGACGCACCAAGGTGTGTATCAGCTGCGATTTGACGTATGGACCAACCTGCCCTTTTCAGTCCGATCACCATGCCCCACGTAAAAGCGTCTGTCTGCTTGAACTGCCTCTGTTTACGATGACCTGGCATTCTCTGTTATTACACGTGTCTTTTGACACAAGAACAAAATTTCTACAATGATTTTCCTTGAAGAAATAACGACACGAATACTGTCCTTTCTGCAAGTTCCTTCCCTTATATCTTACTCCATGTGCGCACGAGAGCTGCGCATTTTACATCATTTGCATAACTCGGTTAGGCGCGTCTACCCTGAAATTTGCATAATTTTCTGGCCACTATTTCTTGGTGTTCCATTTTCAATGTCACGCAGTGTATGTAGAGTTATATATATAATATATGAAAGATAATATTGGTATAAGAGAAGGAGCATTAATAGTTTAAAAAGAAATTAGATAAATATTATTTTTAAAGTTTCAAGAAGGTTTTGTATTTTATGTAGCAACACAGGGTTATAACAAGTTTACGCTGTAGCATCGGCAGTTGCGTGTCATAGTATCAGAACAAAGGGGAAAAAAGGAAAGAATTGGAGGTATTAGGATAAGAAAAAAGTACAATATACATATATATTAAAAATAAAGAAGGCATCTCCTGACCACGAGCACATGTGCTTTTTAGATGGCAGAGCGCCATCTAGTGGAGCAAAAATAAACTAAACGTTTATTTAGCTTGCTCCGTGATATTTGGCCAACCCAATTTCTTGATAAATCAAGAAAAGCCATCCATCTTTTTGATCGCAGTGTTTACAGCCTACTCCACGCTGACGAGCGCCAACAGCGCGAAACGCGTTCGTGGATGGATTTTCATGATTTATCAAGAAATTGGGTTGGCCAAATATCACGGAGCAAGTTAAATAAACGTTTAGTTTATTTTTGCTCACTAGATGGCGCTCTGCCATATAAAAAGCACATGTGCTCGTGGTCAGGAGATGCCTTCTTTATTTTTAATATCAACACCTGACCCACTTATATTTTATTTTTTTCTATTGTTTTTTTCATATATATATAAAATAGTACAAATGTGATATTGTACTGGGATAAGATGCATAAATTAAGAAAGAAAGTGAAAAAAAAAAAATCGGAATGTTATATATTGTCGTTTTCCAATTGACCAAAAATTTTTCAAAATTTGCTTATTAAATACCCGGATATAGCCTGCCATCTGTCAATGAATATTTGAACTATCTAGTGCGAATTTTATTTTTACAAAATAAACACACAACCATTTCAATATTTATTCCATTGCTGGAAAGGAGTAAGAAATTGTTTTATTTTGTTATAAAATAAATGAAGCTTCCAGGGTTAAGTTTCTTGTGTAACTTTTTATTTTTAAGCTTTCGGACTTGTCAGTCCTTCAACAGGATTATCACGTTGACAACTAAATAATAAATACATTTTTACATAAACACATTATTATATACATATTTTAAATGCCTATTAAATACCGAGAGAAAAATTTACTACATTATTTCTTAAGAAAAAGGCATCTCCTTATCGTGCAACTGAAAGTTGCTGATGGCTTGTGCCATCTATCGGAATAAATATCAACTATTCTCGTTGATTTTAATTATTCCCGAATTGGCCAAATACCCATTCTTGATTAATCAAGAAAAGTTAACCACGGAACCGTTTCGGGCTGTTGGTCCTCATCAGCGTGGTGCAAACTGTACCTCAACGACCAAAATTTTTGGTCACATTACATTATTTCTGTTTGAAAATCATTTTTCTTTTGAAAATATACGTGCGTGGTGGATGATACGTGCTGGTTGAATGATATCTCGAGACTTCAAATTAAATTTAATAAAATCGTGAACTATTGTGTTATATATAGAAGACTGCCTACATCTATGGGATAGTATTTGTCCATATTGTTTCGTATGTTTCCGATATTTCAATGTATCTGTTTATGTTTTTTTGCTGTTTGGTTATCATAGATTCTATTAAAATTCTTTGGTATTTACTATGGATATTGTCATAATATATTATCGGTTGAGATAAGTTAAATGTATGACCTGTTTCTTTTATGTGTTGAACTATTAAAGATCTTGGATCGCTATTGTTAATATTCCTATTATGTTCGGCTATTCTATTATGGACTTTTCTTCCAGTCTCCCCTACATATTTAGAACTACAGTTATTTTTACCACGCGCAAAAATAATATAATTGCCTTTTATAGCAGAAGTTTGTTATTTATTCATATATATACTTCTGTGGAGAAACTGCAGATATTTTAAATGAACAATTTCACGTTTCTGGAACATGTTTCTTTATTAGGTTATAAAAATTATGCATAATACATTGTTGTATATTCTTTTCCATATGTACTAATCTAAATTTCTGTCAGTACTACTAATTATTGTTTTTTTTTAAGAAAAGGATATTCTTGTTCTCAATTGCTTACATAAAAGTTTATGCCAAGCCCCCTTTTTCCCACTATTTAATACATTGTAAATATTAAAAATTATAAGTTATTCATTTCACAATGAAATACGATTTTCCGCTGTACCCCATCTACTACATTGAGATAGAAGAACGAAATGTACGAAATATGCTAACGTTTCTCTGCAATAACGTTTCTTTATTTCTTTAGAAAAATAATCATACTATTTATTTACTAGCGAAACCGCTGGGAGGGTTCACCACTGATGAGCCAGGCTCTTCTCATTAATTTTTCCATTGCAGTAAGGGCAGTAGAAATTGTTTTATTTTTTAAAGAATCATACGCGTCTATAATAGTTACGTATTTTGATAACAGATGGCGCGCGCTAATGTATCATAATATTGTAAATAACGTTGCTGATTATTGTTACTATTACTTTTATTTCTGTATATATATATTTGAGAATCTTTAATAAACTTTTCATTTTTTAAATACTGGATTTCTTTAGTTAGCGTTCTAAACTCTTAATTTTTATTAATACCTGTAATCTGCATTTTTTGATGTGCAATATATTCATAATAATATAAAACTGAGGAAGATAAAATACAACTATTTTTTTTGCCCTCTTGCAAGATCTGAGGAGCCATCCCTACTCACAATTCCCCATGTGTAAATAGCCACGTGACTCACGATAGGCGTTAACCTGCAAACTGAGACGAAATGAATAAATGAATAGAACATTTTTTAATAGGTTAAATTATTATAAAATAATGTTTCGTTTGTGAAAAATATGTATATAATTGGAGAGATAGCATACTATATAAACTATATATTTAATAATTTTGTTTATATATATCAAAAGAGTGGCATTTCTCCTTTCAAAAATGTATTAAAATGATGGATTTTGTTCTTCATCTCAGTACAAAATGTAATATTGGTGATAAGAAATGAGCCACAACACCAAATTTAGCAAATTCAGAACATAGCCAACCTGTATACCATGCTTTCGGGCTATGGCCGTCATCAGTACAGGGGCGGCTTCGATTTCCTAACAACATACGTGAGGAGTTGTGAAATCGATCGAATTTTCCTAAAGGGAGTTTAAGCTAGTGACATTGCAGGGCTAATTTTCAGGCCAAAATACAACTTAAAACTTAAACTTCCGGGCGTAGGTGTTTATGTAGCAAAAGAGGCACCTCTCCCTTTAAAATGCTTTAAAACAATGTATTTGGTCTATTCCCTCCAGTACAAAACGTAAGAGTGGTGATAAAGAATGAGCCACAACATACTTTTAGAAATTTCAGTTAATAAGCCAATCTGTATAGTATGGTTTAGGGCTTCGACCCTCATCAGTACTTCATCAGCTTTAACATCTTTTTGGCAATTTCGACCGATTTTTCATAACCCTTCTCGTAGGATGTTGTGAATCGAAGCCCTCTCATGTTCTGGTGTGGACCAAAAACCGAAACCATGGTATTCAGGTTGGCTTTTTGTCTGTATTTGCCAAAATTGGTGTTGTGGCACATTCGTTATGGCCAATTCTACGATTTGTACTGGGGTAATAACCAAAAATGCATTGTTTTAATTCATTTTCAAAAGGAGAGGCGCCACTTTCAATGTACACACATATATATTATTTTAAAGATTGAGCAATCCATAATAATATCTAAAAAAAGAAAAGGAATATATTGGATCTCAATTTATTATTCAACCAATACTTCTAGAGGCAAAACGCCTCTCTTTATAAAGGCTTTTCTTTAAAATATATTTATAGAGAGAGAGAGAATTTTATAAATTTCTGTTAAAAAGTTATCTGCCAGATTGAAACTAAAAGCTTTAGCTCAAATTTATGATGGATAATATTAAACGTTTTGTTAATTGATTTTTGATTACCACCTCTAATTACCCGCTCTGATACTACTTGATGAAATAATATTGGGAGGAGCTAATTGATTACTGATGAGCTCTTTCGCCGCGGTCTCAATCGTACAACTATACTTATTGATTATTATTGAATTCGAATAAGCATCAATATTATAAAGTCTTTATCCAAATAATTGACTCGCTCTCTCTATATAACGAATTTATTTTAAAATAGAAAATGTATGGATAATGGAAAACTAGCATAAACTATTCTAATATCGTGTTGAACTCACGGTAAACGGCAATCTCACAAGTTTATCAGTGGTATAAGTAACAGGTGGAGAATTTTCCTGATTTCAATGACACAGAACTACTAAAGTATGCGTGTAATCACTGACCTAGAGCTTAAGCCTGACCCGAATCAGGTTTCAAAAGTCCGAGTTCTTCAATAACTAACTCGGCGGGAGTTGCTTCAATTATTGAGCTGCAGATTATCCTGCTGTAAAGTCCTGTCCCCTCATCAAACTTGCAGCAGCGGAGGCCCCTCACTCATTATTCAACAATAAAGTTAAAATTCATGAGGCCGCCCTTCCTCTTTAACTTAATGTTCTTCTTCCGCCCAAACTTTCCCCAAATCGATACATAGCATCTCTGCACACGATCATTTGAAAAACTCACGTTTCTCTTATTTATTTTAAGACAGCCAATCATATCTATCATAAATAAATACAAACAGGATAGATCCAAAATACGCCGAAAACATCAAGAATAGGCTCTACTCATTAAAACAATTTAAAATGTTCTATGAAGATTTCGTCATTTTTAAAATATTTAATGTGATAGAGCGTTTCGAGAAAAGAAATTATTTTAGTAACATTTGTTATAAAAGTCTGAAATTGAATAAAGACTAAAGAGGGAGCACGGGTTATTCAATTAAATAATATTTCAAATAAGAATCTTGAGGATTATGCTATGTCAATGCAGTCGTGGTTAAAATCTTGAAACTATAATACTAAAAATAATGAAGATTAGAAATAGCTTTAATTGAGCTTATGGGATATATAAAAAAACATAATTTGATAAAAGTACTGCCTGTCTTAAGGCGAGTAGAACAAGGAAAATAAACATAATTTTACACAATTACAAAAGTTTTAGCCGGCCATCGGGAAACAACAACAAAGGGTTATATAAACAGAGAGCGCGACCTCTGGCGGGCGACTTAACAGAATATTTGAATCTATGAAATATATTTAAAATAAAATAACATTTTAAATAATACCTTTATATAACATATATATTTATTTAATATATTATTCCGAATTCTGGTATAAGAGAGGTCTTCAGACCTATAAGCTTATTTCCATATAGGTTCCCCTAATCTTCCTTCCATAGTAAATGCGTGCACGGTATATAAGAAAAACAAGCCAATACAGTAGTAGAGCGGTCTGGAGATTAATTTGGCAAAGCCGCTGAAAGGGTTCACCAGTGAAGAGCTAAGCACTCTCATCTAACAATTTTTATCATTTCAGTAAGAGAAGTCTGTATAGAAAATATTTGATGAATAAATATAATAAGGAAAACATATTGATAATAAATATTATTAATACTAAATTTATATATTGTGATCAAAACTTTGAGACTATTCTAAGCGCAAAATTTTCTATTATAAATAAATTCGCGCTGAGAATAATTTCAAATTTCAACAACAGATGACACACGGCTATGTCATTACATCAAATATAAGTAGTTATCAAATTACAAAACTATTTTGGAGGCGTAATATTCTTTTTAAAATAAAACAATTTCTACTGTCCTTACTGCAATGGAAAATTTGAAGGGAGGGCCTGGCTCATCAGTGGTGAACCCTCCCAGCGGTTTCGCCAGTTTAATCTACCATACCGCTGTTATATTGCATTTTTGGAACTTCCATAGTTCTTCTAAAATACCCATTTCAAGAGTCTTACAACAGTCAACTATAAAAGGAAGTTCCAAAAATGCAATATAACAGCGGTATGGTAGATTAAACTGGCGAAACCGCTGGGAGGGTTCACCACTGATGAGCCAGGCCCTCCCTTTAATTTTTCCATTGCAGTAAGGACAGTAGAAATTGTTTTATTTTAAAAAGAATATTACGCCTCTAAGATAGTTTTGTAATTTGATAACAGATGGCGCGCTAGTGCATCGTAACATAAGTAGTTATGGAAATTTCAATCCTGATCAAACAACATTACTAGCGGCAAATCCACATTTATTAATTCAACATTTAGTTGATATTTACTCCTATAGATGGCACTTTGCTATCAGGAATTCTTAATTGCCTGAGTAAGATATGTTTTTATCACTCTTAAAAACACCTTCTGGAGACTTAGCAACCCACTGAAGACGCTGATAACTATTTCAGAAAAGAAAAATATAGCAATAGAACTCTATAATTTCTACAGATCAATTGTAAATAGATTCATACACAAAAGAGGTAGTGAGGAAAGTTTTAGAACAGATGCCTAAATAAATCCCTTTTCAAACAAAGACTCACGTGCACAAGGGGAAAGGGAGAGGAATTGCTGTATTGTTTTGTTGTTGTATGGCGAATCCATGCAGGGCAATGGGCCCTAATAAAAGCCTTTTTGTTGTTTTGTTTTTGTTGATATGTTTTTATCCTTTTACCGTCTAATCTTCACTACTTTTATAAAAAATATTTATTGTATTAGAGAACACTATTTGGGATTTAAATTTAAAAGATGAATTTAATAGATAATGATTTTAGATTAGTTATATGCCTACTGGGCTTCTAGTTCGAAACAAGCCTAAATATAAAAGTAGTCGAGTAGAGCTATTCCAAAAATATTGGTTATCATATTTAATTTGAATCCAAAATACGTGCTCTCATTAAATATGATATATAATGTAGATATGTATATAATCACGATTTCAAAATATATAAAATGCTCCCAAATTTTCTTTAATTATCCATAACTATAATTTATAAGAGTTCACCAGATCTATATTGAGGTAAACCTTGATGAATAAAATCAAAACATATGCAACAGATTTCTTTTATTACTCTCAATAACTGTTGGTTTTCAACCGCTACGACCCGGGTTCGAATCCCGCATTGGGCACTTTTTTTTTCTGATTTAAAAATCGAACTGCTTTTCACCTGTGTAGAAATGGAGCACTTACAGTAAAAACAGTCGCCAACTTCTACCCAACATGATTATAATGGCCTGTACCACGTGTACTAGGGATAATAAAAAACCTCTCAATAAAGAAAGATTTCAAAGGGCTAATCTGCATTCGCGAGGTATTTAGCGAGGGATCTCAAGTTGAAAATGAAAGGAATGTCTATGAGAATGAGAATCGGTAGTAGCTGTGGAATATCGCTTAATTGGTTCCTCATTATTTACAGCATATTCATCGCAATAATCATTAACAGAAATTGTCCCCATGCGGGAAGAACCTCACCACCCTCGCCCACATCATGACTGACCAGTCCATTCACACGTCGGCTTACTAAAAGGTTTTCATTAACCATTATTAATCATTAATATAGGTAAACAAAAAGCATACCCAATATCATTATTTTACAACTTTATATTTTATTAATATTATATTAACAAACTATTTTTAAAAATTAATTTTTTTTTCTGTTGACGTTATGTGGCGCTGAGTTTGTTGTTTACATACATTAAATATGTCATAACACTTTGATAAAGGTTGGCGTTCAGCCAACTGAAATATTGGTAAAATAAATAATATTTTGATCCAATATATGACTTTTTAATTAAAGATTTATTAATAATAACCATCATTTCTCTCTCTCTCTGAAACCAATTTGTACAAAAATTATTTCCTTCATTTGAATTACTTTATGCTTTCATCTCCATTACCATAAGCTCATTTTCATTATCCGGGGCATAAACTGTTGTAATATATTTTAATGTTCAACTTATTCTGATTGTAATTTTTATAATATTTTTTTTTCATGCACAAATTTCCTCCACCTTCTTTATATTTCAAAATTATTTTAACTGTGATATTATAACACTACGCGGCACTGAGTTTGTTATACACAAATGTAATGCCTTGATAAAGGTTGGCGTTCAGCCAACCGAAATATTGACAAATAAATCTTTTATTCAATCCAATATATGCATTTTTATTATCTAATATATCAATATATACTAGATTTTTACCATAATTATAAATAGTGTAACAACCTCCAACAGTTACTATCTATTCCCATTCCAGAGTTCCTAGTTAAACAGTACTCACAACTTTAGATAACTCCTAAATACTTCGAGAATGCAGATTAGTGCGATGAAGAGCGCCTGCTCGAAAAGGTTTGCTTTTTATATACACAATAAAAGAAACTTGTTTCAAATACATTGTTAAAATGCATAATGGGAGAGATTCCTCTTTTGATATATAAATATTCTCCTATATACAGGGTGTACCAGGTAAATTGGGAATTTCAACAATGGTATTTTAACTGAAATTTTTTGCAAGTAAAAATTAAAATATCCGAATGAAATTTGACACAGTAGTAGATAAAAGGATATAGTTTTTATTTATTCAATGTAGTTTCCATTATTAGCTACAACAGTCTCGAGGCGAGTGCGGAATGAAGCACAGGCCTTGGCGACGATGACCTTGTCCATTTGGGTCATCACCGTGTGAACTGCTTTCTTGACAGACTGGATGGTGGTATGAGGAGCTTTGTTGACATCTCTCTCAACAACGCCCCATACATAGTAGTCGAGGGGATTGCAATCTGGAGAATTAGGGGGCCAAATATCAGGACCCCAGTGACTAGGGACGTTAAGTGTCAGCCACGATTGTGTCTTTTTTGCCTTATGGGCTGGAGCTGAGTCCTGTTGGAAGACATACTTCCTTCCTGCGGCTACCATGTCCATCCAAGGCTTCACAACGGTCTCCAGAACATTGATGTAGGTGTCAGCGTTCATCCTAAGGCCCTTCTCAAAGAAATGGGGAGGCATGACATCACCTTCACTGCTGATAACGCCAAGGACCATTACGGAGGCAGGAAATTTCGTGTGCATCACAAAAGGTATCTCTGAGGGGTCTTTACAGATCCAGCGATCATTCCTGGGATTTACCTTTTGGTCCACGTCAAAGTTCTTTTTGTCAGAGAAGAACCTTAGCATGCCAAAAGAGTCGTATTTCAGGTTGTTGAGGAGGGCAGCAGCCTTTCCTTTTCTGTTATTCTTCATATTCTCAGTCAGCAACTGACCTTTCCGAAGGGCATAAGACTTGAGACCAAGGTCCTCATGGATAGTTCTGACAATTGTCATAGAGCCAACGTCCATTTCCTTGGCTATGGCCCTCATGCTCTTCTCAGGGTTTCCATCAATCTTCTCCTTGACATTTTTGACAAATTCTTCGCCTCTTACCCTGTCCGATCGACGCGAGTGCTTTTTCCTTGTAGCTATCCCCTCTTTGATACTGTCGGCCTCATCAAACTGCCTCTTGACACGATAAATAGTGGTTTTGGGCAACTTAAGAAAATCCACTATCTCTTTGGGGCTCCTTCCGGCGCGCAGAGCAACGATGATGGCAGATCGATTTTCAAATTCTCGGTTACTCTTCATCACTACACTGCGCACACATGTACTGTTGCATTTTACATGAATATGGCTACGTAATGAAAAAATAACAAGTTTTTAATCTCAAGTAGTTTTTGTTTTATGGACTGTCAAAGTTAGTCCCAATTTACCTGGTACACCCTGTAATCAAATATATTTAAATAAAACACATCTAAATTCGAAACTATTATAGACGTGTTTGATTATTTTTAAAAATTAAACAATTTCTACTGCCCTTACTGCAATGGAAAAATTAATGGGAGGGCCTAGCTCATCAGTGGTGAACCCTCCCAGCGGCTTCTCCAGTTTAATCTACCATGGTATATATCTATATATATGGTATATATATATATATGAAAAAACAATAGAAAAAAAATAAAAGTGGGTCAGGTGTTGATATTAAAGCACATGTGCTGGTAGTCAGGAGATGCCTTCTTTATTTTTAATATATATATATATATATATATACACACGATAAAAACGGTCTTTATTCAGTCAACGGCAAGTACAGTCGAGGGGTAGTAACATTCAGGGATAAATTCCAGCCCTAATATTCGCGTAGAATTCTTTGGAGATATCCTCTTGTTCGTCCCACTTCTTCATGATCCATTCGGCCTCTTCTATTTTCTTGTCGTAGATCATCTTCAAGTCACTGTCAGGGTCTTCGAGATTCTTTCTTCTTTCCCGGAGTGTCTCGGCGAAGACTTGTATTTGATGATCCAGGGAATGATTTTTTCTCTTCATCTCTCTTATGGTGTTGATTTGGTCGTCTGAACAGATGATGAATTCGATGATATTTTTGTAGGTATCATTTTCAGTGTCAAGGGATATAATCGATGTCGTGGACTTGTCTGTGATATTTTCTGTCTCTGTCTCCATATCAGTGGACAGCGGTAGGATTGTCTTCATTCCTGGGGGGGTCGACTTCTTCCTTTTTTCTTGTCTTTTTCTTTCTCGTTGATCGAGATTATCATCTTGAGACGCCTTAAAGGGTCTCTTTTTCGACGTTGGTGTTTCTACGTTTCCGGTAGACAATTTGGTAAGCTCATTTAGAATTTGCTTCATTTTTCCAATTTTGATGTTAAGGGCTCTCCTCTGGTCACTTTTGAGGTCACTATAGGTCTTGGATTTAATGTCTTCCTGTCTCTCGAGGTAGCTGGAGATCATGAACTCCAGGTCAGGATGTTGTATTAACTGCCGCTGGACCTTAATTGTTCTAGAGATACCAGCCCTCTCGTAGATCGCGGCAATTATTCTCTCTACTTCTGGATTTTCACATTTTTCGCATTCAATCAATTCTCTTTCGAGCTGGGTGGAGTCCATCGACCCTATAGAGCATATGCTAGATGTTTCATCGTCTTGGTATTCATTCCTTGCGGTGATGTTCATTGTGGCAGTTTCTCTTGATGGGCCTGGTATAACGGGCAGGACTGTGGGGTTGATTGCTTCTGGGTAAGTTCTTGAGATATTATTTCTGATTTCAGGGTTGAAAGGACATTTGGATTTAATATGTCCATGTCTCTTACATCCCAGGCAGATGGTGTCTTCGCCCACAAAGATCTTAAAGGTCCTCTGCATGTAGTCGATTGGGATGATTGCCGGCATGTCGGTTGATTCTCTTCTCTTCAGCACGACCTCTCTTCTAAGAGATGAAAGGTGTTTAAATAGTGGGTTCTCGGTGGGGAAAGGCAGGGGCCTGATGCTGAGGATCTCTCCGAATGGCGCCAGGGCTTTGGTGACCTCCTCATCCGGGATGAAGGCAAGGATTCCCGATAGAATGTATTTCTTTGGGGGGTTGAATAGGGGCGTTGGGTAGATGGTGTTGCCTCTGACTGCAAAGCCGTTGTTAATAAGCAGTAAGGCTTGTTCACCGTTGGCAACCGATACAACGGCCTGGCTGTTCATTTTTCCAACCGAGTGGATGTTTTCGTGTCCTATTATTTTGGCTATTGAGGAAAGGTGCTCCTCAGCACTGCACTCTGAGAGGGCGGTGAATTGGATGGTGGAGTTTATGTTTTTACTTCTTTTTTCGTATGTTTCTTTTCGAGATTCTTCAAATTTTTTCCACTCTTGAGGCGAAAATTGTCTTCTTTGGGTATGCAAATTGTCTTGTTGTTTGTTTTTCTTTTGAGATGGTAATTCAGCGATTGATGGCTTTGATGTAAATAAGATTTCTTCATGAGGGTGAGCAACCAATGAGACTACCGCAGCAGATGACGTGTTTGATGACGCAACGACCAACTTGGCCGTTGCCATGGTAATGATGCAAAGCTACGACTTGTAGCTTTGCTAAATTATGAAAAATAGGAAAATATGAAACTTGATGAGATTCTCTGAGAGATGGGTTGAAATGATGCCCGAATCAAGGCGAACAAGATGATATGAAATTAGTTAAATAAAAATTGAAATTACGGGATGAAAAAGGCGAAATACGCGGAGCTCGTGCGACGCGTGGCCGCACGGTCGGTGTATATATATCTATCTAATATATATATATATATGGTAGATTAAACAAGCGAAACCACTGGAAGGATTCACCACTGATGAGCTAGGTCCTCCCATTAATTTTTCCATTGCAGTAAGGGCAGTATAAATTGTTTAATTTTTAAAAATAATCAAACGCGTCTATAATAGTTCCGAATTTTCATAACAGATGGCGCGCTAATGCATCATAAAAGCACATCTAATTAAAAATATAAGTTCTTTTTAAACAGTTGAGGCATTTTTCTTTATAGCTTCTGTAGTGTTATCCACTAACTTGTGCAACTCGTTCTCCGAGATCAAGAGCATTAAGAGACCAATTATTCCTTTAACTATTTTTCTTAAAGGTTGCCATTCAATGATAAGATATTTAATATAACTAATAATTAAAATTTGATCTTTTCTCTAGCCATTGATCCCGGAGAACAAGTTAGTGGTTAACACTACAGAAGCTATAAAAATATATAAGTGAATGGAAATTATAATGCCTAATAAAAATATATTTTTCGAAGACATACAATCAATAGAATTATTTAAATGCTTAATTGGTTAAAAGTAAACACGGTTACCAAACTACATCATTTATCGATATAAAAAAATGGGAAGGATAAAGGAAATTACGAATTTCCATTTTTGGCTATGTTTTCTTTTGGATTAAAAAATGTAAAAGTGGGAAGCCATTAATTAGAATGTCTGCTCTTTCTTAATCAATTTTAATTTCTAAATTAAATAAAACGGCGAACTCTGTGAATTGTCTCTTCGCCGAATATTTCAATACGTTGTGTTTATCCTGTTTTTATTCTCGCGAATGATACAGAAGGCATTTCATTGACATACGTGAGATATTTAAAAAGTATCGTGTGTCATTTCTTAAGCTTTTTTCCCCAAGAAATCACTAAACACTTTAGTCCAAATTTTTATAATACTCAATTTGTTACAAACCACGGAAATTTCAAAAGTTTTTAAAATAGAATAAAGGCGGTGGAGGATTCAAGTTGCTTTTATGGTATTGAGGAACAAACCTCAAGACATCTACTGATCGATTGCCCAGCATTTCAAGATTATAGAATGAAGAATGAACTAGAGGTTTGTGAACTTAACGATTTGATTTCCGATAAAAAATCATATTTAAAGTTCAATTCACATTTTGTAAATACATTCTAAACTTTCTACAAAATCTAGATCTCTAATGTTTTCATGCGTTGAATTTTGTCTCCTCTCTAATTGTAAATACGCTGCTGTATCACCTCATAAGCATAAATAAATAATGCGTTGAATAATGTAAATAACTTATGTAAATAAACTTTTCTCCTTGTTTGGCGCAAGTATCCCTTGCGGGATATAGCGCTTTGGAAATAAAATAATTGTAATAATTGTAATTGTAATGTGTCATTTTTGTCTATATAAACTCTAATTTTGTGTGTGTATTTTATATCGTAAATATTTTAATATTTCTAATAACTATGATTATTGTGAATATATTTCTCAAATATGATGTCAAGAAAAATTCATCACATATAAAATATAATATATAGCAGCTTTAGAAATAATTTTCAAAAGATAAACTAAATGTATTGCTTTTTGGTGCATTTTTAAATTGAAGAGGTGCCCTGATTGCGCACAAATATAATAAAAAATATATTACATATATAAGATTTTATATTTAATATAGCTTGTGTGTGTGTACAATGATAAATTCAATGAATTTATTGGATTTTATATATAAATTATGATATCTTTTAAAAATATTTCCACCTTTCGAAATAAAAACAACTTTATAAAATCAACGCGATAAGTTATTGATTTTGAAATTATTCATTCCTCTTTTTTTTTCGATGAAATTATCACTCGCTCATTATTACTTGAAAACTGAAATAATTGATAACAGATAGATGCTAGATAGTAAGCATTATATAATAGAATTGTTTACAATATTATGCGAAATATATATATATAATATTTTGAAAATAGAGCAATCCATAGATAAATCTTTAATTAAAAAAAATTTTTTTTGATCCAATATATGCCTTTTTAATTAAAAAAAAACTATATAATATATATATATAACAAGATTTCACAAATACACCATCGAATTAAACAACATTTAAAGATTTAGTCTTTCTTTGTTTATAATGGTAATATATAAATATGCATATTTTATTCGAAACAAAACCTCGTTCATGCTATGGTATGTAACCTTGATTGTCAATTGCTACTTTTTTTTATAAAAGACAGTGGCTTAGACTCAGCATAAGGTCAAGTGTAGGTTCATTAAATTTAGGTGAGGGAAATATATGCATGTTGACATTGATGTAGTGTGTGTGTCTCTTTACTTGGCTAGCTTAAATCTACGCATCTATCCATAACACGCTGGTTTCTTCAACTTGAAACTTCTGCGTGAAGAGTATTGGGAAATGTGATATCGGTAAATTGTAAAATAAATATCGCTCTTATATATGCTACGTTGGTTGAATAAACCCTCATGTAAACTCCACAGGTCTGTCCTGGAGAAGGTCATTCATCGAAGGTCAAGTTATATTCCTGGTTGATGCATTTTACATTTCGAAATGCTGGTCGTTGAGAGAGGTGGCCATCGACAGATTTTACTCCATGCTTCTCCGGCTATGACTCATCTTACAATGTGAGTGTTGCGAGCGTAGGCATGGAACTTACAGCCGACAATAAATTTTAATATAGGTAATTAATTCAATTAAGCACGAGTTATTCTTTTATGCATAAAACAAACTTATACTGTTCTTACTGCGATGAAAAATATTAAGAGTTTTGGGTCATCAGTGGTGAACCCTCCCAGCCGTTTCGCCAATTTAATCTACCAGACCGATTCTTAGAGCTCTAATACTGTATTGGACGAATTTGCTTATACATATTACACTGAATTGTGGAATCATACCCTTCTAAAAGATTATGTCCATTGTTTACTTGAATACCATTTCTGTGATTCCATAAGATTGAATGAAAAGCTTAATTTTTAAAACACAACAACACGGTGGAAGGGGACTAAGTTTATCTTTCTTAAATGGCACCTCTATCGCATTAAATATTTCTATATTAATTATTGATTGTGTTAAACCAAGTTTAAGTTTTCGAGCTATGAATACTTTCTGCCAATTATATCATATTGGAAGCCAAATTCCGGCAATAAATAGATATGAAGTATAAGATAGTGCTGTAGGAGACTGCTTCATTTTGTTTATAGGAAATATTTGTGTTTGGTATACACATATTTAAACCATTCTCAAAAATGAATATCTAATTAAATATATATTATTATAGTTATATATATTATTTTATTTCTGCTATATATATATAGATGGAAAATATGCCGGGAGGAAATTAATCCACAGAAGCAATGGGCGCTTCTCCCGTCAAAATAAACGTCAGAATCTGACTCCATCTATTGACCGTCGCCGCAACTAGCGGCATCGGGTCGGTGACAAAGCCACAACACAAACTTTGGCAAACTGATAAGCGTCCACCTAGAGACCATGGTTTCTGGCTAATGGCCCTCGTCAGTCTAGGGCGGACTTTATTCCATGAGATCCACACGGGATCTAATGGAATCCTCACAATCTACCAAAGAGGCGTTTTGCTGGCAATGTGGCTGGGCCAAATCTATGGCTAGAACATAGATGGAAAATATGCCGGGAGGAAATTAATCCGTCTAGTCTGACGAGGGCCATTAGTGCAATGTTTCCACAGATAAGACTTGAAAATAGAATATATTTTTTAATGCCATGAAACAAACAAAGTTAAAACAATTCCATATTAGAAAAATAATCAACTGCTAAAAACACAAACACTATATATATGCATATATACACAATTATCATCATCAACTCTGTGACAACAAATAAATAAAAACAAATATTAAATTAATTCGCCAATACATCACACCATCTTCCTCCTACAAGCCTTGATATCGCACAGGAGGTCTCCGATCCCTTGGAGGGTTTCTTCTTGGCAGTGGCCTCTCCTCCGTCCGGGTTTCTTTGTCTGAGGAACACGCGGATTCCCTTGGGCTGCTTCCAATCTCCACACCTTGGTCCCCGGACACTGGATCCTGCGGCAATCCAGCTGTTTCCGACGAAAACGACTCTCTGTCCCTCCGGCTGTTCATACTCTCAGGAGCCATCCATATTGGGTCATCTTCCTCCTCTCTTTTCTCTCTGGCCTCATCTCCCTCTTCACCACTAGTCCATCTTCTCCTTATCTGATCTCGGTGGTAGGTCTTCACCTGTCCATTTATCAAAACTGTATAGACTCTGCTCCCCTTTCTGCCCACTATTCTTCCTGGAATCCATCCGACACCTCTAAAATTCTTACACCACACCTTATCGTCCACCTCGAACTCCTCTTGGCCTCTTCCTCGATCATACCTCATCTGCCTGGCCTGTCGTTCCCTCACCCTATTGTCCAGGCTCTGGTGTATCAATGTCAATCTGGTCCGCAGAGACCGACCCATAAACAGCTCTGATGGGGTCTTCCCAGTTGTCTCATGCGGCGTGCATCGATACGTGAGGAGAATTCTTGACAGTGTATCTTGAATGGTATCTTCAAACTTCCTTTTATTTTTTTCCAAGGCCATCTTTATCAATTGAACCGCTCTTTCCGCTAAACCATTACTCTGTGGATGGTATGCTGGAATCAGAGTTTGTCTGACTCCATTTCTCTCAAAAAAACTCTTCATCTCTACCCCTGTAAACTGTGGGCCATTATCCGACACCACTTCCTCTGGTAACCCATACGCTGAAAACAATCTTCTTAACTGCTCAATCGTCTTTCTTGCGGTTATCTCTCTCATCGGGATCGCCTCGACCCATTTTGAGTGGCTATCCACCACAATTAACAAATTCACTCCATCTTTAAATGAAAAATCCATATGGATCCGTTGCCAGGGCCTGGTTGCCCACACCCACGGTCTCCAGTTTACTTTACTTGGGCCTGTCTGAGTTTGCTGGCAATTTTTACACCCATTTACCATGCATTCAATCTGGTTGTCAAGATTCGGCCACCAAAAATGCGACCTAGCAACCGCCTTCATTTTGCCCATCCCCGAATGGGTCTCGTGTAGACAACTCAACATATTTTTCCTAAGAGAAGACGGGATGATCACTCGCATTCCCCACAATAAGCATTCCCCGTCCATAGTTAACTCCAACTTTCTCTGAAAGTAGGGTCTGAGGTATTCCCCAACTCTTTCAGGCCAGCCTTGCTGCGTATAGCGCTTCACCACTGACAATACTTCATCTTTTTTAGTTTCCACACCTATTTCTGCTGCTGTAACCGGCAAATCTTCCACGTATGATAATATGAACGCTTGATTCAAAACCGGTGTTTCGTCACTCTCTACTGGCAACCGTGAGAGAAGGTCTGCGTTTCCATGATCTTGAGTTCTTCGGAATTTAATTTCATATGTATAAGCCGCCAAAGTCAGTCCCCATCTCTGCACTCTTGAAGTAGACAAAGTGGGAATCCCTGCTCTCGGCCCCAAAATAGACACCAGGGGTTTATGATCTGTAATCAGGGTAAATTGTCTTCCATAGATAAATTGGTGGAACTTAGTCACACCATATATTATTGCTAGAGCTTCTCTTTCTATTTGTGAATAACCACGTTCGGCCCCGGAAAGTGTTCGTGAGGCAAACATGATTGGTTTCTCTTGACCCTCGATAACATGGGACAGCACCGCCCCCACTCCAATCTGAGATGCGTCCGTGGCCAAAGATAAAGGTAACGTGGCATCATATGGCACCAACACTTTCTCTCTCTCTCTCTCTCGGAGGTAATATTCTCCTTTTACACTCCGAGATCGCCTCCTCACACTCCCCTGTCCAATTCCAATAACTATTCTTTTTCAGCAGCTTGTGAAGTGGCTCCAACAGCTCTGGCAAATTCGGAATAAACTTTCCATAGTAGTTCACTAATCCCAGAAAAGATCTCAATTCCGCGACATTTGTCGGGCTTTTGGCTTTCTGTAGCCCTTGTATCTTGTCCTCTAAAGGCCGAATACCATCTTCTTTGATGAGATGTCCCAAATACTGTATTTCTCTTCGCAGAAATTCACATTTTTCCCTTTTTAATTTTATGTTGTGCTTCTGCAACCGAACAAAAATAGTTTTTAATACTGCCATATGTTCCTCCACTGACGCCGTGGATACGAGTACATCGTCAATGTAACAAATAACCCCATTAATTCCCGCCAATATTCTATCCATAACTGACTGAAAAAAACTAGGGGCATTTGCCAATCCAAAAGGCATTATTTTAAACCTAAAAAGCCCCTTATGCGTATTAATAGTCAGGAGTGGCTGGGTGCTAGGGTTTACCTCTAATTGAAGGTATGCATTGCTCAGATCTAGTTTAGAAAAATACTTCCCTCTAGCCAATACGGAAAACAGGTCCTGCTGAGTAGGCAGCGGATAGGCCGCAGTATCCAAAAATCTATTTAAAGTCACTTTGAAATCACAGCAAATCCTAAACTCTTTATTCTTCTTGGGCACAACCACCACTGGAGTTGCCCACTTGCTGCTGGGTACTTGATACAAGTAGTCCTTCTCCACCATTCTTTCTAGTACCTCGTTTACCGCCGTTCTAATTGCAAAGGGAACTGGTCGGGCCTTTTGAAATATGGGGTTTACATCCTGAATATTCACTGCAAACGTGAATCCCTTTATCGGATCTGTTGTCTCCCCAAACACAACCTGGTGTCCACTCAATAATTCCGCCAACGTGTCCTCCAAAGGCATCTCTGATTCACAAAATAATTTCCAACTTTCAAAGCATTGATCCATTCTCTCCCCAACAAGGCCTTCCTTTCTCCTCTCACCACGACAGCTCTAAGCTTAGCGATCGTTCCCCGAAAATCGACCTTGACATCTATTTCACCCAGAATCGGTACCACAGTTCCGTCATAGGTCTTAACAATTATTCCCGCTTCTTTTACCTGCACATCTGGGAGGTACCTCTTGAAATCCTTCTACGATATTAAAGTCAGACAGCTACCCGTATCGATTTCAAAAGTCATCAAAGTGTCCTCTACTCTCATCTTAATCACATAGGGAGGGTTATTCGTAGCATACTTGACTCTATAATCATACGTCCTCATGAAGACCATTCTTTGAACGGATTCTTCCTCCTCCTGATCCTCGATTTGATTAATCTTTCTCTGGTTCAGAAACCGGCTCACCTGTCTTTCGCTTGTATGTTCCCCACGGCTCCTGCAGATGGTTGCCAAGTGACCTCTTTTCCCGCATCTGAAACAGGTCGCCTCTCTAAATCTGCATAAGTCTTTATGCAACCTCCCGCAATGTATGCACTTTCTCTTTTGCTCTCTATTATATCTATTCCCGACTTCTGCGCGTATTTTGTCCACGCTATCTGCAGGCTCATTGACATGGAATATTCTGGTATTTTTTCTGCTGCCTCCATCGACAACGCAATTTCAACTACTCTTGCCAACGGCACATCTCCTTCAGACAAGATCCTCCTCTGGATTTTTGCATTTCTCAATCCGCACACCAATTTGTCTCTTAAGGATTCCTTTAAAAATTCGCCAAATCCACACGTTGAGGCTAGCCGCTTGATTTCCACCAGATATTCTGAAACACTTTCCGTTTCCTTTTGTATTCTTCCAAAAAACATGAATCTCTCTACGATTATAGATCGCCTTGGGGAAAAATATTCAACCAGTTTCTCAATCAATTCTTCATATTTATACTCTTTAGGCAACTTTGGGCTACATAGATTTTTCAATGTTTCATACGCCTTCCCGCCAATTAGCGTCAACAAATAGGCTTTTTTCTTTTCTTTACTTGCTTCTTCTAGAATTAGAAACTGCTCCAAACGCTCGATAAATGAGCAAAATTTTCATTTTTTTCTTCAAATTCTCTAAAATGGTAATGAGCCATCATGAAATAATTTTTCTTATGTAAATTTCCAATAACTTATTACTTCTTTAATATTAAACAAAATTATTCATATTACCCTATACCATCGCTTGGGTACTTACTCTTAAACCTCGTCGCCAATGCAATGTTTCCACAGATAAGACTTGAAAATAGAATATATTTTTTAATGCCAAGAAACAAACAAAGTTAAAACAATTCCATATTAGAAAAATAATCAACTGCTAAAAACACAAACACTATATATATGCATATATACACAATTATCATCATCAACTCTGTGACAACAAATAAATAAAAACAAATATTAAATTAATTCGCCAATACATCACAATTAGCCCGAAACCATGGTCTCCAGGTGGACGCTTATCAGTTTGCCAAAGTTGGTGTTGTGGCTTTGTCACCGACCCGAGGCCGCTAGTTGCGGCGACGGTCAATAGATGGCGTCAGATTCTGACGGGAGAAGCGCCCATTGCTTCTATATATATATATATATATATCTCACACACACGCACAAGTTTGATATTAATTAAATATTTATAACAAAAGAGTATTGCTAAGACAACTATATTTTATTTTTTTTTCTAAATACCTATTGATCTTTTATATATGAAATTTAAAATTTCGATAAGAAATTTTTAATTATTGTATGTTGGGGATAGTTAAAAATTGAAATATGTTTAAAGAATAAATTATTGCAAAATTATATTACAATATGAGCATTTTTCACACAAACACACGCACACACAAACTTTGTGGGTTGCCATTTACCAAAATAAACTCCGATCATAAAATTCCAACTGCAATCACACTTTGGATGAAAAGCTTCTTTTAAGTATTTTATACGCTGAGGGTTGGTGGAAATGGAGGTTCGTTGGAATGAACGCTTCATCAGGTGCCGAAATGGAATTCGCAGTAAATTACTCCATAATGGTGTTGAAACCTATTTCTTTTTTCTTGTGAATATCGTCACGTATATTATGAAAATGTCATCAAATTCTTCAAATGGTGTTTATATTCTGTAAATTTGGTTGAGAGAGATCATATATCTCTCTCTGACATACTATTATTTATATTCTCTCAATAACTGGCTTATATTATATATAATTAATTAGATAATAAAAGGCATATATTGGATTTAATAAAATATTTATTTTGCCAATATTTCGGCTGGCTGAACGCCAACCTTTATCGAGGCATTACATTTTTGTATACACAAACTCAGCGCCGCATAGTTTGTGTATACAAAAATGTAATGCCTCGATAAAGGTTGGCGTTCAGCCAGCCGAAATATTGGCAAAATAAATATTATATTAAATCCAATATATGCCTTTTATTATCTAATGAATTAAGTATGGATTGCTCTATTTTCAAAATATAATTAATTAAAAGGCATATTTTGGATCTAAAATAAAACAAAACATTTTATTTAATACAAAATGCCAATATTTCAATAGGCTATACGCCTAACTTCGTCAGGGCTCTTTTTGTTTTTAAACTGCTTTGGTTTATCACGCGATGCCTTCACGCGACGATATATAAAATATTTGCAACTCTGGGGCTAAAATTAAAAATATATACACACAAATATAAATAAGAATAGACTTATATTTTAAATTTTAGCCTCATAGTGTTGTAAATATGTCGTCGCGTGAAGGCATCGCGTGATCAACCAAAGCAGTTTAAAAACAAGAAAAGCCCTGACGAAGTTAGGCGTACAGCCTATTGAAATATTGGCATTTTGTATTAAATAAAATGTTTTGTTTTATTTTAGATCCAAAATATGCCTTTTAAATAACTATTTCATATGGATTTCTCTATAATCAAGAAATTATATATAATATATAGCTTAATATATATATATATATATATTATATAAAATGAATTTAGATCATGTTGAGGATTATGGTAATGCAATCGTGATTAAAATTATTGAAAGAATAATAATAAAAATAGTATTGATCAGAGATTTCTTTTATTGAACTAAAGGAATATATAACAAAAACATGGTTTGATAAAAGTACTGCCTGGCTTAAGGCGTAAGAATAAAAAATGAAATACTTATTTACATAATGTACAAAAGGTTGAGCTGGCCATCGGGATAAAATAACAAGTTTTTTTATAGGGAAAAAGTGACCTCTGGTGGTTGATTTAGCAGAGTATTTGAATCTATGAAATTATAATTTTTTTTTAAATAAAATAATATTTTTATATAACATATATATATATATATATATATATATATGAAAAAAATAATTAAACAATAAAAACATCTGGTGTTATTAAAAAAATTAGGCATATCTTGACCACTAACATGAGGGTTTTATAGATGGCCCATTTTCGTGGTTGGCTTTTATTGATTAATCAATAAAATGGGTTGGCCAAATATCAAGGAACAGGTTAAATAAACGTTTAGTTGATTTCTGTTCCACTAGATGGCGCTCTGCCATCTATAAAACGTTCATGTTAGTGGTCAAGATATGTCTATTTGTTTTTATAATATATAATTTAGAAATGTGTTTATATTTTTTCAAAATATATTTTATTAATTGAAAATATTGTTTAAATTTACTAAAAATTTATATAAAAACGCCTACATGTTTGACTTTTATTGATTAATCAAGAATTTGGGTTGGCCAAATATCATGGAACGAGTTAAATCAATTTTTTCCACTAGTTGGCGCTTTGGAATCAAAAATTTCTCATGTGATCGATCAGGATATGCCATTTTTAATATTAACACCTGACGTTTTTTCAATTTTTATTTTCATTTAAAGCGTATTTATACAAATTTGGCTTTAAATACCTTGATTTCTTTGGAAACCTCTAGTACCAAATATTTGGTCGTAAAGGTACAGTCTGTACCACGCTGACGAGGTCCAACAGCCCGAAACGCGTACGTGGTTGAGACTTTTGTTGATTAATCAATAAAGGGTATTTGACAAATTCTAGAATAATAAAAAAAAATCAACGATAGGCTGATATTTATTCCAACAGATAGCACAAGCCATATATAAATAAAAAATAAGAAAAATAGAAAAAAGTCAGGTGCTTATAGTAAAAACAAAATAGGCATATCCTGACTGCTAAAATGAGCTTTTAAGGTGCCTGAGCGCCATCTAGTGGAACTAAAATCTACTAAGCGTTGCTTTAAGATATTAGACCAACCTATTTTCTTGATAAATTAAGAAAAGCCAATCACGAACTATATTCGGGTTGTTGGCCCTCGTCATTTGTTTTTAACATATATTTATATTCTATGAATATCGTTCATTCAATCATTCGTTCTATTAATCCTATTCTAAAAACATTGGTCTTTTGTAACATCATAAAATATCATTATATTATAGAAAATGTTTTATATTTTTTCCTAATCCTTTTCATGATATCGTTTCCATTAGTACTTATTTTAGTATATTTAGTATTTATTGTCATTTTTTTAGAAATATCGTTCTCATTTCTTGTTCTATTAAATATATTATATTTTTAGATTTATTTTTCAAATATTGCTACCTTCTGAAATAGGTTTACAACTTTCAAATATCAGTCAAGTTATAAAAATATTGCTTATATATGTCATTATTCCAATATATATATATTTATTTTTCTGTCAAAATATATTTAAATAAATGGCACAAATGGGTTTTCCACTCACACAATTTAAAAACTTTTCTGATATCGAGTTTTATTTAGATGGTTAATCATATCAAGTTTTCTTTTGAAAGTTTGGTACAATTTGAAAGTTTTAATCCTAAAGATGATATTTTCTTGAGTTCCAATAACAATTGCGAGTTAATTGTGTTAAAAGTTTATATTTAAGGGCTTTAATTTGAATTGTTTTGCGAATTAGAAAGTAAAACAATTTAAAAATTGAAATTTCATAAATATATATATAATATAAAAATATATATATATATAATATAAAAAAATGAGATTCTGCTGATTTTGGAATTATTTTTAAGATTGAGATTTGATATATTTTGGAATATATTAGTATTAGGTCAATGGTATTGGTAATGCAGTCGTGGTTAAAATCTTGAAAGTATAATAAATAAAATAGTTTTTATAATAGCTTTAATTGAGCTTATAGAATATGTAAAAAACATAATTTGATAAAAATACTGCCTGGCTTAAGGCGTAAGAATATAAAAATGAAAAACTTATTTACATAATGTACAAAAGATTTGAGTCGGCCATCGGGAAACAACAACAATGAGTTTTTATAGGGGAAGTGTCACCTCTGGCGGTCGATTTAGCAGAGTATTTGAATCTATGAAATATAATATTAAATAAAATAATATTTTAATATAACATATATTTTTTAAAAAGGTAATCCTTTTCTAGATATTTTAAAGAGACCGGATTTCATCTACCATATCTCCATTGTTATATTTGAATAACTAATGTATCTATATTTATATACGTAACAAAGAAAAGATCCATGGTTAGAAAAGTACAAAAATGGTACATTCATTGCTCTCTATAATATATTTATAGAAACATGATTTGTGTGTGTATTAGGGTGCAATCTGTTATTAAAAATGTGTACTATTTTAGTGCGAACGTTTCTTTTTGAAAGTATAAAAATTATACTTCCCTTACTCTGCGCTCATAAAAAAATTGAAAAGGTATGGTGAACCCTCCCTGAGGTTACCAGTTTAATAAGCAAAATTAAATATTGTAATAAGTGCTATGGTAGATTTACCTTGCGAAACAGCATGGATGTTTCACCATTTATGAACTAGGTTCTCCAATTATTTTGATTGTCGCAGTAATGGCTATAGAATTCGTTATAAATGTATGTGTATTTTCAAACGAAACTTTCGCGCAATATTTTATAAATTTCTGAGATAATCGTTGTAATTTACTCTTTTCTATCGCATTTGCGCTCATGGTTTTGTAGTTGCATCACATACCCAAACAATATGAGTTTTCCCAAAGTCACAAAAACTCTGTTAGATTATTTTTAAGTAATTGTCTATAAGATCCTGTTTGACGACTTGGGTAACGACAGATAATATTTGTACGAGTACCTTTTTTCGTGTTAGGATTCATCTTGAGATTTCCATGATGTTGCTTGTAAATATAAATGACTTGAAGTATCAAATCCTAAATCAGAGAATCCTGGACTGATACTCTCTAGGGAGTGTTCTTGATTAGGTTGAGCAAGGGAAAAAATAATAAAATTTTCACACACTTGTGTAAAATTTGTATATTCATAGACAAAACTTAAGGAAGTTGTACCTTTTAGGATATATATCGGGATTTAGACAATAACTCTGAAGGTTTTTGATGGATATTGACTTTTATTGAAGACACAAGAGGTAACCAAGTGTGAAAAAAATGTCTGTGTCTTCTTAAAAAAAATAGACGGCCGGCGACTTTCCACCTCCTTAAGTTTTGTTCAATGAGTGTATATTCTTTCAATCTAGAGCCTTATGTAATTAGTAAACAAAACACACCGCGTAAATAGAAATCTGTATGTGGAGAATGGAATTATTCAGCGCACTATTTATATATTTAAATAATTTATTTATTCATATATTTATAATATTAGTAATCTCAAATTTAAAATATTTAGGAAAGGATATTTATCACTGCTGAACCTTCCTAGCAATTTCGCCAATTTAATCTGCCAGATGGCTAGAACTAGTAGATAATTAAACGGAAGACTAGATTCTCTCTGTAAGTACTTTTTGCTAATTAATTAGGTCTCTCTAATTTCCATTGGAAACAAATGAGTCTTCAAATTAATAATTATTCGGAAAGAGAGAGAGTGATTTTTTTTGCGGTAATATGAATATCCTGTATTCTCTGGAAGGAAAATCGGTTAGCTGTAATTATATATATCAATATAATGTAATGACCATTTCTCATATCTCTTAGATTACCTATGAAAATGAGTTATGGTCTGGGCTTGTGACTCAACTTTCTTTTTCATTCTCTCTTTTTAATTAAGACTTCACTAAAACATGACGCATATTTATCTTCGTAGATATTTGTATGCATTAATATAGGATTTTATTTTCGAACTTATACTTTTTTATATATGTCAAAATTAAATATACACTCACATAAAAAAAACTTAAGAAAGTTATCCTTTTAGCATGTATAATGGGATTCAGAAAATAACTTTTGAAAATATTTGATACACAGTAACCTTTATTGAAGGCACACAAGATAACAAAGTGTGAAGAACATTGTCTCTGTTACTTAAAAAAACAGACGAAAGGCGGAATCAAAGACATTCCACTTCCTTAAGTTTTGTCCGTGAGTGTATACATTCAGAGATCATATTATTTATTGAAAAATAATTTTCCCTATATTAATTACACGAGAATATAAGCATATTATATATATATATAATATATAAAACACATATATAATGTGTAAAGCACATGTGCTCCTGGTCAGGATATGCCATTTTTAATATATATATATATATGTTTATATAATCACATTAAATATATCATTTATATATTTAGTACTAACACACATATAGAGAGAATAAATAATAAAATTATATATACGAATATATGAACATTCTTTCTGAATTATATGGGTAAATAAAGGGAAGAGGAGGGTTTTCTCCGTATATTATTGATAAGGAGTAAAAAGAAAAAAAGGCAATTGGGAAGCGGGTTGTCGATTGAGGCCCGGCAATCAATAAATGTGGCGTGGGCAATCAATAGAAGCCGTGGGGCGTGATTTCATACCCTCGCCGAACTATTGATGCTAATTAGCTTAATGCTCGCCCATCATCTTTATACCCCATCTTGTTACCTTCTTCCTCCTCGGCAAGTAATTTGCAAGGCTATTATGAACTATATTCAAACGATTTAATTGAGTTCACCTGCCTAATTTTCCGCATCAAAACATTATCCATGTTAATTAAATATTGCGTTTAAGTATGAAGCTTAGTTATAATTACCAAGCGCAAAAATTACCCATTAACTAACTACTTTTCTATTTTTAAACCGTCCATTTAATATAAAGAGCATTTCTAATTTAGACTTTCTTACAATACACTGTTTTCCCGATGTAACTTGAAGGTTCAATGAACTGTTTTATTAGTGAAACGAGTTTTCTCGAGTTTTCGTTGAAATAGCACAGACGCTTTTTTAGCATATTATTTTGAGAAAAAAATATTTTGAAGAGATTCCTTTATAACTCTGTGATAATAATATTCTTCAGTTAAAAAATAAAATAAACAAATAAACTTTCTTTAAGACCAAAAAAAAAAAGAGGTACAGTGCCTCTTGCCGCGCGCGTCGAAATATATTAACAATATTAAATATATATGTATATTATAATTATATATAATATATATTATATAATATATCTAAAAATGCAAATATTTTTTTTTTTACCATAGTTTTAGAATATACCACTTTGAATATTGTTGTAAATATGTATAGTTAACATATCTACTTTTTTAAATCACTAATATAGGATTCATTTTATAAATTCTATATAATTGTGATAAATATTTAATGTATAATTTGCTTCAAGAAATTGAAAATAAAAAACTACTTGATAAGTGAATAACTATCTTTCCTATTTTCACCTTCAATTCTTTTTCAACAACAAAACATTATATTCATAACATATATATGTATATATTATATTCAAAAAGGAAGAGAGAGGTTGAAACTTCTTTTTTACAATGTCCATATAAGGTTATAAAAGATTAAATATAAATATGAATAAATAAAATTAAAAATTAGAATAAATATAGATACATAAATGTAAAATATATATTGATAAATAAATATATATATATAATATTGTTGCAAATGTGATCCTGCCGACGTATGGATAAGCTGGCAGTCGTGTACGTGAGGCGAGTGTTGATGTTCTTCCCACACGCGGACAACAAGAAGCAGAGGCAGAGCTAGATGTTAGCACAGAGAACGATCGGGGACAGCCCACGGGATAGAGGTAGAGGCCATGACGCAAACTTGGATGCTTATCACCGAGACATGGAGAGAGAGAGAGACTGCGCGAGACAGAAGCCGTCTGCCGATGGTCACCCTCTAGAACATCTGCTGACCCCCTGCCAAAACCTGTCCTGTTTACAGGGGTCGTCTATATAAATCCCTGGTGGGAGGGGGGCCCATATGTCTGGGCGTTGGCATTTTCCTCCTCTGTCCCCAGCTGACCGCTCTTTGGATGTTTATATTCACGTCACAAATTTTAGTTTATATACAAATAGGGGTTTACATGTATTATTAATAAAGATATAGCATAAATACAAAATATGGGGGTGGTAGCAAATATAAACTGTGTACATTTTAATAGAAGGGTAGGGTCTTATAAGGTATCGGCTCTAACTAATTGGAAGATATGTGACATATACTAAAAGTGTCATTATTATACAGTTTAAAATATACGATATATATATATATATATAATATATGCAGTCTTCATTGTTGGTGGCGCTCACCGTGGGAAAGACTCCGACACCAATGGACTGCGAGAATTTTAAAATATTAAGTATAACACAAACTATATATATAATGAAAGTATACAGCTAAGGCTCAAGATAATATAAACACGATTATATAATATTATATATAATATAGTATTATATAAACACGACGTCAAAATGGTAAAAAATGAATAGTGTATATTAGCCGTATATATATATACTAAAGTTTTGAAAATAGAATTATCCATATATTTTATCCTTAAATAATAAAGTATTAAACTCTCTATTAAATATCGTTTATATATCTAAATACTTAAATAAATATGAAAGAAAAGGAATTTGCGTCGCAATTGACTATACTACAATTAATTTTAATATCTGTATTCAAATTTGAAAGAAAGACTGTTGCTTAAAACGGAGGTATGTAAAGATAAAATTCAATATAGGATATCTCATTATATTCTTTATTGTTTTAGACTCTTCAGGGAGGAAAGATGAAAATAATGTTTTAAACTTCCTATAACTCTAACAAGTCAAGGATTTACAAGCTTCTCTATGATTATTTGGCCGATGAGAGCTTTCTCTACTTGTATCTTCCGGTTCTGCAGAAAAGTTGAAAATATCTTTAAAAATGAAAAATAAAATAAATCAAATATATAACGCAGTAGTTGTTTTGCTATCCACCAAGAATATATTTAGCCAATTACACCTCTTTACTAATTGATAGCTTGTACTCTAGTTTTTCCTTCTTTCTTGTATTACTAAACTAGCCTTTGTGAACAAGTTAATCTCTAAGAACTAAAATTGCAGAACATTTTCCACCCATAGTTAATTTGTATAGTTATGTTGAATACTTTGATTTCCTTTTAATTTTCTCTTCTCTCCTTTGTTTATGTTTTTTCCCCTTTCTTCATGAAAATGATGTATGGAAAGTCCTTACAGGACGGAAATGTCCTAATAAAGCAGTTGTTGTTGTAAAACTAGCCTTTGTAAGGCGAAATGTCTTAATAAAAGGTTTTGTAATTCTTTTTGATCTCTGCATTCATATCTATTATAACATAGTACCAATCCAGCCCACCCAGCTTCAGTCCGACAGTCTTGCGTTGCCTATGGGCCCAGTGGCCTGTCGCTAGTCCACAGTACTGGTTCTGCCGCTGCGTCAAACCTCTCATCTGGGAGGCCTTCATCATCCATCGGCACCTGCAAGACTGGGTCTTCGGGCGAGGACTCAATGAAGACGCCCTGGCAATCCTTACGCCAGCCAAGACCTGTCTATATAGGTTCTATCTCAATATTGAACTGAGTGAGGTTCAGGTAGATTATCTTCTTGTCTGGAGGGGAGAACTCTAAGATGGAGGACCTTCCTTCATTGAGAGAACAGCTGTAAATATCATTCTTCATCTTTGTATTTTTTATCTCATTTACATATCTAGCGATTGACTGATTGCGTGTCATTAAAATATTTGAAGTGTAAAAAATGACTACTATAGCATATGGTATACATGTGAAACCATCTCTAATAACAAAGCTTAATCATGTCTGAATATTCGAAGGTTATCAGAAATCAGAATTTGGTGTTACCCATCATATTTCATTAATCTTTTCCTATTTCAACCTAGTTTTTACCGCCTTGAGAAACTTGCTTATTCAAATTTATTGTATATATCTCTCTAAATAAAAATGGTAAAATACACCGATCAAATTTCATATTCTAGTGAGTATTGATGGAAAAATTTGATTTTGAGTTAGAATAATAATGCTTTTTAATAATCTTGTAGATAAAGGAATGGTATACAAATCAAGAGATTTAGGTGACAAAGTTATCGAAACTTAGGACATATGAATTAAAAGAATCGAGTTAGGTTGATGTAACCCTTCTTTTCACTCTCTACAAAAGGTTTTAAAATATAAAATATATATCATATTATAGAACCTTGATAGACAATCCCATTAAATTTCGTTCATCTTCTAAACACAATATGAAAGAAAATACCAGGAATCTTCCAAAAGTTGAAAGGTTGTGAGAATCAATTTTGTAAAGAGTAAATAATGCAGCACAATGTAGGATGTAATAACGCTGTCAGAGGATGATGCTGGGAGAATAGATTGCTTGTCAAGGTAGGAGTGCCATTCTTATCTCGGACCTCGGGGCTGTAGACCTCTGCCATTTCTATTTTCCATCTACCAATCTACATATTTTGATGAGATTAGCCTCTATTGATGCCTGTGAACTCTACCACTACTTATATGAATGTATATCATCTGCATCAATAATTAACTTTTTAGTGAATGGCAGTTGCTAGAGTGTATGCTTTTATTACAGGAGGGGAATTAAGTACGGTCGTCGATATATCGGGAATAAAGTATTCGCCTAAAATCCCAAATTCGTCGTCACAAAATATTAAATTTGAAGTTATCTTGAAAGCTATGTAGACTATAAGTCTTGGAATTGGTAGCATAGAATGACGCAACACTGCTAATTCACCGTATTTCTCAACCTATAGAACAAATGTGAACCGTATTTATATATTGAAGCATCTGGTTCCCTTATTCCAAGAGCCAAGAAGACATAGATGGCTAGGAATAAACAGGAAAGTGTGCAACGACACCGGTGGTACCTAATATATATATATGCGAGTATACATATCTTATATTTAATAAAAAAAGAGATTTTCTTTTATTGAACTGAGGAATATATAAAAGAGCATAATTTGATAAAAAGTACTGCCTGGCTTAAGGCGAGTAGAATAAGGAAAACAAAAGAATTATTTACATAATGTACAAAGGTTTTAGCCGGCCATCGGGAAAGAACAACAACGAGTTTTTATAGGGGAAGCATGACCTCTGGCGGTCGATTTAGCAGGGTATTTTATCTATGAAATTATAATTTAAAATAAAATAATATTTTTATATAACACACATATATATATATATATATATATATATGTGTTATATAAAAATATTATTTTATTATTTCTCTCCTCACCACATTTACCACTATATTGTCACATATATATATGTGACAATATAGTGGTAAATGTGGTGAGGAGAGAAATAATCACACGACGAGTTGGAAGAGGAATCTGGAAGCCATCCGAGAGAGAAAAAGGTAGCGAGAGCGCTGTCCGCTGAACGACTGTTTTCCCTGTGTACACAACCGGGGGGCTAACCAAAATAGTCGCCAGGTGGTGACGGGCGGCCCCCTCAGGAATGTGGCCAAAAAATGGTCGTAAGTTAGTTGTCTAAAGTGTCTCGTTTTAGCTGCCCATCTCTCTCTCGTTGGCTGTTGGTTTGTTTTATTAATCCTGGAAGAGCATATATTATGACATATGGCCCCCGTTGAAGAAGGCTGAACATAGTTTAAGTATATTTAAAGCTGGTGAAGCCAGGAATAGAGAAAATAATTTTACAGTTGAAATTAGTTAAGGTAATGGTGACATAGTTTTATGTAAATAAAATATTGTATAGTACACAAGTAAATATTATTTACAAGCAGTTTTACAACACTGGGGAGTTTGACATTTAAGGAAATCTTTGAAAATATCAAGGTTATAAAAGGCTATATACAACAAAATCTAATGTACTATAAGGGAAGTGATATGGAGGAGTGTGAACAACGAGAAGAAGAGTCACATACATATGATGAAATTCTGAAGATCATTAAGACTGGGGAACTCTACACTTTAAGATATTTTTCAGGCGGACATGGCAAGGGGAAACTTGTCATGGGCTTTCTATGCTATAAGTGTAGAGTACGAGAAATGAGATTGAGGTTGGCAATTGTGTGAGCTCAGGACTGAGGTAAATATAAAACTACATAGAATGTTAGAATTTCGGCGAACAGAGCGAGGGGAAACTTGCTTTGGGCCACTCTACCTTATCTATGTAGTTACTTGTGTAGCGAGTCCGAGGGGAAAAGTCCCGTGTGTAGGTGAGGAAGTCGAATGGACTTATATTTAATTTGCGAAGATAAAGTAGTTCGAGATGCAAAGGTAGAATATAGGCGGACAGAGCGAGGGGGAAACTTGCCCTGGACCTTTCTGCCTTAATTATATAGATACTACTGGGTTCGTAAAGTCTCGTTGTCAGGTTAGTAATTGGTAAAGATTTCAGGGGATAAGTGGTTCAAATATCTTTGATCATCTTGATTGTAAGTGTAGTCATGTTGCTTTCGTGAGTTAATAGCCGTTTTAGTATGGATTAGAGTGTGATTGAAGTGTTTATATGGGAAATTGAAGGTGTTTTTAGGTTGGTCTCGATCATTTACGGGCGGTGAAATAAATTGTTCGTTTTCCGTATAGTGTTTTGATTTGTTGACATGAATTGTATCTGTCTCACGACTTAGAGGTCGGTTGGAGCGGTTGATCCGGACGATTTGAGGGGAAATTATCTCCAGTATTTCATAAGGTCCTGAGAAGAAAGGTGCCAGTTTACCGGTATCTGGATGGTGGTATGTTTTTGCCAAAACGAGATCGCCTACTTCAAAATCGGAAGCTCTATGTGTTTGGTCGAATCTCGCTTTGTCGCGTAAGTGTCGTTCGTGTGTCCTTTGATAGGCCAATTCTCTGGCGTCGTCGATTTTTGGGTAGTTTTGTACATGCTCGGATAGTTGTAGCGGGAAACTACCTAACAAAAGGTATGACGGTGGAAACCCGGTCACAGAATGTGGGGTATGGTTATAAGCCTGAAGGACCTGAGGTAGTAGTTTGGTCCAGGCCGTCTTAGGTTGTTGGAGGCGCAACAGTTTAAGTTTGCCAGTAATCGTGGCGTTTAGTCGTTCACTTAATCCGTTGGCCTGAGGGTTGTTGCTTGTCGTGAGAAGTTGGCCAATGTTATGTCTAATCAAAAATCTACGAAATTTCGGAGAGGTGAAGGCAGGAGCTCTATCCGTCAAAAGTTGTTTAGGAGAACCAAACTGCATCATCTTTTTAATCACTTGGGTATAGGTGAGATTGCTGGTGGACCGCGATGGAAATGCCTACGCGTACCGTGTGGCATGGTCCACTACGACATGTAAGAAGGTTTGAGAATTTCCATATTTCGCGAATCCAGAAATAGTATCTAGTGACACTAGTTCGTACGGCAGGACCGCTGGGGGGAGTTGTCCCAATTCTCCGTAGATAGGTCCTTTTGGTGGTTTGACCAATTGGCATACTGAACAGGTTCTTACATGTGTTCTGATGTCATTTGTCATGCCGTCCCAATAGTATTGGGCTGCGATCAGTCTGGTCATCTGCGAAATGCCGGGGTGATTGAAATCGCGATGGGCTCGTTGTAGTAGGGTGCCACGGAGTGATGGTGGAACAATTATTTTAGTGACACCCCGTCGTGTGATGGTCATAAGGTCCTTGTCATTGAGGATATACCTTGTGTCCCTCCGTAATTCGCCCTGATGATCTTTTATTTGACCTGTGGATAGGAATCCACAGAAAGGGTTACGGGGAGAGTAGGTCCGCCTCGTACTGACGCGAGCCCTTGAGGTATTTGACCTCATAGTCGTAAGCTGAGAGTCGAAGGCTCCAACGAAAGAGGCGTCCGGTGGGATCTTTTATGGTCTTTAGCCATTGTAAGGCGTGATGATCCGCGTAGATGACAAACCTTGTACCTAGGAGGTACACTCGGAATTTGTCAACGCACTCTACAATGGCTAAGCACTCCAGTTCAGATATAGTGTAATTACGCTCATAGGAACGCAACACGCGACTGTAATATTGTACAGGATAGATGTTACCGTCAGGATGTACTTGTTTGAGTACACCTGCGATGCCCTGCGTGGAAGCGTCGCAATAGACCTGGCATGGGAGCCCTTCTTGAAATAGATGTAACACAGGTTGTGTTGCGAGATGTTGCTTCAATTTATCAAAGGCTTGTTGACAATTCGGGCTCCAAAGCCATTTGGCGTTCTTTTTTAGTAATTGATTTAAGGGGTGGCGAAGTCTAGCATATTCTGGGATGAATTTATGATATACGTTGACGGCTCCTAAAAATGATTGTAGGGTTTTAACGTTGATAGGAGTTCTAATAGCGTTGATGATTTCGATATTTTTAATATTAGGTGTGTAAGTCCCTGCGGTAATGTGGAGCCGAGAAAATCTATTTCATTTTGATAAAAATTACATTTTTTAAGGTTAAGTTGGAGATTTTCCTCTAAACAGAATTTAAAGAAAAGTCGAAGGTGCGTAAGGTGTTGTTCTGAGGAGTCAGAAAAAATAACGAAGTCGTCATAATAATGGGCTATGAAAGAGAGGTGGTGTTTGTGGATCAACTGGGTAATCACACGTTCGAAATTTGGGATGCTGATTTGAACCCAAAGGGTAAGCGTTTGAAATTATATTGCCCTTGTTGAGTCACGAAAGAGAGTAGTGGTTGACTCTCCTCCGCGATGGGGATTTGATAGTATGCATTGCTTATGTCAACGGTGCTAAATACTCTGGCTTTCGACAGGTTATCCAGTACCGTTTCTATCAATGGCAAAGGGTGCAAATCCGAGGGTACTAGTTCGTTCACGCGACGGAAGTCAATGCAGAGACGCATGGTGTTATCGCGTTTGCGAACGAGTGTCACAGGAGAGGAATATGGGCTAAAGGAGGGGGGTGATTATGTCATGTTTTAGAAGTTGGGATATCTGGTCCTGAATTTCCTTCTGGTAGGCATAGGGAGTTCGGTATGGTCGGAGGGAAATAACCTTATCGGAAATAATTTTGAGTTTTACAGGGGTTATGTTGAGTGGTAATACATTGAATTTATTGATAGGGAAAATATCTTTAAAATAATACAATAATTGCTGATAAGGGATAGTCAGTTCTGGGCGTTGTTCGATAAATTCTTTAATCATTAATTCTCTAGAGGCGCATGGGCTGGTAGGAATGCTATTAAGGTTGTAAGGGTGAGAGGGGCATTCAGGGGAAGGTTGATAAATATTACTAAGGGTTGTTTGTAAGTAAGGCTCACGTGGAGGTTGAAAATCGTCAACGCCAAAGTTAACCGAGTGAGTTATGGGTCGTTTAGGGTTAGAAGTTATTATTCGTGAGCCGTGCTTACAAGTGGGAAGGTCACATACAAAATGGTACAAATGTTTAGGTACTGGGACACTATTTTGAAGTATCAATTGATTATGAAAATCTATTGTTAATCTTAAGAATTGCATAACAAGAATAGATAGGATACCATGTTCAAGGGGTGAATTTAAAATATAAAATGTTTCATTAAAATTAAAATTATTAAATTGTATTGGTAAGGTAACTAATCCGATTGGTTTGGCATGACTAGATATAGTACGGATAATAACATCATTGTTAATAGGGGTGGAACAAATGAAACTATTAACATTTTTAATACATTCAAATTGGTTTAAACTAATTATGGAAACATTGGCTCCAGAGTCAATTAGGAATGGCATCTTTAAAGAATGAATGATAGGGGTTAAAATAATTGCACTTACAGGCGTATGCTGGTTTAGGGTGCAGGTAGGTTCATTGAGCTTCGGAGGAGTTCTACTGCCGAAGCTGGCATTACTTGGTTTCTCCCGAGCTCGTCGTTGCTGCGGTCTCGTAGACACCTGCAGGCCCAGTCGATCTTTGGGGTTGCTCGACGCTGTGGACCGCAGGTGTAAAGGTCCGAAATGTCCGCTGGTAGGGCCCTCGCTGCTGACACTGTGCGTGCCAGTGTTGTCCGCCACAGTAACGGCAAGGATATGGTGGGGTCTTGTCCACGGTGGTGGGAGGTGCTCTGCTCTGGCGCGGTGATCGTTGTTGGGCAGCTTTAGTGCTGGTGTTATCCCCTTCGTAGGTCAGCTGTTGGGCTAAGCACAACCATTCTTCTGATCCCGAGGGTTGTGCCATCTTTAAAAGGTTGCCATAGTTACGTGGCACACCGTTGGATAGTGCTTGCACGATGGCACTCTTAGGGAGGTTGATCGCCAACCCTATTCGGACCTTGTTCTTGTAGTAGGTCTCGATCTCGGCCATCGATGTGCATTTAAGTTCATAGAACTCTTGAAGGGTGAAACTAGGGCGTCGGGGATAGACGGCGCAGAGTGACTCTTTGACCTCTTCATAAGTCTTATTGAGTAGCGCTAAGTCTTGTGCAATTTTGCGAGGTTCGCCTCTGAGTGATGATAGAGCCTTTCGAGCTTGGCGTGCTGGCTCTAAGTTGTGGAAGTTCGGCTGAGACTCAAGTTGTGAGAAGAAGTGTGCGGCAGGTTCATCTCCGTCGTAGGTGATTGCTTCTTCAGACTCACGGTTTAAAAGTTGGTCTAGACAGAGGGTGAGAGTTCGAAGGGAAGCGGCTACAGTAGAGTCGGTCGTTGGTTCTTGTGGAACTTGGTTGTGGGTTTGTTCGATCATCGTGGTATTGCTTCTTGTTTTCCTCATACTCTGGTATATGAGGGATTTGTTTCCCGGTCAGGTCTTATCCTGTCGACTTTCGATGTGACAATATAGTGGTAAATGTGGTGAGGAGAGAAATAATCACACGACGAGTTGGAAGAGGAATCTGGAAGCCATCCGAGTGAGAAAAAGGTAGCGAGAGCGCTGTCCGCTGAACGACTGTTTTCTCTGTGTACACAACCGGGGGGCTAACCAGAATAGTCGCCAGGTGGTGACGGGCGTCCCCTCAGGAATGTGGCCAAAAAATGGTCGTAAGTTAGTTGTCTAAAGTGTCTCGCTTTAGCTGCCCATCTCTCTCTCGTTGGCTGTTGGTTTGTTTTATTAATCCTGGAAGAGCATATATTATGACATATATATATATATATATATATGAAAAAATAGCACAAATGTAACATTGTACTGGGATAAGGTGCATAAATTAAGAAAAAGGCATCTCCTTATCGTGCAACTGAAAGTTGCAGATGGCTGGCGCCATCTATCGGAATAAATATCAACTATTCTCGTTGATTTTTAATTATTCCAGAATTGGCCAAATACCCATTCTTGATTAATTAAAAATCAACGAGAATAGTTGATATTTATTCCGATAGATGGCGCCAGCCATCTGCAACTTTCAGTTGCACGATAAGGAGATGCCTTTTTCTTAATATATATATATATATATATATATATATATATATATATAACAGCCTCGTTTTAAATCTGATTTAAATATACAAATAGAAAATGAAGTATTAGAGATCTCTAAATTGAAGATTTTTTCACACACACAAGAGAGAATATAAAGAGATAAAGGTAAATTTTTTGAAAATAATTATATTAATAGTTAAGACAAATAGACTGGAATTCTCTCAGGAAACCATCTATCATTGCTACCCTCAATCGCTACGTTACTATTTCCTAAACATATAATTCACTAGCTCAATATTTATCTGACTATTGTCCGGGAGTATTTTCCCCATGGTTGGAGGTTATTTTTTAATAACATTTATTTAAAAAATACATTTTTTATTATATATATGTCATAATATATGCTCTTTCAGGATTAATAAAACAAACCTAGAGTCAGCCATAGAGAGATGGGCAGCTAAAGGGAGTCACTTTAGACATCACGACATTCCAAAGGGGCGGCAAATGGGGCCCGTCCGTCAACACCTGAGGACGATTTTGGGACAGTTGCTGGGGGCGTGCAACACAAACGGTCGTTCAGCGGTGGCATCCCCTCGCCCTACCTCTCTCTCTCGGATGGCTTCCAAATTCCTCTACCAATTTGTGGCGTGATTATTTCCCTTTCCCCACCACATTATTACCACTATATTGTCACATATATATATTTTTAAATCATCGATAAAATTAACACAAATATTCGTATCATTTTATTAATTTCTATATTAATTTTCATTTAAAATTAAGCATTTATTAATATATTTCGCATTATTATATAACAAAATGTGTATATATATGCGCATATTTATAATTCAATTTATCAGAATTTATATAGATGTATACAAATAAAGTCATGAAAACATACTGCCACGCGGTCATAGAGCAAACACTTTACGAGGCGCGAAGATACGCACTAGTGTTCATTATCTGTGATGTGTGATGGGAATTGTTTGCATCCAGGGCCTTCTACATCTTCTTTCATACACCATGCATTCTCTTTTAAACATTATGTAGAAAGTAGTTCCTTCTTATAGCGTTTCTTAAAGTCTCTTCACTTTATATTTTTTCATTAGAAATATATATAAGTCTAGAAGCATAGAGCGCCTCTCCCGTCAAAATAAACGTCAAAACCTGACACCATCTATTTTGACGGGAGAGGCACCCTATGCTTCTATGGCTCAATTTTCTCCCGGAAAATTTCAAACCATATATATAAGTATGTGCAAAAAGGTACATCTCCCCTTCTGAATAAATTTTATAAATTTATTATTCTATTATATATATATACTAGCGGATGTACCCGGCTTCGCCCAGGTTTTTCTCGAGGGAATGTTTGTAGTCTAGTAATAAGAAAATATACTACACCTAAAAACTATCAGAGAAAAGAGAAACCACGGAAGGTGAACAGAAAAATGCTTACAATGGATGTTATGTTTACGATATCAGGTTAAATAAAAACAAAGATAAAATTTGCATATGTTGGTCACTATAAATTTGTATATTTGTTAGGCGAAATTAGAAACATGATAAAACAATTGGGTATTTAAAAACAAATGTAGAAATAAAAGTTGAAGTATAATAAACAATGTTAAAGATTAGTTTTAATTATTAATCAAGATTGTGTGTGAATATGTGAGAAAGATGTAATATCGTTGTTGTTTTCTTGGTCGACTGTTTTACATATGGTGTTATCTTAAAATTGCTTGTTTTGAATATTTTTTAGATTGAGATTATTAGCTAGTATGTAAAAAAATTAACTCTGTTGAAATTTAATTTTGTATTTATATATAAATAAAATTAACTCTGTTGATATTTTTTGTATTTAATCGATAACAGCGAAGTTACGCATGTTAATGTTAGGAAATATATTTTGATGTTAAGCAAAACCTGCTCCATCTCGTTTTACATAAATGTTGAAAATTTGGTTGAAATTGATGCATTGTAAAGAAAGTTTTTAGTGATGTCCACTTATGAAATTTCCATTTTATTAATATAGATATAAATGAATTAAAAAGCAATCTATTTATCAATAATTATAAATAAACGCTCTTCCCATATTTATAATATTATAAAATAAATGAAGCTTCCAGGGTTAAGTTTCTTGTGCAACTTTTTATTTTCAAGTTTTCGGACTTTTTCGGATATTTTTCTCTAAATATATAATAAGTATTTGAAATATGTATATAATAATGTGTATATAAAAATTGTATTTATTATTAAATTTTTAGAGTGATAATCCTGTTGAAGGACTGACAAGTCCGAAAGCTTGAAAATAAAAGGTTGCACAGGAAACTTAATCCTGGAAGCTTCATTTATTTTATAATATCAATAATTATATTTAATTTTATAGCCCACACATAATTTTATTGAAAATATTTAAGGAAACTGCTGTGCGCATAATTCTTGTCCAATAAATAATTCCATCGAGAGTCCAGTGCTAGAGTCGTCATCAGTAGACCGTGGACCATTTTAGCCAAACAAATCGTTATCCACTTCTGCAGAGGGAACGACGGTCATTTTCAAGAACGATTAAGCCTCATCAAGATGACCGACACTAACTCAGCGATTGACAGATTCAGAGAAACTATCGACAACTCCTACTTTGCAGGCAGCTCAGAGGTTCTGGGACACATCACGTTTGTCTCTTTATGACTCACTTGTATTCCGCTACAGGCATTCTAACGAAGCCCGTATCTTCTGGTGATAAAATCACTTAGTTGGTTTAGCTCATAGTTCTGTGATTCATTACAATCACTGAGCGAGTGTTCAAAATAACAGATTCTATGTGGTCTCTAGAGAAGCATATTGAAATAAAATTACACAATTTGAAAAGCAATTTGAAATTGATCCATTCTCACAACCACCCTGACAGCCCAGAAATCAGAAATTTGTTAGCTTGCATTGTCATCAGGATCGAGCAAGTGTATAAAATTTCAGACTTCTACGTGCTCTGGAAGTATGTTATAAATGGTTACAAAATTTTGGACAGACACTTATAGGCAAGTTAAATAAAAGCTTTTAATAAGAAAATTTAAGATATTAGGAAAAATAATTTGAGCCGTGTTTTTCGACATTGCCAAAGCATTCGAAAAAGGCTGGGACGAGGCCCTATTTTAAAAATATGTAAAAAAAACCTTCCTGGAGATATCATAAAAATCACACAGAATTTTTAGCGAACAATAAATTCAAAGTAAAGATCAAAGATTTATTGTCAATAGCTATGAAAATCCATGCTGGGGTCCCTCAAGGCTCAGTTACTGGGCTTAGCCTTATATGGCGTATACATCGATGTCTTCTCCTGCATTGAAGAAATATATATTCAAAAAGCAGAAACGTTTAGCACTCCTCTTGACAAGAATGGAATGGCCTTTGGAATCAAACATACGGTTGAAGCACAACTAGTCTACCTTTGTGGCACTTGAAAAATATCACAACATTCATTTGCCGATGATACCGCCATTTTACCTTGACATATACATTCGAAAAACGTCATATGAAGCTCCAAGAGGCCTGCATCTTCGCCACAATTTGGGGAAAAAGAATGGCGAGTCGCAATGAATCACGGAAAAGGTAAAGCAATCATCTAATAAATAAATAAGACCAAATTAAGAAAACATTGGATGAACTATTTGTTTTCGACGATTCTAATAAATTCCATCGCGTTGGCCTTTTACTATAATAAATGGAAAGACGATATTCTTTAGCTAGGGTTGACCTCAGACATTCATCTAACCTTTCAAAATCATGTGGAAATAGGATCAATCTGGCAAAGGCAGCACAACACCGACTAGTCCTATTAATATAATCAAAAATTGAATTAGACCTGCATTGCTAGGGAAACATTTACACATCAATATAAAGGACAATACTGATCTATAACCACCCAATGTTATGACCCAATGTTAAGAGAAAGAACATCTTTATAAAAATTAGAAGTGTTTGGAAACAAAATGATATCAGAAAAATCACGTACGCACCTTGGTTCGTCCGAAACACTATCATCAGGAACACGATCTCTATATTAAAAATATAATAACTAATATATAATCAAATATTCACAAATATTCTATTGTAAAAAATATTTAACATAAAAACCGCCCAAAAACATTATTGTATGACTTTGATAACCTAGGTTGTGCTCTTTTTGAGCGGAGGGGGGTGGGGGACCAATTAAAGTTATTTTGAACTGGACCTGAAACTTATTATAGCGGTAACTCCTTATTTTAAATAATATAAAATATTAAAATTTGATAAAGAGAGCAGAGTTCACTGATACATTTTCAAACATACCTTCAGGAGATCATTAGTCCATTTAAAATAGATGAAAATGTGGGACCTATACCATATTGCAGTCATATAACTGTGGGACTAGAAGCAACAACAAAAGAAACTATTGCCATTAAGTATAGGTACCACTATAACCTTAGGAATAACAAGCTACGCTCAAAAAAGCAATAAATCAACTTGTAGAAAGTTTATAATATGATGCACTAGCGCGCCATCTGTTATCAAAATTCGAAACTATTTTAAATGCGTAAGATTCTTTTTGAAATTAAACAATTTCTACTGCCCTTACTGCAATGGGAAAATTAATGGGAAGGCCTGGCTCATCAGTGGTGAACCCTCCCAGCGGTTTCGCCAGTTTAATCTACCATCGCTGGGAGGGTTCACCACTGATGAGCCAGGCCCTCCCATTAATTTTTCCATTGCAGTAAGGGCAGTAGAAATTGTTTAATTTCAAAAATAATCTTGCGCGTTTAAAATAGTTTCGAATTCTGATTGTAGAAAGTTTGCAATGTGTTTGATAAATATCATAAAAAGGAAAATAAAACTTATAAAAACATGGTTACAAATTGTCTTCAATGTTTTGAAGTTTACCACAAAGTTGGGTGTGGGGAAAGAATACCAAGAATCTGCCTTCCCAGACCAGCGTAACGAAGTTTCAGCAACTTTAATCCTCTCAGGCTGAGGGACAAAGTTGGGGTCAGAATCTTTGGGCTAATTCCATCTCAGCACAGAGACAATATTGTTATGGCGTACTTTGTTCTGACTTTGTAGCATTAAATTTTTCTCATAATACTACACACAAAAATATATAACCGTAAATATGCAAGGAAAAGGTTGGTTTTACTTATTGTTGGCTTCACAAAACCTTTCTGAGGTATATATATATATTAATATAAAATCA
>CP092886.1:146055051-146129957 GCA_030710605.1 Cordylochernes scorpioides
AATAAAAAGATGTTCTGCTGATTTTTGGTTATCTTGAGGATTATGCTATGTCAATGCCGTCGTGGTTAAAATCTTGAACTATAATACTAAAAATAATGAAGATTAGAAATAGCTTTAATTGAGCTTATTGGATATATATAAAAAACATAATTTGATAAAAGTACTGCCTGTCTTAAGGCGAGTAGAACAAGGAAAACAAACATAATTTTACACAATTACAAAAGTTTTAGCCGGCCTTCGGGAAACAACAACAAAGGGTTATATAAACAGAGAGCGCGACCTCTGGCGGGCGACTTAACAGAATATTTGAATCTATGAAATATATTTAAAATAACATTTTAAATAATACCTTTATATAACATATATATTTATTTAATATATTATTCCGAATTCTGGTATAAGAGAGGTCTTCAGACCTATAAGCTTATTTCCATATAGGTTCCCCTAATCTTCCTTCCATAGTAAATGCGTGCACGGTATATAATAAAAACAAGCAAATACAATAGTAGAGCGGTCTGTAGATTAATTTGGCGAAGCCGCTGAAAGGGTTCACCAGTGAAGAGCTAAGCACTCTCATCTAACAATTTTTATCATTTCAGTAAGAGAAGACTGTATAGAAAATATTTCATATGAATATAATAAGGAAATCATATTGACAATAAATATTATAAATACTAATTTTAAATATGTAATGAACTTTGAGACTATTCTAAGCGCGAAATTTTCTTTTATAAATAAATTCGCGCTGAGAATAATTTCAAATTTCAACAACAGATGACACGCGGCTATGTCATTACATCAAATATAAGTAGTTTTGGAAATTTCAATCCTGATCAAACAACATTACTAGCGGCAAATCCACATTTATTAATTCAACATTTAGTTGATATTTACTCCTATAGATGGCGCTTTGCTATCAGGAATTCTTAATTGCCTGAGTAAGATATGTTTTTATCACTCTTAAAAACACCTTCTGGAGACTTAGCAACCCACTGAAGACGCTGAGAACTATTTCAGAAAAGAAAAATATAGCAATAAAACTCTATAATTTCTACAGATCAATTGTAAATAGATTCATACACAAAAGAGGTAATGAGGAAAGTTTTAGAACAGATGCCTAAATAAATCCCTTTTCAAACAAAGACTCACGTGCACAAGTGGAAAGGGAGAGGAATTGCTGTATTGTTTTGTTGTTGTATGGCGAATCCATGCAGGGCAATGGGCCCTAATAAAAGCCTTTTTGTTGTTTTGTTTTTGTTGATAGGTTTTTATCCTTTTAGCGTCTAATCTTCACTACTTTTAGAAGAAAAAAAATATTGAATTAGAGAACACTTTTTGAGATTTAATTTAAAAAATTGAACTTAATAGATAATATTTTTAGAAGAGTTATATGCCTACTAGACTTCTAGTTCGAAACAAGTCTGAATATAAAAAATATTCGAGTAGAGCTATTCCAAAAATATTGGTTATCAGATTTCATTTTAATTTGAATCCAAAATACGTCCTCTCATTAAATATGATACAATGTAGATTAATATAATCACGATTTCAAAATATATAAAATGCTCCCAAATACAGTACCAAGATTTCCATACATAGGTAAAAAAAAGTACGAGGAAAACGATAGGCTATTTTAAATTATATATAAATTAAATATTAAAAATATATATTCAAATTATTCTACTTAGCTCACGAACAGCGCTCTCTATCAAGGTTACAAATACGTTTAAAATCGATATCTTCTCAAATTTTATTAATAATAGTGTTCGCTTAATAATTAGAATACTTGATCTAAATCGAGATATTTATAGACGCTCGCTCGATTTGAAGATTTACACATGTGTATATCGTAACTAATCTGACTGTAAAGTTTGGAGCGGGACGTTTCACAAGAGTGACATCCACGGCGCCAAATTTATAATTGTAACGAATAGTGTTTGAATAAAACATTTAATCGGGTAAACCCGGGCGTTGCCCGGGTCATTCGTCTAGTTTTATTAATATTTATATTAACAAAATATTTTTAAAAATTAATTCTGTTGACGTTATGTGGCGCTGAGTTTGTTGTTTACACACATTAAATATGTCATAACACTTTGATAAAGGTTGGCGTTCAGCCAACTGAAATATTGGTAAAATAAATAATATTTTGATCCAGTATATGACTTTTTAATTAAAGATTCATTAATAATAACCATCATTTCTCTCTCTGAAACCAATATACAAAAATTATTTCCTCCATTTGAATTACTTTATGCTTTCATCTTCATTACCATAAGCTCATTTTCATTATCCGGGGCATTAACTGTTGTAATATATTTTAATGTTCAACTTATTCTGATTGTAATTTTTATAATATTTTTTTCATGCACAAATTTCCTCCACCTACTTTATATTTTTAAAATTATTTCAACTGTGATATTATAACACTATGCGGCGCTGAGTTTGTTTATACAAAAATGTAATGCCTTGATAAAAGTTGGCGTTCAGCCAACTGAAATATTGGCAAATAAATCTTTTATTCAAACCAATATATGCATTTTTATTATCTAATATATCAATATATACTGGATTTTTACCATAATTATAAATAGTGTAACAACCTCCAACCTTTAGTTAACCTCCAACAGTTACTATCTATTCCCTTCCAGAGTTCCTAGTTAAACAGTCCTCACAACTTTAGATAACTCGCTAAATACTTCGAGAATGCAGATTAGTGCGATGAAGAGCGCCTGCTCGAAAAGGTTTGCTTTTTACATACACAATAAAAGAAACTTGTTTCAAATACATTGTTAAAATGCATTATGTGAGAGATTCCTCTTTTGATATATAAATATTCTCCTATATAATCAAATATATTTAAATAAAACACATCTAAATTCGAGACTATTATAGACGTGTTTGATTATTTTTAAAAATTAAACAATTTATACTACCCTTACTGCAATGGAAAAATTAATGGGAGGGCCTAGCTCATCAGTGGTGAACCCTCCCAGCGGTTTCGTCAGTTTAATCTACCATGGTATATATATATATATATATATGGTATATATATATATATGAAAAAACAATAGAAAAAAATAAAAGATAAGTGGGTCAGGTGTTGATATTAAAGCACATGTGCTCGTAGTCAGGAGATGCCTTCTTTATTTTTAATATATATATATATATATATATAAAATGTAAATAATAAAGTTTATCAAATAAAATTATAAATCTTAAATATAATTTAAATTAAGTTGATATTATAGAGTGATTTAAGATGGATTTATATATTGATATAACTATATTTAAAACTTTTAATAATAGTAATATTTATATATAAAAAGGAAATTCTATTAGATTAGCAAGCTAAATCTAAATTAATTATATAAGATAAAAGTTGATAATTATTTTTGTGTTTAAGTTAGATGAGATTAAAAAGTTCTTTATATGTATTATATTTATATCTTATTTAGGAGAGAAAAATGTAATAAAAGTAATTATATGTTAGAATAATATGTTTTTATTTTAGATAGAAAAAAAAAATTTTTTGAAAAATAAAAAGAAAATTTAACAAGAAAAGAAGATTTAACAACGTAACGTCTTTTAGCATCGGCTTTTACCCGTCATTTAGACATACTCTTAAAATAAATAGGAATAAAGAAGAGATTTATAATGATTATATATTTATTTTTTAGTAAAAGAGAGGAAAGAGATAAAGAAAGAACCATACACTTTTATTTCAAACAGGTAGAGAATTGAAAGGTTGTTAGTATTTTTTTAGTTAATTAATAGTTTTTGTAATTTTTTTATATAATTTTTTTTTTCCTATATAATTTTAGATTTTTTTTTTTTCCTAAGAGTAAGAATAATATGAAATAATGTTTTTGCCTAGTTAAGGATAGATAAACATATTTTAAATCTTTGCCTATTAGAAATTATTTTTTGGAACCCTAATGGTAGACCAGGACATTACACAAAAGGAGATTTGGAAAATCTATTGGAGAGAGAAATCTGTGGTACCAGGGCTCTTCAGATGAAAATACCACAACCCATTTCACCCTTACTTTATTATGGATTGATTTCTCTTCGACCATTAAACTGTATAATTAAATTAATATTAGATATCATAGAAGGAGGTTGTTTACTTACTTATTCAAAGTGGCGTCTGCCGCTCCCTCGAGACAGCGCACATGTGTGGATGTAACATCTGTCTGTCAGGGACCCGCGACACTGTTCTAAAAGTAACCTTCCCTTTTCTAGGAAATCTTATTTTTAAAATTGTTAGAAGTTAGAAAAGTTGTAAGAAAAGAATCATTAGAAATTTTAAAGATTGTGAAAATATGTATTAAAATTTTGTTTTCATTGATATAAGTTACATTTTTATTAAAATTATAAATTAATTGAATAATAAAACATTTATTATGCTTCAAATTCATTTATATTTGTTTTCCAGTTCCCTCCCACAGTAACTGGAGATCAAATTGAATGAATTTAATGCTTTATAATCGTTATCATATAATTAATATATTTAAAGTCATAGGAAATATATTCAATAATTCTATCATTTGTTTTAGTATAAGAGTAGAATATAAGTTGTTGGTTAGATTAATTGGAGAAGTTTGAAGTTTCAAATTTATAATTATATTTATTATTGCTTAGGTATTTGTGTATTGACAGCCTATTGTAAAACTTTACTGTTTTGTATTTAAAACCATTGTTTAAATACTCTTTATTAAGATTTTTAATGTCTTTAATAAAGTTTGTTTTAATGTTGTTGATTCTATAAAATCTTAAAAATTGACCAAAATATATGCCTTTGCAGCAATTTGATGATATGTTGGAATTGACATTACAGAATTTAATAATTTTAAAATTATAACAATTTCTTTTGTCATATGTTCCAATTGACTTGTTTGCAAGGTTTATATTTAAGTCTAAAATGTTAACCTCCTTGTTATTAGTTATCTTTTCATTATTTTTAAGTTTCAAATATTTAGTGTATATTTTGTAAATGACATTATTGAATTTTGGGTTATTCAAGATAATGATGTCATCTACATAGCGGAACATATGCCAATTTACATCATTCTGTAGGAAGAACTCTCTTTCATACCAAAAAAGTAATAAGTTTGCTAGTAGAGGACTGGATGAAGTTCCCATTGGAACACCTTTAGATTGAATGTATATTTTGTTTTTAAAATTAATATAATTAAAGTTTAAGAAGGTTTCAAGTAATGTTTTTGCTGTTTTGTTATCTAATTTAAATGTTTTGTATTTGTTGTGAATAATTTGAATATGGAATGTTTTATCATTAATGAATTCATTTATTAAGCTGTGTATTTTATTATTAAGGTCTTCTAAACGTATGTTAGAGTAAAGATCTTCAAAATCAAATGTATGAACTGTATTGATCTTTTGTAGGTTATTTGTTAGGAAGTTAATGATTTTTTTATTAGAATCTATGAATTTATAATTATGTTTGTTAGTTATTTTATTTATTATGAATTGAAGTGTTGAAGCTAGTCTTAAATCTATGTTTTTTATGACTGAGTTTATTCCTGATGTGATTGTTCTAAATGAGATTGGTGTTTTATGTAATTTAGGAATAATATAAAATTTCGGTATGTTTGTGTTTTTGTTGTAATTAATGATTTTTAGTGTGTTTTCTACATTTTTAATATCTTTTTTGATTTTAGTTTCAGTTGTTTTTATGAAAGTGTATTTACTGTTGTTATTAATTTCATTTTTTAGAAGGTCATGATATAAGTTTTTACATATAATAGATAAATTATTTGAACATTTATCTATTGGACATATGATAAAATCTTTTTGTAAGTTTTCAAAATTGTCTTTTAAGGAATTAATTTCCGATTCATTAGGGATTGTGTATTTTAGTATGTTGTTATAATAGTTTTTTATTTCTTTACTTAATTTATATTTCCATTCTAGGAAAGTAAATTCAGGAATTCTGTGTTTTATACTAGTTTTATTAATGAATATATCGATGTCTTTTAATATAGATTTAATTGTATTATTGAAATTGTGTTTGATCTGAGGTATATATTTATATCCTCTATTTAAAATGTTTTGGAGTTTTGGTTCCAAAAAAGAATAATCGCTAGTTAAAATATGTCCTGTGAATTTATATTTATCTAGAACATTGTGGCAATTACATTTAGATTTTTTAAAATTTGTTAGATTATTAATAAACGGGTTATAATTGCATAATATACTGCCAATATTCTTGTTATATTTCCAGGTAGTTTTAAAATTTAAACCTTTTATAGGAAATAAACTGTTAATAGATTGGTCATTAAATATATCATTAAATTTGAAATGATCAAATAATTTGTTATTGAATTTAATAATAATGTTAATTTGGTTATTATTTTGTTTAATTTTTCTGTATTTGAAGATGTCGTTTGTGATATCTGTTAATCTATTAGAAAGATTGTGAATTTTAATGTGTTCTACAAGTTTTATAAGTTTGCTATTATTTAATTTGAATAATGTTTTAATAAAATTTTCAATGAAATTTTTTGTGTACATTTTGTTTGTGTCTAATAAGTTATTAAAGTTTATGAAGCCTAATTTGTTGGTAGTTTTACCTCTGGTTTTGACTGAGTTATTATTAGAGTTATGTTTTTTGTATTTATTACTAATTTCATAGATTGATATTTCAGATGGTTGTGGTGTGTATGTGTGGTTAAGTTCGTCGTTAAGTCCATAAGGGTATAAAGTGTTGTGTTGATAAATGTAATTGTTTTCTAATAATAATCGTTGTTTTTTGTCTTGACAAATGTCAAGTATTTCTATCATGTAATTGTTAAAGGTATGTATTTTATTGTGTTGTTTCATGTATGTGTTACCAATTGATTTTTTCGAGTGGTTTCTATGTAAATTTATTCTTATGTTTAAAGGATTGCAAGTTTGTCCTATATATGAGAGTTGACAAGTTTGGCAAGTTAATTTATAAATAGTGTTTTCTATCTTACAACTAGGTGTTTGAAATGTGTCATGGTTCTTGAAAGTTGGGCAAGTTTGACATTTCTTATTTAGACAATTTTTAGCGAGTTTAGAGAACATAGAAGGGGTGCTAACCCAAAAATGTTTGTAGTTTTTTTTAAAGTTTTTTAGTTTGTTATTCTTTAAAACGTTTTTTTTTTATTATTTGCTATAGATGTTAGTTGAAATAATTAATAATTTGTTTGATAATAAATATAGATTGTTGTATGTATATCTGTAGTAATTGTAAGAATAACTAATAAAAAACATCTTTAAACTGACTAAAACACTGAGAAAAAAAAATTCTGTGAGTATTATGTGATTATAATTACTTTTATATTTTAATCTTTCCCTTAAGATATAAATTATACCTTTTGGATATGTAAATAACAGAGTTTGTCTATTAAAAATTGAAATCTTAAATATAACTTAAATTAAGTTATTATCATAGAGCAAGCTCGTATGAATTTATATGAAATGTAAATAATAAAGTTTATCAAATAAAATTATAAATCTTAAATATAATTTAAATTAAGTTGATATTATAGAGTGATTTAAGATGGATTTATATATTGATATAACTATATTTAAAACTTTTAATAATAGTAATATTTATATATAAAAAGGAAATTCTATTAGATTAGCAAGCTAAATCTAAATTAATTATATAAGATAAAAGTTGATAATTATTTTTGTGTTTAAGTTAGATGAGATTAAAAAGTTCTTTATATGTATTATATTTATATCTTATTTAGGAGAGAAAAATGTAATAAAAGTAATTATATGTTAGAATAATATGTTTTTATTTTAGGTAGAAAAAAAAAAAATTTTGAATATATGGTAGATTAAACAAGCGAAACCACTGGAAGGATTCACCACTGATGAGCTAGGTCCTCCCATTAATTTTTCCATTGCAGTAAGGGCAGTATAAATTGTTTAATTTTTAAAAATAATCAAACGCGTCTATAATAGTTCCGAATTTTCATAACAGATGGCGCGCTAATGCATCATAAAAGCACATCTAATTAAAAATATAAGTTCTTTTCAAACAGTTGAGGCATTTTTCTTTATAGCTTCTGTAGTGTTATCCACTAACTTGTGCAACTCGTTCTCCGAGATCAAGAGCATTAAGAGACCAATTATTCCTTTAACTATTTTTCTTAAAGGTTGCCATTCAATGATAAGATATTTAATATAACTAATGATTAAAATTTTATCTTTTCTCTAGCCATTGATCCCGGAGAACAAGTTAGTGGTTAACACTACAGAAGCTATAAAAAATATATAAGTGAATGGAAATTATAATGCCTAATAAAAATATATTTTTCGAAGACATACAATCAATAGAATTATTTAAATGCTTAATTGGTTAAAGTAAACACGGTTACCAAACTACATCATTTATCGATATATAAAAATGGGAAGGATAAAGGAAATTAAGAATTTCCATTTTTGGCTATGTTTTCTTTTGGATTAAAAAATGTAAAAGTGGGAAGCCATTAATTAGAATGTCTGCTCTTTCTTAATCAATTTTAATTTCTAAATTAAATAAAACGGCGAACTCTGGGTGAATTGTCTCTTCGCCGAATATTTCAATACGTTGCGTTTATCCTGTTTTTATTCTCGCGAATGATACAGAAGGCATTTCATTGACATACGTGAGATATTTAAAAAGTATCGTGTGTCATTTCTTAAGCTTTTTTTCCCAAGAAATCCCTAAATACTTTCGTCCAAATTTTTATAATACTCAATTTGTTACAAACCACGGAAATTTCAAAAGTTTTTAAAATAGAATAAAGGCGGTGGAGGATTCAAGTTGCTTTTGTGGCATTGAGGAACAAACCTCAAGACATCTACTGATCGATTGCCCAGCATTTCAAGATTATAGAATGAAGAATGAACTAGTTGTTTGTGAACTTAACGATTTGATTTCCGATAAAAAATCATATTTAAAGTTCAATTCATTTTGTAAATACATTCTAAACTTTCTACAAAATCTAGATCTCTAATGTTTTCATGCGTTGAATAATGTAAATAACTTATGTAAATAAACTTTTCTCCTTGTTTGGCGCAAGTATCCCTTGCGGGATATAGCGCTTTGGAAATAAAATAATTGTAATAATTGTAATTGTAATGTGTCATTTTTGTCTATATAAACTCTAATTTTGTGTATTTTATATCGTAAATATTTTAATATTTCTAATGACTATGATTATTGTAAATATATTTCTCAAATATGATGTCAAGAAAAATTCATCACATATAAAATATAATAACATCTGTAGAAATAATATTCAAAATATAAACTAAATGGATTGTTTTTTGGTGAATTTTTAAATTGAAGAGGTGCCCTGGTTGCGCAAAAATACAATATAAAATACATTACATATATAAGATTTTATATTTAATATAGCGTGTGTGTGCTCAATGATAAATTCAATGAATTTATTGGATTTTATATATCAATTATGATATCTTTTAAAATATTTCCACCTTTCGAAATAAAAACAACTTTACAAAATCAACGCGATAAGTTATTGATTTTGAAATTATTCTCTCCTCTTTTTTCGATGAAATTATCACTCGCTTATTATCACTTGAAAACTGAGATAATTGATAACAATAGATAGATGAGATATAGTATGTATTATATAATAGAATTATTTACAATATTGTGTGAAATATATAACAGTAATTTACGAATACGCCACACAACCAAAAAACATTTAAAGATTTAGTCTTTCTTTGTTTTTAATAGCAATATAAATATATATATGGTAATTTAAACCAACAACCCTATATTGTATATTACTTATAACAAGATTGTCATGTTGTATATAGAGACACATCTATAAATAATTATACGCATGATTGACATGTGTTTCATTGCGTCACCATATGTAATGTACTTTGTACAAACTGAGGATGAATAAATAAAACTATGTAATAGATTAAGAGCTGAGCTAAGCAAGAGATCGAGATAGAAATCAACCCTAAAGAGGAATTTGGCAAGTCGTTGCCATCAAGGTCAAAGGGTGCAGAATAGCGCAGATGCCCCCACGCCCTTTGGACCCGTTCAAAGTCAAAATTCTCGCATGTCTCCCTCCTCGGCAAAGTATAAAAAACCTCGGTTTGAGCCGAACTTAGAGTCACTTCACCATCGGCGTGAGCCCTTGTCGGTTGTAGCCAGGACCACCTCATCGCCATGTAAAACAGTAAGATCTCGTCTATCTCCATCTTGCTCTTAGCTCGACTCCTATCTGTTCACGGAACTTTCCTACTACAACTGTGTCTCTTCGTTTTTTGTGTGTGGACATTCCCAAGCTTTCCACTCTGCCTCGACCACGACTGCATGTACTCTGTGAGAACTGTTAAAGGTCCTACAAGGTGCAGAGAGGTACTGGAAAACTCTCCACGCCCTGACTGTCCCTCTCGGTTACTACAGGTTTGACCTTCGGATACCACATATATTATCCGAAACAAAACCTCGTTCTTGCTATGGTATGTAACCTTGATTGTCAATTGCTACTTGTTTATAAAAGACAGTCGCTTAGACTCAGCATAAGGTCAGGTGTAGGTTCATTAAATTCAGGTGAGGGAAATATATGCATGTTGACATTGATGTAGTGTGTGTGTGTCTCTTAACTTGGCTAGCTTAAATCTACTCATCTATCCATACCGCGCTGGTTTCTTCAACTTGAAACTTCTGCGTGAAGAGACTTGGGAAATGTAATATCGGTAAGTTGTAAAATAAATATCCTCTTATATATGCTACGTTGGTTGATTAAACCCTCATGTAAACTCCGCAGGTCTGTCCTGGAGAAGGTCATTCATCGAAGATCAGGTTATATTCCTGGTTGATGCATTTTACATTTCGAAATGCTGGTCGTTGAGAGAGGTGGCCATCGACAGATTTTACTCCATACTTCTCCGGCGTCTTGACTCATCTTACAATGTGAGTGTCGCAAGCGTAGGCATGGATCTTACAGCCGACAATAAATTTTAATATAGGTAAATAATTCAATTAAGCACGAGTTATTCTTTTATCTATAAAACAAACTTATACTGTTCTTACTGCGATGAAAAATATTAAGAGTTTTGGGTCATCAGTGGTTAACCCTCCCAGCCGTTTCGCCAATTTAATCTACCAGACCGATTCTTAGAGCTCTAATACTGTATTGGACGAATTTGGTTATACATACTATACTGAAGGATGAAATCTTACCCTTCTAAAAGATTATGTCCATTGTTCGCTTGATTACCATTTCTGAGATTCCATAAGATTGAATGAAAAGCTTAATTTTTAAAACACAACAACACGGTGGAAGGGGACTAAGTTTATCATTCTTAAATGGCACCTCTATCGCATTAAATATTTCTATATTAATTATTGATTGTGTTAAACCAAGTTTAAGTTTTCGAGCTATGAATACTTTCTGCCAATTATATCATATTGGAAGCCAAATTCCGGCAATAAATAGATATGAAGTATAAAATAGTACTGTAGGGCTGTAGCCTCATTATGTTTATAGGAAATAATTGTATTTGGTATACAAATATTTAAACCATATTCTCAAAATTGTGAATATCTAATTATATATACTTTTTCATAGTTATATATTTTGAAAATAGAGCAATCCATGAATAAATCTTTGAATAAAAAGTGCTATATATTTAACTTATTTTATTTCTGCCATTTAAATGTCGCACAAACACGCACATGTTTGATTTAAATTAAATATTTATATTAAAAGTATTGATAAAACATACCTTTATTTTAAATATATTTCTAAATACTCGCGCTTTTATCTTTTAAATAGCGAAATTTCATTTCGAAAAAATCTTGATTATTATTATGTGTGTTGAGAAGAAGTACAAAATGAAAATAAATTTTAGAGAATAAATTATATTCTCTTACAAAATTATATTACAATATGAATTTTTTTTTCACACAAACACACGCACACACAAACTTTGTGGGTTGCCATTTACCAAAATAAACTCCGATCATAAAATTCCAACTGCAATCACACTTTGGATGAAAAGCTTCTTTTAAGTATTTTATACGCTGAGGGTTGGTGGAAATGGAGGTTCGTTGGAATGAACGCTTCATCAGGTGCCGAAATGGAATTCGCAGTAAATTACTCCATAATGGTGTTGAAACCTATTTCTTTTTTCTTGTGAATATCGTCACGTATATTATGAAAATGTCATCAAATTCTTCAAATGGTGTTTATATTCTGTAAATTTGGTAGAGAGATCATATATATCTCTCTCTGACATACTATTATTTATATTCTCTCAATAACTCGCTTATATTATATATAATTAATTAGATAATAAAAGGCATATATTGGATTTAATAAAATATTTATTTTGCCAATATTTCGGCTGGCTGAACGCCAACCTTTATCGAGGCATTACATTTTTGTATACACAAACTCAGCGCCGCATAGTTTTTGTATACAAAAATGTAATTCCTCGATAAAGGTCGGCGTTCAGCCAGCCGAAATATTGGCAAAATAAATATTTTATTAAATCCAATATATGCCTTTTATTATCTAATGAATTAAGTATGGATTGCTCTATTTTCAAAATATAATTAATTAAAAGGCATATTTTGGATCTAAAATAAAACAAAACATTTTATTTAATACTAAATGCCAATATTTCAATAGACTATACGCCTAACTTCGTCAGGGCTCTTCTTGTTTTTAAACTGCTTTGGTTTATCACGCGATGCCTTCACGCGACGATTTATAAAATATTTACAACTCTGGGGATAAAATTTAAAATATATACACACAAATATAAATAAGAATAGACTTATATTTTAAATTTTAGCCTCATAGTGTTGTAAATATGTCGTCGCGTGAAGGCATCGCATGATCAACCAAAGCAGTTTACAAACAAGAAAAGCCCTGACGAAGTTAGGCGTATATCCTATTGAAATATTGGCCTTTTGTATTAAATAAAATGTTTTGTTTTATTTTAGATCCAAAATATGCCTTTTAATTAATAATTTCATATAGATTGCTCTATATTCAAGAAATTATATATAATATATCGCTTAATATATATATAGAAAATTTGCCGGGAGGAAATTGATACATAGAAGCATAGGGAGCCTCTCCCGCCAAAATAAACGTCAAAAACTGACGCCATCTATGTGTTGTGGCTTTGTCACCGACCCGAGGCCGTTAGTTGCGGCGACGGTCAATAGATGGCGTCAGTTTTTGGCGTTTGTTTTGACGGGAGAGGCGCCCTATGCTTCTATATATATATACTCGTATATGAAAAAATAATAAAACAATAAAAATATCTGGTGTTATTAAAAACAAATTAGACATACCCTGACCACTAACATGAGGGTTTTATAGATGGCCCATTTTCGTGGTTGGCTTTTCTTGATTTATCAAGAAAATGGGTTGGCCAAATATCAAGGAACAGGTTAAATCAACGTTTAGTTGATTTCTGTTCCACTAGATGGCGCTCTGCCATCTATAAAACGCTCATGTTAGTGGTCAAGATATGTCTATTTGTCTTTATAATATATATAATTTAGAAATGTGTTTATATTTTCTAAAAATATATATTAATTGAAAATAGTGCTTTAATTTACTAAAATTTTATATAAAAACGCGTTCATGGTTGACTTTTATTGATTTATCAAGAATTTGGGTTGGCCAAATATCATGGAACGAGTTAAATCATTTTTTTTTCCACTAGTTGGCGCTTTGGAATCTAAAAATTCTCATGTGATCGATCAGGATATGCCATTTTTGATATTAACACCTGACTTTTTTTTTCATATTAAGCGTATTTATGAAAATTTGAACTTAAATACCCATTTCTTGATTTCTCAGGAAACCTCTAGAACCAAATATTTGTTCGTAAATGTGCAGTCTGTACCACGCTGACGAGGTCCAACAGCCCGAAACGCGTACGTGGTTTAGACTTTTGTTGATTAATCAATAAAGGGTATTTGACAAATTTTGGAATAATAAAAAAAATCAATGATAGGTTGATATTTATTCCAACAAATGGCACAAGCCATATATAAATGAAAAATGGAAAAAAGATCAGGTGCTTATAGTAAAAACAAAATAGGCATATCCTGACTGTTAACATGAACAAATTTTAGATGCCTTAGCGCCATCTAGTGAAAACAAAAATATACTAAACGTTGATTTAAGCTTTTTCCAAGATATTAGACCAACCCATTTTCTTGATAAATTAAGAAAATTCAACCACGAACTGGAATCGGGCTGTTGGCCCTCTTCATTTATTTTTAATGTCTATATTTATTCTATGAATATCGTTCATTTTCCCTAAATATCTTTTTAATAAATATCCTTTATTTTATGTGAATATCCTTTGTCTACATAACGAGTCACTATCAATCCTATTCTAAAAACATCGGTTTTTTTAACATCACAACTATCATTATATTATAGGAAATAATATATATATATATTACATTATATTATAAATGACTGCGGCGTATGATTATAAAGCAATACTTAAAGTTTAACCGCTTTAAAGTTTAAAGAATCCAAAAAGTTAGAAATATTAGATTTCTCTTTAAATAAAAATTGATTTTTCACAAATAAAAGAAACTTATGCGGTTAAACTTTAAGTATTGCTTTATATATATATTCCTAATCCTTTTCATGATATTGTTTCCATTAGTACCTATTATTATTTTTTTAGAAATATCATTCTTATTTCTTAGTATATTGTTCTATATATATATTCCTAATCCTTTTCATGATATTGTTTCCATTAGTACCTATTATTATTTTTTTAGAAATATCATTCTTATTTCTTAGTATATTGTTCTATTAAATATATTATATATTTAGATTTATTTTTCAAATATTGCTACCTTCTGAAATAGGTTTACAACGTTCAAATATCAGTCAATTTATAAAAATATTGCTTATATATGTCATTATTCCAATATATATTTGTTTTTATTTTTCTGTCAAAATATATTTAAATAAATGGCACAAATGGGTTTTCCACTCACACAATTTTAAAACCTTTCTGATATCGAGTTTTATTTAGATGGTTAATCATATCAAGTTTTCTTTTGAAAGTTTGGTACAATTTGAAAGTTTTAATCCTAAAGATGATATTTTCTTGAGTTCCAATACCAATTGCCAGTTAATTGTGTTAAAAGTTTATATTTAGGGGCTTTAATTTGAATTGTTTTGCGAATTAGAAAGTAAAACAATTTAAAAATTGAAATTTCATAAATATATATATATATATATAATATAAAATATGAGATTCTGTGTGTGCTGATTTTGGAATTATTTTTAAGATTGAGATTTGATATATTTTGGAATATATTAGTATTAGGTCAATGGTATTGGTAATGCAGTCGTGGTTAAAATCTTGAAAATATAATGAATAAAATAGTTTTGATCAGAAATAGCTTTAATCGAGCTTATTGGATATATAAAAGACATAATTTGATAAAAGTACTGCCTGGTTTAAGGCGTAAGAATCTAAAAAATGAAAAACTTATTTACATAATGTACAAAAGATTTGAGCCGGCCATCGGGAAACAACAACAATGAGTTTTTATAGGGGAAGCGTCACGTCTGGCGGTCGATTTAGCAGAGTATTTGAATCTATGAAATATAATATTAAATAAAATAAAATTTTAATATAACATATATTTTTTAAAAAGGTATAATCCTTTTCTAGATATTTTAAAGAGACCGGATTTCATCTCTACCATCTGTCCATTGTTATATTTGAATAACTAATGTATCTATATTTATATACGTAACAAAGAAAAATATCCATGGATAGAAAAGTACAAAAATGGTACATTCATTGCTCTCTATAATATATTTATAGAAACATGATTTGTGTGTGTATTAGGGTGACAATCTGTTATTAGAAATTTGTACTATTTTAGCGCAAACGTTTCTTTTTGGAAGTATAAAAAATATACTTCCCTTACTCTGCGCGCGCGCGCTCATAAAAAAATTTTGAAGGTATGGTGAACCCTCCCTGAGGTTACCAGTTTAATCAGCAAAATATAATATTGCAATATTGTAATAAGTGCTATGGTAGATTTACCTTGCGAAACAGCATGAATGTTTCACCATTTATGAACTAGGCTCTCCAATTATTTTGATCGTCTCAGTAATGGTAATAGAATTTGTTATAAATGTATGTGTGTTTTCAAACGAAACTTTCGCGCAATATTTTATAAATTTCTGAGATAATCGTTGTAATTTACTCTTTTCTATCGCATTTGCGCTCATGGTTTTGTAGTTGCATCACATACCTAAACAATATGAGTCTTAATATTACAAATATATTCTCACAATGAGTATCTTTTTTATTTATCTTATCAAAAACTTTTTGTAAATAATTCTGATGGGATAAAGTCGATATTATAGTAAGCCCGTTGAAGAGCGATTAACGCTTGAAAGCTAGCGTTTTTTAAATAAAAAGGATACTCATTGTGAGAATATATTTGTAATTTTAAAACTTTTTTTTTCATAATTTTATCATGAATATGAGTCTTCCCAAAGTCACAAAAACTCTCTTAGATGACTTTTACATAATTGTCTCAAAGATCCTGTTTGATGACTTGGATAACGACGTATAATATTTGTATGAATACCTTTTTCGTGTTAGGATTCGTCTTGTGATTTCCATGATGTTGCTTGTAAATATGAATGACTTGAAGTATCTAATCCTAAATCAAGGAATTGTGGACTGATACTCTCTAGGGAGTGTTCTTGATTAGGTTGAGCAAGGGAAAAAAATAAAATTTTCACACACTCGTGTAAAAATTGTACATTCATAGACAAAACTTAAGGAAGTTGTACCTTTTAGGATATATATCGGGATTTAGACAATAACTCTGAAGGTTTTTGATGGATATTGACTTTTATTGAAGACACAAGAGGTAACCAAGTGTGAAAGAAATGTCTGTGTCTTCTTAAAAAAAAAAAAAATAGACGGCCGGCGACTTTCCACCTCCTTAAGTTTTGTTCAATGAGTGTATATTCTTTCAATCTAGAGCCTTATGTAATTAGTAAACAAAACACACCGCATAGATAGCAATCTGTATGTGGAGAATGGAATTATTCAGCGCACTATTTATATATTTAAATAATTTATTTATTCATATATTTATAATATTAGTAATCTCAAATTTAAAATATTTAGGAAAGGATATTTATCACTGCTGAACCTTCCTAGCAATTTCGCCAATTTAATCTGCCAGATGGCTAGAACTAGTAGATAATTAAACGGAAGACTAGATTCTCTCTGTAAGTACTTTTTGCTAATTAATTAGGTCTCTCTAATTTCCATTGGAAACAAATGAGTCTTCAAATTAATAATTATTCGGAAAGAGAGAGAGAGTGATTTTTTTTGCGGTGATATGAATATCCTGTATACTTTGGAAGGAAAATCGGTTAGCTGTAATTATATATATCAATATAATGTAATGACCATTTCTCATATCTCTTAGATTACCTATGAAAATGAGTTATGGCCTGGGCTTGTGACTCAACTTTCTTTTTCATACTCTCTTTTTATTAAGACTTCACTAAAACATGACGCATATTCATCTTCGTAGATTTTTGTATGCATTAATATGAGATTTTTTTTCGAACTCTTATACTTTTTTATATATGTCAAAATTAAATATACACTCACATGAAAAAAAAAACTTAAGAAAGTTGCCCTTTTAGCATGCATATTGGGATTCAGAAAATAACTTTTAAAAATATTTGATACACAGTAACCTTTATTGAAGTCACACAAGATAAAAAAAGTGTGAACAACATTCCACTTCCTTAAGTTTTGTCCGTGAGTGTATATATTTAAAGATCATATTATTTATTGAAAAATAATTGTTTCTATATTAAAAACACGAAATATAAGCATATTATATAAATATATATATATGATCACATTAAATATATCATTTATATATTTAGTACTAACACACATATAGAGAGAATAAATAATAAAATTATATATACGAATATATGAACATTCTTTCTGAATTATATGGGTAAATAAAGGGAAGAGGAGGGTTTTCTCCGTATATTATTGATAAGGAGTAAAAAGAAAAAAGGCAATTGGGAAGCGGGTTGTCGATTGAGGCCCGGCAATCAATAAATGTGGCGTGGGCAATCAATAGAAGCCGTGGGGCGTGATTTCATACCCTCGCCGAACTATTGATGCTAATTAGCTTAATGCTTGCCCATCATCTTTATACCCCATCTTGTTACCTTCTTCCTCCTCGGCAAGTAATTTGCAAGGCTATTATGAACTATATTCAAACGATTTAATTGAGTTCACCTGCCTAATTTTCCGCATCAAAACATTATCCATGTTAATTAAATATTGCGTTTAAGTATGAAGCTTAGTTATAATTACCAAGCGCAAAAATTACCCATTAACTAACTACTTTTCTATTTTTAAACCGTCCATTTAATATAAAGAGCATTTCTAATTTAGACTTTCTTACAATACACAGTTTTCCCGATGTAACTTGAAGGTTCAATGAACTGTTTTATTAGTGAAACGAGTTTTCTCGAGTTTTCGTTGAAATAGCACAGACGCTTTTTTAGCATATTATTTTGAGAAAAAAATATTTTGAAGAGATTCCTTTATAACTCTGTGATAATAATATTCTTCAGTTAAAAAATAAAATAAACAAATAAACTTTCTTTAAGACCAAAAAAAAGAGGTACAGTGCCTCCTGCCGCGCGCGTCGAAATATATTAACAATATTAAATATATATGTATATTATAATTATATATAATATATAATATATATTATATAATCTAAAAATGTAAATATTTTATTTTTTACTATAGTTTTAGAATATACCACTTTGAATATTGTTGTAAATATGTATAGTTAACATATCTACTTTTTTAAATCACTAATATAGGATTCATTTTATAAATTCTATATAATTGTGATAAATATTTAATGTATAATTTGCTTCAAGAAATTGAAAATAAAAAACTACTTGATAAGTGAATAACTATCTTTCCTATTTTCACCTTCAATTCTTTTTCAACAACAAAACATTATATTCATAACATATATATGTATATATTATATTCAAAAAGGAAGAGAGAGTTTGAAACTTCTTTATTACAATGTCCATATAAGGTTATAAAAGATTAAATATAAAATAAATATAAATATGAATAAATAAAATTAAAAATTAGAATAAATATAGATACATAAATGTAAAATATATATTGATAAATAAATAAATAAATAAATAAATATATATATATATATATATTGTATCGGTTGCCAACGGTGAACAAGCCTTACTGCTTATTAACAACGGCTTTGCAGTTAGAGGCAACACCATCTACCCAACGCCCCTATTCAACCCCCCAAAGAAATACATTCTATCGGGAATCCTTGCCTTCATCCCGGATGAAGAGGTCACCAAAGCCATGGCGCCATTCGGAGAGATCCTCAGCATCAGGCCCCTGCCTTTCCCCACCGAGAACCCACTATTTAAACACCTTTCATCTCTTAGAAGAGAGGTCGTGCTGAAGAGAAGAGAATCAACTGACATGCCGGCAATCATCCCAATTGACTACATGCAGAGGACCTTTAAGATCTTTGTGGGCGAAGACACCATCTGCCTGGGATGTAAGAGACATGGACATATTAAATCCAAATGTCCTTTCAACCCTGAAATCAGAAATAATATCTCAAGAACTTACCCAGAAGCAATCAACCCCAGAGTCCTGCCCGTTATACCAGGCCCATCAAGAGAAACTGTCGCATTGAACATCACCGCAAAGAATGAATACCAAGACGATGAAACATCTAGCATATGCTCTATAGGCTCGATGGACTCCACCCAGCTCCAAAGAGAATTGATTGAATGCGAAAAATGTGAAAATCCAGAAGTTGAGAGAATAATTGCCGCGATCTACGAGAGGGCTGGTATCTCTAGAACAATTAAGGTCCAGCGGCAGTTAATACAACATCCTGACCTGGAGTTCATGATCTCCAGCTACCTCGAGAGACAGGAAGACATTAAATCCAAGACCTATAGTGACCTCAAAAGTGACCAGAGGAGAGCCCTTAACATCAAAATTGGGAAAATGAAGCAAATTCTAAATGAGCTTACCAAATTGTCTACCGGAAACGTAGAAACACCATCGTCGAAAAAGAGACCCTTTAAGGCGTCTCAAGATGATAATCTCGATCAACGAGAAAGAAAAAGACAAGAAAAAAGGAAGAAGTCGACCCCCCCAGGAATGAAGACAATCCTACCGCTGTCCACTGATATGGAGACAGAGACAGAAAATATCACAGACAAGTCCACGACATCGATTATATCCCTTGACACTGAAAATGATACCTACAAAAATATCATCGAATTCATCATCTGTTCAGACGACCAAATCAACACCATAAGAGAGATGAAGAGAAAAAATCATTCCCTGGATCATCAAATACAAGTCTTCGCCGAGACACTCCGGGAAAGAAGAAAGAATCTCGAAGACCCTGACAGTGACTTGAAGATGATCTACGACAAGAAAATAGAAGAGGCCGAATGGATCATGAAGAAGTGGGACGAACAAGAGGATATCTCCAAAGAATTCTACGCGAATATTAGGGCTGGAATTTATCCCTGAATGTTACTACCCCTCGACTGTACTTGCCTTTGACTAAATAAAGACCGTTTTTATCGTGTTATATATATATATATATATATATATATATATATATATATATATATATATATAATAATAAATAGTTATTTAATTTTATAGTCCAGTTTTGTATTAAGATTATCTTCACTATTATGATCATTTAAATTCAAATTATAAAATTTGTAAAATGTTATTAATTTGTAGATAGAGAGAGAAAAAAAAAATCCTTTACTTCTAATACATCCTCAAGTTAATTATATATTTATAATTAATAACAATAAAAATTAACAACGTAACGTCTATTACATCGGCTTTTACACGTCATTTAGACATACTCTAATCCTATATATAGAATAATCGAAGAGAGAATATATATAATAGTTAGAAAAAAGAGAGAAAGACAGAACCATGCACTTTTAATCAAACTAATAATAAGGAAAAAAAAAATTTTTAGAAAAGAAGGTAGATAAGATTGTTAGTATATATATATATATATTTTTATAATTTTATTTTTTATCCTTTTTTTTTTTAAAGATTTTTAAAGGTTTTTTTTATTTTATAATATGATTATAAATAGTTGTATTTAGTAATATATCTATAGTATGAATTAACATTTGTTATAAGTTTGGATATTATGTTTTGAAACCCTAATGGTAGACCAGACATACACAAAAAACTTTAAATTGAAATAAATTGGAAAAAGAGATCTGCTGGACCGGGGATCTTCAGATAAAAGTCCAACGACATTTCACCCCTTCTTTATTATGTCATAGATCTCTTTTAAACCGGATTTTATGTGTTAATATTAAGTTGTTTCAGTGAAATATTTAAATGAACATATATAACAGATACAAGTGTTAACAAATTCAAACTGTAAACCTACCTCGACCGCGGCGTCCTCCATTGTGAATATCTATTTCTGGCTGACACATGTGGCGGGAGGGGGGGACATTTCAAATTTAGACCATTTATTCAGAATTTTTTTGAACAACAAGAAAATTAAAGAAGAAAGGAAAAATAGTTAAGGGAAGAAAGTTGAATTTCATAATCTTTACAGCTAGTTATATCAAAATAACTGATTCAAAACTTATTCATCTTTTAATATTCCTTTAAAAAGGCAAATTATAAGAGTTTAATAAAGCTATTAATTGTGCAAATTCACCTTTATTTAACTTCCATTTTCCTCCCCAGAAATTGGAGATTAAACAAAATGAACTATATACTATAACACTTTAAAAATCTTGTGAAAAATCTTTTAATCAGTTATTTAATCAAAGTTTAATTAACTGTTAAAGATTATAAATTTGTATTAGTTATAATTAAGAGAAATTATAGAAAGTTGATTTCTTAAATGGATATTTCCATTTATTTTTTTTTTTATATTTTATAATTGATATACTGTTGAAATATTTTACTTGTTTGATACTAAATTTGTTTTTAATAAATTCCATGTTTAAATTTTTAACATCTTCTATGAAATTATCTAATATATTATTTATTCTATAAAATCTTAGAAACTGACCATAATATATACCTTTACAGCAATTTAATGATATATTAGAATTCATATTACAGTATTTTATAATATTGAAATTATAATTACTCTTTTTATTATAAACTCTAACAGCACTATTCAGCATGGTTCTGTCTTTCTCTCTTTTTTCTAACTATTATATATATTCTCTCTTCGATTATTCTATATATAGGATTAGAGTATGTCTAAATGACGTGTAAAAGCCGATGTAATAGACGTTACGTTGTTAATTTTTATTGTTATTAATTATAAATATATAATTAACTTGAGGATGTATTAGAAGTAAAGGATTTTTTTTTTCTCTCTCTATCTACAAATTAATAACATTTTACAAATTTTATAATTTGAATTTAAATGATCATAATAGTGAAGATAATCTTAATACAAAACTGGACTATAAAATTAAATAACTATTTATTATTATAATTAATTTAGATTTAGCTTGCTAATCTAATCAAATCTAATTGATATAAGTTATCATTATTATCAGTTTGCTCCTTAAGTTTTAAAATTAGAATCACTGTTATAATTTTGTTATATAGTTTCTACACTATATATATATATTGTTGCAAATGTGAATGTGATCCTGCCGACGTATGGATAAGCTAGCAGTCGTGTACGTGAGGCGAGTGTTGATGTTCTTCCCACACGCGGACAACAAGAAGCAGAGGCAGAGCTAGATGTTAGCACAGAGAACGATCGGGGACAGCCCACGGGATAGAGGTAGAGGCCATGACGCAAACTTGGATGCTTATCACCGAGACATGGAGAGAGAGAGACTGCGCGAGACAGAAGCCGTCTGCCGATGGTCACCCTCTAGAACATCTGCTGACCCCCTGCCAAAACCTGTCCTGTTTACAGGGGTCGTCTATATAAATCCCTGGAGGGAGGGGGCCCATCTGTCTGGGCGTTGGCATTTTCCTCCTCTGTCCCCAGCTGTCCCCAGCTGACCGCTCTTTGGATGTTTTTATTCACGTCACCAATTTTAGTTTATATACAAATAGGGGTTTACATGTATTATTAATAAAGATATAGCATAAATACAAAATATGGGGGTGGTAGCAAATAGAAACTGTGTACATTTTAATAGAAGGGTAGGGTCTTATAAGGTCTCGGCTCTAACTAATTGGAAGATATGTGACATATACTAAAAGTGTCATTATTATACAGTTTAAAATATACGATATATATATAATATATGCAGTCTCTTCATTGTTGGTGGCGCTCACCGTGGGAAAGACTCCGACACCAATGGACTGCGAGAATGTTAAAATATTAAGTATAACACAAACTATATATATAATGAAAGTATACAGCTAAGGCTCAAGATAATATATTTAAAACCGGAGTAAATACGTATTATATAAACACGACGTCAAAATGGTAAAAAATGAATAGTGTGTATTAGCAGTATATATATATTATATAATCTAAAATACAATTATTTTATTTTTTAAAAACATATTTTATTTTTATTCATTGACTGTTATATATATTTGACCATAGATACAAAACATACCACTTTTATTTATTATTGTTGTAAATAATGTATAGTTAACCCTACATTTTCTAATTATAATCACGATTATAGAATTCATTATATAAATTCTATATTCCTGTGATAAAAATAATTTTATGTGTATTTGCTTCAAGTGATTCAAAATAAAAATCTGCTTGAAAGGTAAATAATTATCTTTACTTTTCCACGACTGCACCTCTTTTCAACAATCAAACACACAAAAAAATTCTAATCGTAATATATATATATACTAAAGTGTTGAAAATAGAATTATCCATATATTTTATCCTTAAATAATAAAGTATTAAACTCTCTATTAAATATCGTTTATATATCTAAATACTTAAATAAATATGAAAGAAAAGGAATTTGCGTCGCAATTGACTATACTACAATTAATTGATATCTGTATTCAAATTTGAAAGAAAGACTGTTGCTTAAAACAGAAGTATGTAAAGATAAAATTCAATATAGGATATCTCATTATATTCTTTATTGTTTTAGACTTCAGGGAGGAAAGATGAAAATAATGATTTAAACTTCCTATAACTCTAACAAGTCAAGGATTTACAAGCTTCTCTATGATTATTTGGCCGATGAGAGCTTTCTCTACTTCTATCTTCGTGTTCTGCAGAAAAGTTGAAAATATCTTTAAAAATGAAAAATAAAATAAATCAAATATATAACGTAGTAGTTGTTTTTCTATCCACCAAGAATATATTTAGCCAATTACACCTCTTTACTAATTGATAGCTTGTACTATAGTTTTTCCTTCTTTCTTGTATTACTAAACTAGCCTTTGTGAACAAGTTAATCTCTAAGAACTAAAATTACAGAACAATTTCCATCCATAGTTAATTTGTATAGTTATGTTGAATACTTTGATTTCCTTTTCATTTTCCCTTCTATCCTTGGTTTATGTTTTTTTTCCCCTTTCTTCATGAAAATGATGTATGGCGAGTCCTTACGGGACGGAAATGTCCTAATAAAGCAGTTGTTGTTGTAAAACTAGCCTTTGTAAAGCGAAATATCTTAATAAAAGGTTTTGTAATTCTTTTTGATGTCTGCATTCATATCTATTATAACATAGTCCAATCCAGCCCACTCAGCTTCAGTCCGACAGTCTTGTGTTGCCTATGGGTCCAGTGATCTGTTGCTAGTCCACAGTACTGGTTCTGCCGCTGCCTCAAGCCTCTCATCCGGGAGGCCTTCATCATCCATCGGCACCTGCGGGGCTGGGTCTTCGGGCGAGGACTAATTGAAGACGCCCTGGCAATCCTTACGCAAGCCAAGACCTGTCTAAATAGGTTCTATCTCAATATTGAACTGAGTGAGGTTCAGGTAGATTATCTTCTTGTCTGGAGGAGAGAACTCTAAGATGGAGGACCCTCCTTCATTGAGAGAATAGCAGTAAATATCATTCTTCATCTTTGTATTTTTCTCATTTACATATCTAACCATTAACTAATTGTGCCTTTATAAAATTTTTAAAGTGTAAAATATATATATGTGATGAAGAGTTGCTGTCGACTTATCCGTGATGAGATCCTGTCGACTCTCGCTATAAGCTGTGGTAACCGAGGGTCAAACCTGTAGTAACCGAGAGGGACAGTCAGGGCGTGGAGAGTTTTCCAGTACCTCTCTGCACTTTGGAAGACCTTTAACAGTTTTCACAGAGTACAGGCAGTCGTGGTCGAGGCAGAGTGGAAAGCTTGGGAATGTCCACACACACAAAACGAAGAGACACAGCTGTAGTAGGAAAGTTCCATGAACAGATAGGAGTTGAGCTAAGCAAGATGGAGTTAGAAGAGATCTTACTGTTTTACATGGCGATCAGGTGGTCCTGGCTATAAGCGACAAGGGCTCGCGCCGACATGAAAGGGGTGACTGCTGACTAACTCTGGTCGGCTAAAACCGAGGTGTTTATATACCATTCCCGAGGAGGGGGGTTGGAGATGTCTGAGAAGGTGAACTTTGGACGTCTGCACCCTTTGACCTTGATGGCAACGACTGCCGAATTCCTTTAGAGTTGTCTCGATTGTAGACGTTTTTGAACTTTTCAATCTTGCTTTAACTCAGCTCTTAATCTATTACATAGTTTTATTTATTTGTCTTCAATTTGTACAAAGTACATTACATATGGCGATGCAATGACACAGATTAATCATGCGCATAATTATTTATAGATGTGTTTCTATATACAACATGACAATCTTGTTATAAGTAATTATACAATATAGGGTTGTTGGTTTAAATTACCACATATATATATATATATATATATATATATATATATATATGTCTACTATTGCATATGGTATACATGTGAAACCATCTCTAATAACAAAGTTTAATCATGTCTGAATTTTCGAAAGTTATCAGAAATCAGCATTTGGTGTTACCCATCACATTGCTTTAATCTTTTCCTATTTCAACCTAGTTTAACCGCCTTTAGAAGACTTGCTTATTCAAAAACTATTATTGTATACATCTATATCTCTGAATAAAAATGGTAAAATACACCGATAAATTTTAAATTCTATTGAGTCTTGATGGAAAAATTTGATTTTGAGTTAGAATATTAATGCTTTTTAATAATCTTGTAGATAAAGGAATGGTATTTAAATCAAGAGATAAAGGTGACAAAGTTAAACTTAGGACATATGAATTAAAAGAATCGAGTTAGGTTGATGTAACCCTTCTTTTCACTCTCTACAAAAAGTTTTAAAATATAAAACAGGTATCATATTCTATAACCTTGATAGACAATCCCATTAAATTTCGTTCATCTTCTAAACACAATATGAAAGAAAATACCAGGAATCTTCCAAAAGTTGAAAGGTTGTGAGAATCAATTTTGTAAAGAGTAAATAATGCAGCACAATGTAGGATGTAATAACGCTGTCAGAGAATGATGCTGGGAGAATAGATTGCTTGTCAAGGTAGGAGTGCCATTCTTATCTCGGACCTCGGGGCTGTAGACCTCTGCCATTTCTATTTTCCATCTACCAATCTACATATTTTGATGAGATTAACCTCTATTGATGCTTGTGAACTACCACTACTTATATGAATGTATATCATCTGCAGCAATATTTACCTTTTTAGTGATATGGCAGTTGTTAGAGTGTATGCTTTTATTATAGAATGGGCATTAAGATACGGTCGTCGAAATATCGTGAATAAAGTATTCGCCAAAAATCCCAAATTCGTCGTCAAAAATAATAATTTTTAAGTTATCTTGAAAACTATGTAAACTATAAGTGTTAGAATTGGTAGCATAGAATGATACAACACTGATAATTCACCGTATTTCTTAACCAATAGAACAAGTGTGAACCGTATTTATATATTGAAGCATCTGGTTCCCTTATTCCAAGAGCCAAGAAGACATAGATAGTGGGCTAGGAATAAACAGGGAAGTGTGCAACGACACCGGTGGTACCACATATATATATATATATATAACAGCCTCGTTTTAAATCTGATTTAAAACATACAAATAGAAAATGATGTATTAGAGATCTCTAAATTGAAGAATTTTCACACACAAGAGAGAATATAAAGATATAAAGATAAATTTGAAAATAATTGTATTAATAGTTAAGACAAATAGACTGGAATTCTCTCAGGAAACCATCTATTATTGCTACCCTCAATCGCTACGTTACTATTCACCAAACATATAATTCACTAGCTCAATATTTATCGGACTATTGTCCGGGAGTATTTTACCCATGGTTGGTGGTTATATTTTAATTTTATTTATTTTAAAAATACAATATACAACTATATTTTTTAAATCATCGATAAAATTCACACACATATTCGTATTATTTTATTAATTTCTATATTAATTTTCATTTTTAATTAAAAATGTATTAATATATTTCGCATTATAATATAACAAAATGTGTGTATATATGCGCATATTTATAATTCAATGATTTATCAGAATTTATATAGATGTATACAAATAAAGTCATGAAAACATACTACCACGCGGTCATGGGACAAACACTTTACGATGCGCGAAGATACGTACTGGTGTTGATTATCTGTGATGTGTGATGGGAATTGTTTGCATCCAGGGCCTTTCATACACCATGCATTCTCTTTTAAACATTATGTAGAAAGTAGTTCCTTCTTATAGTGTTTCTTAAAGCCTCTTCACTTTATATTTTTTATTAGAAAAATATATATGCCTAAATGCATAGGGCGCCTCTCCCCGTCAAAATAAACGTCAAAACCTGACACCATCTATTTTGACGGGAGAGGCGCTCTATGCTTCTATGGATCAATTTCCTCCAGGCAAATTTCCAACCATATATATAAGTATGTACAAAAAGGTACATCACCCCTTCTGAATAAATTTAATAAAATTATTATTTTCTCTTATATATATAAATGAATTAAAAAGCAATCTATTTATCAATAATTATAAATAAACGCTCTCTCTCTCTCTCTCTTCCCTGATTTATAATATTATAAAATAAATTTCTCTTATTATTTATTTTGTATATCACACATAAAATATAAATTTTATCTCTTAAAAATAATTTGTTAAGGCCTTACACTCGAGACACGAGACTCTCACTTGATTTACCTGATTCGTACATCAGACATAAAACTTAAATGTTATCTCTCTATTTTCTAATATTTATTTATTATTTATGCTAAATATTTGTATATATATAGACGAATCTTGATTTTGTATAATTTTATTCCTGTAGAAGGGCGACTTTGTGCCCGAAAGCTTGATCATTTGTTCATAAAAGAAACTTATCCTCCTTATCTTTGATTTTTCTTTCTTTATCAAGTTACTCCAGAGGATTTTAATTTATTTAATTAAGTTTCTTGTGTAACTTTTTATTTTCAAGCTTTCGGACTTTTTCGGATATTTTTCTCTCAATATATAATAAGTATTTGAAATATGTATATAATAATGTGTATATAAAAATTGTATTTATTTTTAAAATTTTAACGTGATAATCCTGTTGAAGGACTGACAAGTCCGAAAGGTTTAAAATAAAAAGTTGCATAGGAAACTTAACCCTGGAAGCTTCATTTTTTTTTATAATATCAATAATTATATTTAATTTTATAGCGCACACACAATTTTATTGAAAATATTTAAGGAAACTGCTGCGCGCATAATTCTTGTCCAATAAATAATTCCATCGAGAGTCCAGTGCTAGAGTCGTCATCAGTAGACCGTGGACCATTTTAGCCAAACAAATCGTTATCCACTTGTGCAGAGGGAACGACGGTCATTTTCAAGAACGATTAAGCCTCATCAAGATGACCGACACTAACTCAGCGATTGACAGATTCAGAGAAACTATCGACAACTCCTACTTTGCAGGCAGCTCAGAGGTTCTGGGACACATCACGTTTGTCTCTTTATGACTCACTTGTATTCCGCTACAGGCATTCTAACGAAGCCCGTATCTTCTAGTGATAAAATCACTTAGTTGGTTTAGCTCATAGTTCTGTGATTCATTACAATCACTGAGCGAATGTTCGAAATAACAGATTCTATGTGGTCTCTAGAGAAGCATATATGTATATATATATATATTGAAATAAAATTACACAATTTGAAATTGATCCATTCTCACAACCACCCTGACAGCCCAGAAATCAGAAATTTGTTAGTTTGCATTGTCATCAGGATCGAGCAAGTGTATAAAATTTCACACTTCTACGTGCTCTGGAAGTATGTTATAAATGGTTACAAAATTTAGGACAGACACTTATAGGCAAGTTAAATAAAAGCTTTTAATAAGAAAATTTAAGATATTAGGAAAAATAATTTGAGCCGTGTTTTTCGACATCGCCAAAGCATTCGAAAAAGGCTGGGACGAGGCCCTATTTTAAAAATATGTAAAAAAAAACCTTCCTGGAGATATCATAAAAATCACACAGAATTTTAGCGAACAATAAATTCAAAGTAAAGGTCAAAGATTTATTGTCAATAGCTATGAAAATCCATGCTGGGGTCCCTCAAGGCTCAGTTACTGGGCTTAGCCTTATATGGCGTATACATCGATGTCTTCTCCTGCATTGAAGAAATATATATTCAAAAAGCAGAAACGTTTAGCACTCCTCTTGACAAGAATGGAATGGCCTTTGGAATCAAACATACGGTTGAAGCACAACTAGTCTACCTTTGTGGCACTTGAAAAATATCACAACATTCATTTGCCGATGATACCGCCACTTTACCTTGACATATATACATTCGAAAAACGTCATATGAAGCTCCAAGAGGCCTGCATCTTCGCCACAATTTGGGGAAAAAGAATGGCGAGTCGCAATGAATCACGGAAAAGGTAAAGCAATCATCTAATAAATAAATAAGACCAAATTAAGAAAACATTGGATGAACTATTTGTTTTCGATGATTCTAATAAATTCCATCGCGTTGGCCTTTTACAATAATAAATGGAAAGACGATATTCGTTAGGTAGGGTTGACCTCAGACATTCATCTAACCTTTCAAAATCATGTGGAAATAGGATCAATCTGGCAAAGGCAGCACAACACCGACTAGTCCTATTAATAGAATCAAAAATTGAATTAGACCTGCATTGCTAGGGAAACATTTACACATCAATATAAAGGACAATACTGATCTATAACCACCCAATGTTATGACCGCAAATAAGAGAAAGAACATCTTTATAAAAATTAAAAGTGTTTGGAAACAAAATGATATCAGAAAAATCACGTACGCACCTTGGTTCGTCCGAAACACTATCATCAGGAACACGATCTCTATATTAAAAATATAATAACTAATATATAATCAAATATTCACAAATATTCTATTGTAAAAAAAATATTTAACATAAAAACCGCCCAAAAACATTATTGTATGACTTTGATAACCTAGGTTGTGCTCTTTTTGAGCGGAGGGGGGTGGGGGACCAATTAAAGTTATTTTGAACTGGACCTGGAACTTATTATAGCGGTAACCCCTTATTTTAAATAATATAAAATATTAAAATTTGATAAAGAGAGCAGAGTTCACTGATACATTTTCAAACATACCTTCAGGAGATCATTAGTCCATTTAAAATAGATGAAAATGTGGGACCTATACCATATTGCAGTCATATAACTGTGGGACTAGAAGAAACAACAAAAGAAACGATTGCCATTAAGTATAGGTACCACTATAACCTTAGGAATAACAAGCTACGCTCAAAAAAGCAATAAATCAACTTGTAGAAAGTTTATAATATGATGCACTAGCGCGCCATCTGTTATCAAAATTCGAAACTATTTTAAACGCGTAAGATTCTTTTTGAAATTAAACAATTTCTACTGCCCTTACTGCAATGGGAAAATTAATGGGAAGGCCTGGCTCATCAGTGGTGAACCCTCCCAGCGGTTTCGCCAGTTTAATCTACCATCGCTGGGAGGGTTCACCACTGATGAGCCAGGCCCTCCCATTAATTTTTCCATTGCAGTAAGGGCAGTAGAAATTGTTTAATTTCAAAAATAATCTTGCGCGTTTAAAATAGTTTCGAATTCTGATTGTAGAAAGTTTGCAATGTGTTTGATAAATATCATAAAAAGGAAAATAAAACTTATAAAAACATGGTTACAAATTGTCTTCAATGTTTTGAAGTTTACCACAAAGTTGGGTGTGGGGAAAGAATACCAAGAATCTGCCTTCCCAGACCAGCGTAACGAAGTTTCAGCAACTTTAATCCTCTCAGGCTGAGGGACAAAGTTGGGGTCAGAATCTTTGGGCTAATTCCATCTCAGCACAGAGACAATATTGTTATGGCGTACTTTGTTCTGACTTTGTAGCATTAAATTTTTCACATAATACTACACACAAAAATATATAACCGTAAATATGCAAGGAAAAGGTTGGTTTTACTTATTGTTGGCTTCACAAAACCTTTCTGAGGTATATATATATATATTAATATAAAATCAGACATATTTAAAAAAATTCTCGTTGGTGTTTGCTTCCTCAAAATATTTTCAATCATTTAACTACTTGGATTTTATGAATAGTCTATTGAATATGTTAATCAGAAGATAAGCAAAATTTGAACACACAAGGTTAAACCTATATAATATAAATATATATTAAGAAAAAGACATCTCCTTATCGTGAAACTGAAAGTTGCTGATAGCTTGCGTCATCTATCGGAAAAAATGTCAACTATTCGTTGATTTTTAATTATTCCAGAATTAGCCAAATAATCATTCCTGATCAATCAAGAAAAGCTAACCACGTACGCGTTTCGGCCTGTTGGCCTCCTTTAAAATATTGTTCGTAAAATATCAGAGTAGCAAATAGGAGAATCAATTTGTTGTTGCAGAATTACGTCTGGTCCATATGCTTCTCTCTCCCTCTCTTTATATATATATATACAACACAGATTACAATTTTATTTGATCAACCAGGAGCAAAATATATAATAGGAAACATGAATATTTAAATTCTAAATAAATTCAACTTATAGCAATATTTATGGGTAATATTCGAATATAACCACGCGCGCGAATGAGTTTTAAAATTAATTTATATATTGTTAGAAATGTGAAATTTATAGAGTCACTGTTTCATCCCAAGTTGACCTTCGGCACATGTACACTGAGGCGGCGCCACCATATACCATGTGACGTCACTACCTACTTACCCCTACTTCCTGCCTGCCTGCTGCTGGCTGTTTACAACTGTCATTCTATCCCTCTTTTGATTTTCTCTAAACTTGTATAACCAATAAATCAATTGGCACTCTGCTTTAACGAGTGATTCGTTAATATTTCCAATAGGTTATGGGTCCTGACTACGCCCCAAATTTGAAGAAGCAAACCTAAAGTGAAACTGCTAAGCCTAACTCGTGCTAAATATGACGCACCTTGAGAATCAAGTCCGCCAGTTCAAAGGCGAAAACTTCTCCCTTTGGAAATTTCAGTTCCGACTACTATTAGAGCAAAATCAACTTTTGGATATCGTGGAAGGCAAAGAAATCAAACCAGAGGTAAGTGACGCTACCTCTGCTATACAGGATGCATGGCACGCCAAAGATATCAAAGCCCGAATGCTTATATCACAGGCACTTGAATTAAGATTTCTAGAACCTTTGATGTCCTGTAAAACTGCCGCTCAAATGTGGACAAGGCTCATGTCCATCCACGAACAGAGATCAGAGATCGCAATTGGCATGTTGTGGCAACAATTTTTTGACGCCTGAATGTCGTCATCAGAGGATGTCAGCAGCTATATCGCCAAGATTGAAAATCTTAGTGCAAGAATTCAGGATGCAGGAGGAACGATTACAGATGACCAGAAAGTGGCAAAGATAATAAACTCTCTTCCTTCGAGCATGCGGTATTTCATCCCAGCATGGGAGTCTCAAGCGCCGATTACGCAGACTCTAGAGAACTTATCAGCACGTCTTCTGATTGAAGAATGTAGAAACCAGCAGGCCGATTCCTCGCAAGGTACAGCATTCTACCAACAGACTAAACCAAGAATCAAAGAAGATAACATAAAGAAGACTGATTCAGGAAAGATATCAGAACTAAAGAAAAAGACTGAATGCCATTATTGTCACAAGATTGGTCATTGGTCACGGGAATGTCGGAAACGGATTGCCGACCAGCAGAAGAAAAACGAGAAGCGGAAGAACCAAGCAGGAGATTATGATCATAAAGGTTTCAACGCTGATACCATCCTAAAGTGGAATGATTGTGACATATGGTGGGCAGATAGCGGAGCTAGCTGCAGCATGACCTTCCGACGTGAATGGTTCAAGTCCTTCACTCCGATCCACAACGATCATAGAATATACCTTGGAGACAACACTTCCGTCCTTGCAGAAGGTACAGGTGACATTGAAATCCTTGCCATGGTGAATGGAGAATGGATTACAACATCAATCAGAAATGTGCTCTACTCTTCGAAGCTCAAGAAAAATTTGTTCAGCCTGGGAGTGTGCACTGAAAAGGGATACCGAGTAGACATCGACAAGGATGAGCTGCGCATCTACTCAAGAAAAGATCTGAAAGCAGTTGGACAACGCCAAGATGGGCTCTACAAGATGATGTTCCGAGTTACTTCATCTTCACAAGGATTTTCTGCAAAGATCAACAACCTCCAACTGTGGCACGAAAGACTAGCACACATCTCACTCACCACTATTCGAGAAATGGCCAAGAAAGGATTGATCAACGGTTTGCAACCCGAGGACATAAAAGAAGACGATTTCTTCTGTCAAGGCTGCCAAGAAGGAAAAGCTCACAGAAAGCCTAGTCATTTGTCTGAAACAAAGGAGTACAATCCTGGTGAGTTCATTCTAAGTGATATCTGCGGCCCTATGCCAACACAATCAATAGGAGGATCACTTTATTTCATTTTATTCAAAGACTATTCCAGTGGCTTTCGCCATATAGATTTCATTAGACACAAATCCGATATATTTACACAAATTTGAAAACTTTGCTAGATTCAGTTATAATCAAACAGGCAATAAAATAAAAGTGATTAGAACCGACAATGCACTAGAATATACCAGTAAAGATTTCACAAATACTTGCAGAAAGTTCGGAATAGTGCATGAATTGTCAGCTCCATATGTTCACGAACAGATAGGGCGCGTAGAACGAGACAATAGAACTATTGTCGAAGCAGCTCGATCGATGCTGTGCGCACGAAATCTTCCCGAAGAACTTTGGGCAGAAGCTTGCAATACTGCAACCTTCATTCTAAACCGAACATTCACTAAACAAGCTCCCAATACCACTCCCTATGAACTCTTTTTCGGAAGAAAAGTTAGTTTATATAATCTAAAGATTTTCGGCTGTGAAGCATGGTTGCATACACCTAAAGAACGTAGAAGGAAATGGGATAAGAAATCACAAAAGATGATTTTCTTAGGGTACGATAAAACATGCACTAACTTTCGACTCTGGAACCCTTCTACTAGAAAGATTTCTATCTCTAAAGATGTTACTTTTAACGAGACAAAACTCCAAGATTACGAACTAGAGGGAGAAAATTTCATCCCAATAAACATTGACCTTGATCCGCCGGCACCAACGACCGAGGATGAATCACCTACAGCGCTACGGTTTCCCACGCCGTCGGGATTCCACCCGATGATAACTCGATCTAAAAAGAAAGCAAATCCTTGTAACTACTATTTTGTCGATGAGCCTTCAACATATAAAGATGCTATGGAAAGTCCAAATGCCGATAAATGGTTGGATGCAATGAAAGAAGAAATAAAAGCGTTAGACTCTAATAACACATGGTCACTCGAAACCCTACCAGACGGATATAAGCCAATAGGAAGTAAATGGGTTTATAAGCTAAAATCCCATCCCAACTCTACGGCACCTAAATTTAAGGCTAGACTTGTAGCTAAGGGTTACACACAAAGGAAGAACGTAGACTATTTCGACACCTTCAGTCCTGTTGTCAGATATGATTCACTTCGAGTGTTACTAGCAAACGCGGCATCAGAAAGAATGTTCTTAAAACAATTTGACGTAAAGACTGCATTTTTATATGGTGACCTAGACGAAGTCATATACTTAGAACAACCAGAAGGTTTCTCTCAAGGACACAATTTTGTTTGTAAACTACAAAAGAGTCTATATGGACTGAAACAATCGTCCAGAAATTGGAATAGGAAGTTTAAATCCTTCTTAGAGAAACACAATATTTTTTCAATCTAATGCAGATCAATGTGTTTTCACCGGAACTATTAACGACACTCAAATGATCCTTGCTCTTTACGTCGATGATGGACTTCTCATGTCTCGGAACAAGGACGATATCGATTCCATCGTCCAGGAACTATCTCACGAGTTCAATATAACGTCTAGAGATGCAGATTATTTCGTAGGACTTCAGATTGAACAATCAGAGGATAGATCGAAGATCTATATCCCCCAATCTTCATACATAAACAAGATTTTAGATAAATTCAACATGATTGATTGCAAACCCGCAGCAGTACCCATGCACCCGAGTACAGTCCTAACTAAAGCCGATTGCCCAGACTTAGATAAAAATGGAAATTCACCAAAATTTCCTTACAGAGAAGCCGTAGGCTCACTAATGTTTGCCTCTTCTGTTTCTAGACCGGACATAGCTTTTGCAACATCACAGTTAAGTAAATACCTTGACAACCCAGGACAGACACACTGGACAGCAATTAAAAATGTATTTCGCTACTTGAAAGCAACACCACAATTAGGAATATTGTACGCTAACCATCAAGAGTTAACAGGTTACTCAGATAGCGATTATGCTAGGGATATTGATTCAAGGAAAAGTACTACAGGTTACATCTTCATGTTAAACCATGGTGCTGTTTCATGGTCAAGCCAAAAGCAATCGACAGTTGCCCTCTCGACAACAGAAAGTGAATATATTGCTGCCTGTGCTGCTACTAAAGAAATGGTCTGGCTACGCAGACTTCTAAAGGATATCGGGATTAAGATGGACAGACCCACAGTACTCAACATGGATAATCAAGCAGCCATAAAGCTAGTGCAGAATCCCGAGTTCCATAAGAGAACGAAGCACATTGATGTACGATATCACTACATTCGTACTAAACAGGAAGATGATGAGCTGATCACAAGATATGTCAGCACTCTTCAGCAGACGGCTGACCTTTTGACGAAACCTTTGGGATTGAAACACTTCAGGCGGCTCCTAGAAAACTTGAACGTTATAAATTTCAAGAGGGAGTGTTAGAAATGTGAAATTTATAGAGTCACTGTTTCATCCCAAGTTGACCTTCGGCACATGTACACTGAGGCGGCGCCACCATATACCATGTGACGTCACTACCTACTTACCCCTACTTCCTGCCTGCCTGCTGCTGGCTGTTTACAACTGTCATTCTATCCCTCTTTTGATTTTCTCTAAACTTGTATAACCAATAAATCAAATGGCACTCTGCTTTAACGAGTGATTCGTTAATATTTCCAATATATATAAAATAAAATAGAAACATTTCCGTTTATATCCTCAGTGTATATAGGCAATAGGTGTATATTGTGAATATTATGTGTATAATGTTCATGGACTTAATACTATGTTCTGAAAATGCTTTTGTGAAAAATACACTCATGGACAAAACTTAAGGAAGTTTTACCTTTTAGCATGTATATTGGGATTCAGACAATAACTTTGATTCCTTCTTTGAAACGGTGACCTTTATTGACGACAAAACGAGATAATCAAGTGTGAATAAAATTCCCTCTTTCTTCTAAAAAAAAATATATATTTATTTATTTATAATGTTTGTATATTAAAATATACAAGTATCAGAGTCATGCACAATTCTGTAACCGTTTGCTTTTGGTTCAGTGGTAGAATGTTCGCCTGCCACGCGGGCGCCCCGGGTTCGATTCCCGGCCGATGCATTTTTATTTTTTTTACAATTTTTAAAACTCATTTATATTATTAAAATATATGTGCTTTTCCTGTCTATGTACAGATTTATGGGTACAAGTATGTATAAAAGTTATTTGCAAATTGCGTTGCAAATTTGCCCTTTCGCTCGCAAGCAGCGCCTCTAGCGGTGAAGATGGGAGGTAATATCAGCTGACCTAATGGACATGTAAAACGTGTTTTAACAGGACATAGAGAAAAATCTGGAAAATATATTTTTCGGATTTTTAGTCAAGAAAAACAAATTGACAGGTTCTGGGAAAAAAGTAGTTGTTTTTTATTCAGAAAATGATGATGACAATATTGCTGTATCATATTTGATTATCAGATACAAAATTATATCCGGAAAAATTCCAAAAAGCAGAGACCACGGGTGAAGCCAGTTCATTTTTAGTATGCAGGAACAAAATTTTAACAGAAAAACATTCATTCGAGCAGAAGACACAAAGCCAGATCATATTTTATAAAAATATCGCTTCTCAGACACAAAGTTTAGAGCGGGACGTTTCACAAGAATGACATCTACGGCGCCAATTTATATTTTGTAACGAATAGTATTTGAATAAAAGCATTTAATCGGGTATAACCCGGGCGATGCCCGGGTCATTCGGCTAGTTTTATATATATATAAAAGATTAGATTTCTGCTTGAATTTAGAACATGTTGAAGATTGTGGTAATGCAGTCGTGGTTGAAATCTTTAAAGTATGATAGTGAAAAATAGTTTTGATCAGTAATTTAATTGAGTTACAGGAATATATATATAAAAAACAATTTGATAAAAGTAATGCCTGGCTTAAGGCGAGTAGAATAAGGAAAACAAAAGATTATTTACATAATGTACAAAAGTTTTGAGCCGGCCATTGGGATAAAACAACAACGAGTTTTTATAGGGGAAGAGTGACCTCTGGCGGTCGATTTAGCAGAATATTTGAATCTAAGAAAATATGATTTTAAATAAAATAATATTTTTATATAACATATATATACAACCGGCGACATCAATGACTTTCCACTTACTTCAGTTTTGAAAGAAATAGATTTCTGCTGGACCGTGACGGCGGGCGGCTAACTTCGGCAACACCGGAGCTGACATCACACCCGTACTTTCACTTTCTGTTTTTGTATCCTGCGTCGGCGTAGCCGCGCTGACTTATATTTTATTTCCACTGATTACCATTTCATCAATATATATATAATCCTTTCACCTTGTTGTATTTAATTAAAGAATAATTATCGTTAAGCGCTGTGTGTAATCAAATTGAAATACTTCAGTTTGGTCCAGGAGTGTATATTTATGTGCGTGTGTGAAAAAAATAAGATCAATCGAATCAATGTCGGGTGTTGATATTGAAAAAAGACAAGATCTATCTTGACAGCTCACATGGGCATTTTATTGGCAGAGCGCCATCTTGTGTAACAAAAATCAACTAAACAATTTACAAGAAACTGAACGAGGTCTGTCTATATGCAGAAATATGATGCAAAATTTGGCGAATAGAAATCAACCCTCAAAATGACGAAAGCCATACTCTTCTCGCACCCAAGAAACAAAATGGGGGCGATCACAGATATGAGTTCTATCAATGACACCATTAAGTGAAAGGACAGTATTCAATATCTAGGAGTAATCTTGGATTTTCACCTGTCTTTCCGAAACCACATTGAAATCAGGATTCACCTCGAAAATAAAAAAAATAGACTATAACTGTTGTTAAAACAATAAAAGTTCACTTTTTAGATTACTTTTTTATATTTGATTGATGAATATCTGGTTCGTTATTCCAGTTTATTTTGAAATAAGTTCCTGACGTGTCAAAGCCGATTTGAATGCTTGGTTCCGTTGTTGAATCTTGACGTTAAACATTTTAAATATTTATTTATACATTCATAATATTCATCTAAAATAATTAATAAACGTATCTTACTCATTGTATTTATCTTTTTTCTACATATTTCATATATATATTACCTGCAAAAGAACATTCAATAATATTACGCCCATCTTTAGACATAGATAACTCCAATTTTTATTTCATCCAATAAAATATACTAAAATTTGGACACTTTTGAAAATAAGACTCAAAGTAGAATTATAAAAGCCCCCTTATATATAAGAAATTTAATAATAAGAAATGACCTCCTAATTTCAACTATAGATGCCTATATTAGAGAATTAGCAATGAAAATTTCTACGACCGAAAACTACGAAACCAAACATTCCAAAAACCCGAGATTATAATAAGAAGAAAAAAGAAAAGTTTTATTTAAATTCATGTAAAACATTGAAAAAGGTAAAAAGAAAATGATATCGAATATCAATCTCTTTCCAGATATTTCTCTCATATTACTGATAGAAACATGCAGAAGATGGAACAGACAGGAATTACAAGTACACAGATTGTAAATATTAGTTAATATATTATATATATATATATTTATGAACTAGGTTGCTCTTGGTGAGCAACGCACCTAATAAAGTTATTTTGAACTGGAACTGTCTTTGAAATTCAGCCTAATCACCACCTTGACGAGGACCATCAACCCGAAAAGAGTTCGTGGTTGGCCTCTCTTGAATTATCAATAAATTGTATTGGAAAAATATTATGGAACAAGTATAATCAACGTTTAGTTGATTTTTGTTCCACTAGATGGCGCTCTGCCACCAAATATTTTTCATGTGAGCGATCAAGATATGCCTTGTTTTATCCTTAATATCAGCACATGTCCTTTTCATATTTGTCTTTTTCACGTGTTAAGCGTAATTACAAAACTTTGACCTTAAATATCCATTTCTTGATTCCTCAAAAAGTCTTTTGTGGGCCAAAACCTTTTCGTTGAGGTAATTGGTGTATTTAATATTTTAAAAATATTTCGAGAAACCAAGGATTATAACTGGGAAAGAAGGTTTATATATAAAAAATAAACACCAGTTGAGAATATTTCTCTGAATACAACCTTGACAGAGCGTGAAATGCACAATTAACTACTTGCCGAAAAATAATTATATCTTATCCCAAACAAACACGTTGCAAACATATGATGATTCATCAGCTTTAATAAGATTAAAAACCAACAAACTAATAGAACAATTAAATGGCGAAACTCGAAACATCTTCCATGACCTTCAAGAGACTCGAAGATCAGGGATCAATCGGCAGTAAATATTTGTTAAGACCAGTTGAGGAAGCGATTCTGTACACTCAATGTTTGAAATGTCTCGGCCTTGGACAGGTGGCCAAATTTTTCAAAGATGATACATGATACCGAAACTACGGCAACTCCCATGACAGCCGAAATAGAGACTCCCCCGCAGTATCCTGCTTCAATTGCAAAACCAAAAGCCTATCTCATGCTCATATGACATTTCTCTCCGTCCTGCTGAATAACTCAAAAGGAAGAATAAAGGATGAAATCTAAGGTTAACTATGGCCGAAAAGTATAAAAATTTTACACTACAACGCGAATAAAAGCCCCAATACAACGAGATAATCACTGACCTAATATTATTACAAGAACACCTCCTATATAAAACGATAGGTTTTCAGGATCGCCCTATTTCTTACCACACTACAAGCCGATATTCAGATAAATAAAGAAGGAACTTGAAATGTTGCATTTGGAATTAAAAACTCCTTAAATCATTTGCTTATTACCAATTTCACAGACCATCTGGTGGGAATCGACATAGCTATGGTGACAAATTCTATTCGATTCATATCAGCATATCTCTTCAAAAAAACCCTCTGGCAAAGACCTAATGAAAGGTAACATGATAGGTAACCACAAAGATGTAGATATGGGTATCGATAGCAATGCTGATCATTCTCTGTGGGGTGACGAGAGAGAGGAATAGCATCTAGGGAAAAGCGATCTCCGACTTCCTCCTAGAAAATATTTTAATATGTTATAACGTGGGCGATGAACTCTCTCTCTCTCTCTTATTTATTCATATATATATATATTTATTATAAATTATAAGAGATATTCTGTTGTGTATTTTGATCATCTTGAAAATTTTGCTATGGAGTTATTTGTTGGTTCTTTTCAGTGCTAAATGGTATTGGTGATGCAGACGTGGCAAGAATTTTGAAAATAAAATAATAAAAATTGTAAAGATTATAAATCACTTTAATTGAGCTTTAGGATTATATAATAAACATAATTTGGTAAAAGCACTGCCTGGCTTAAGGCGAGTAGAACAAGGAAAACAAAAAAATATTTACATAATGTACAAAGGCTTTAGCCGGCCAACGGGGATAACAACAACGAGTTTTTATATGCAAAGTGTGACCTCAGGCGGTCGATTTAAACAGAGTATTTATATCTAAGAAATTATAACCCCAAATAAAATAACACTTTAACATAATTCTAAATAAAATATTTTAATATAACATTTTAAATACTACCTTTATATAACATTTCAAATAATACCTTTATATAACATACTAGGAATGTGTACCCGGCTTCGCCCGGGTTTTATCCGAGTGAAAGTTTGCCTAACGAATATTATTGATAATAATATTCCGGAACACACAGAATATTATGATAATAATGATAATAATATTCGTTACATTATATATTTATATAATATAGAGAATATGTTTTTCGAGCAAACATATCCACTCTCTCTACTGAATAGAATTTTAATAAGATATATTTAAATGAAAATATCTAGAGATATACTACATGATCTTAGCCAAAAGCCGAGAAACGATATTTTATAAGTAGAGATGACCTGGCTTCGTGTGCCTTCTGCTCGAGTGAATGTTTCGCGGTAGAATTTTGTTCCTGCCTACTAAAAATTATCATCTGGCTCCGCCCGTGGACTGCTTCAGCGAATATTCCCTAATTTTTTTTTTTATGTCAATCAAGCATGATACAGCAATATTGTCATCATCATTTCTGACTAAAAAATATTGTTGCTCAGTACTATAATTTTTCTTGGTTAAAGTGCGACAAAAAAACTCTTCCAGATTTAACTCTGTCCTTTTCAAATTTCAGCGAGATTAGTTACATATTGAGGGCGTGCATAGCCGACAAACATATATATATTGATTTATTAACGTATATAAATATAATAATTGTTATACGCGCTTAAATATAATTATGAAACATATAATTTTTTGAAAACATTTATTATATTTTAAATAAGATATTGTCACTTTTGTAAATTTGATAATTAATTATTTCTTTTTTTCTCAATGAATTATATATATTAATTTAAAAATTCATTTTCGTTATCATCATCAAATACAATGTAAGTTTTTTAAATAAACAAACGATAATAAACAACAGCAACAATGTAATTAGCATCTTCACTATTATAAAACAACAACAGATTAAATTAACAATGTAAAAATATATTTTAACATTACATTTTAACACCAAAACGTTACAATATTTTCTTTAAATATATATTAATATTGAAATTCCAAGTTTTTTTACGTCATTGGAATATTATATTACTAAATTCTCAAATTAAATTTATTATACTTGGAACACATTTTAAGCATTGTTACAATTTATAAATATAATTTCACCAGATGCCGCTAGGGCGCTGCTTGCGAGTGAAAGTAGAAAATTTGCAAATAAAATTGCAAAGAATATTTATTTCAAACCAAATTCAAACCAGAAACCTTCCCAGTAGTATAGTAAATAACTTCCTAAAGTTTCACGGCGATTGGATAATCCTACCTTTTAAAAACATTCATCATGTGAACAAACTAACATTCAACGTGTAAACAAACCACGTGTTAATTATTAACCAATCAAATTCATTTATCGTCGCGACCAGTGCTGCGCCCAAGCGGTAAAAGGCTGGAACTAACGCTTTTTTGTTTTATATTATTAAAAAAAGCACATTAACCTATTTAGTTTTTTGAATAGCCTATATGTTAAAGGAAATCTTCAGCTACCTACATGCGAAATTTTATAATGATTTATTCTGTAGATTTTGCGCAACGCGATAACAAACATCGAATTTGGATTTCATTTTTATAGATATAAAGGAAAAGGATCTATATATATATATTGTATTTAACCTTATATACTCTTATATGGACATTGTAGTAAATAAGTTTCAATCTCTCTCTAACGTAGAAGAGAAACGAACACACAATCATCTATCATAGACCTCGCCATTTCATTATCCAGGCTCGCCCAAATATTGACACAATGGAAAGTTATGGACGAAGATCAAATCTATTCTAAGTTGATAACCGAGGTAGGCCAAATCTTTGAACAATAAATAACTGCAAAAGGAAATTTAGACAAGGAAATTGCCCATTGTTCGAGACTAATAAAATCTAGGGTACATGAAGTTAAACAAATTTTTTACAGCTCCGATCCAGCCACCATTAACACAGCTGCCAACAAACGCGCGCGCCATCAATATAATCTCTCAAAAATACTACAACAATGATTTAGAGTAAAGTTAGAGACTAATCATATCTAATATGACTACATTCATTTATAGACATTTTTATATTAAATGGAACGCCACAGATAACTAGAATCCCATAAAACATTCATTCCAAGGAATGAATTCAGCTTATTCTCAAAATGTTTTTAAATGATGGAATGATCGCATGTATTGATAATCTAACTTCTTAACGTTACTAGGCGGTAGATGGGTCGAGAGCTATAATCTTCAAACCCCGCGTGCTTCTTGACCTTAAGTGACATTGATTAATTTAATGCTACTTTAAAATTCTCAAAGCACATTATTATCTAGCACGTGATATGAATATCTATGACATGAAATATTTCCAAGTGTTCCAAAACGCGGTGTCAAAATTTGTTTAAATTCAACGCCAGGATCAGGCACACAGATATTCTCTTTAGTTCTCAAACACTTCTACATATTCTATAAAATACTCTATATAGTACTAGATACAAAAATGATGCACACGCTAAAGTTTAGTAGTTTCACTAATTAGTCGTGAATAAATCTATGCGTGTGGGGCAATGAATTAAAACACATCGTACTTTCGGCACAAGGCGGTTTAATAAATACCCGTGTCCGATTGAAGGCGTAATTTTTCCAAAATCAAATTATTTGTTTTTGGATTTCCATTGTGAGATTGGATGGTAGTGTCAAGGGCTTCTTCTTTCTTGATGATATGGTCATTTTTAAAGTGAGCGAGATTCTAAAATTATTAAGAGATGAATATTTTCCATGATTTATCGAGTGTGCGTGTAAAATATCTCCATCCAACTCCATATATAGACAAATGTCACGTCAGTCTATCAACCAATCAATCAATCCAGCCACACAACCAACCAGCGCCAATGACACCGGTGCAAACATCGCCCGGTCAGCCTATCCGCTGAGTCAACACAGGGTCCCACGTCATTATTAGCTTCTCTCTTGTAGTCAAATATATTTTTATATATTCAATTAGAATAAATCCGATTATTGGTATTGGGGACAACAAACACTGAATGTCAAGGAAAGATACATGTATCTAGGATATCCACTCACCTCAACTTTCTCTTTTAAGCAAGCCGCATTATACTATAAGGGTAAAGCTCTCGCTGCCAGGGGTGCGGTCTGGCCTATTCTGACCAGTTTGAAGATGAACTCTTTTAAATCCTCTATGAAACTTCTTGACGCGATGGTTCTATCAACCCTGCTATACGCGGCACCTGTTTGGGCAAATGAGCATACATTAATTGTTGATCAAATTCAGGACTCATTTATGCGAAGATATCTAAATTACCAAGATACACCCCCAGATACATGCTGAGGATAGAATGGGGAAGAGTGTCACTCAGCGTTACAGTCTTGAAACTTACCCTAAAGTTTTGGTTGAGAATGATGGGAATGCGTGGAACAAGATTGCCGCTGCTCTGCTTGTCCCAGCTGTGGGAAATCTCAAACGCAACGAAAAAATATATAGGTTTAACAGGAAGTATAATTAATATTTTAAACACCACCGGATTTCAAAGGCTGAATTTCTGCACAGACACTGCAAAGGATCACACAAGAATACTAAATTCAAGACTATACCCCCACTATAAAAACATCTGCTCAACTCCGTTACCGGAACACTATCTGTCCAGCGATCTCCCGCTCAGGGTCAAACGGTGTATTGCCGGACTGAGAATCCTCGCGGTGCTCTTTATTGATGATCGCCCCTGAATATTTAAAACAGACGGATGGACATGCGAGATTTGCGGGACAAGAATGGAGCCTGGGCTACATCACCATTTGCTCTCATGTATGGGGCTGAAAGACGAACGAGAAGTGCTCCTCAGTGAAATAGGCCTTGAAGGAATTTCTTTGGAGCTCCTGTTGAATGAGGTGGTGAGAAGCAGAGCTGGAGCTTTTGCGTTGTTCAAATTTTGGAAGACGGCTGAAGAGAAGGGGGGTTATATACATAATCTAATTGATGTAAATAATTATAAGCAAATAATCTATGTCAGGATTAGAATGACGAAACCTGTATGGGACTTTCATCCAGTAAAAGGCTTGTTGTTGCTGTTGTATATAGTCACAGTGTAGAAAATACTATACTATACCTACTAATTATAGGTTTCTCTCTGTGTTCTTAGTTCTCTTCTCTTACTCTGTAAACTGGCGAATCCTATATAGGACGAGAAGTCCTCAATAAAGGCTTTTGTTGTTGTTGTTGTTGTATATTCAATTAGAATAATTTTATTAGCCTTAATTTATGTGAAAAACTTAATTCTGCTTTTATATTGAAACATTTATATAAACTCTCGTTTCTCTCTGTAATGGTAAAGAAAATTTGTAGGAAGAGTATGGCCCATTTTTTTAGTGAAGATCTCTTCAGGCGGGCTTTTCGCCAGATGAAGTACGCAGATTCATCAAAAAATATTTATAATTAATTCTTTAATAATGGTACACTATATATAACTCAAACAGCTTAAGACTAGAACTATATGGCGTACTTTGTAGCTTTAAAATTTCCTCATAATACTACACACAAAATATATAACCGTAAATATGCAAGGAAAATACACCCTTTCTGAGATATATTAATATAAAATCACTTATTTAAAAAAATTCTCGCTGGTGTTTTATCCTCAAAATATTTTCAATCATTTAACCACTTAGATTTTATGAATAGTCTATTGAATATTATAATCAGAAGATAAGCAAAATTTGAACACACAAGGTTAAACCTATATAATATAAATATATATTAAGAAAAAGACATCTCCTTATCGTGAAACTGAAAGTTGCTGATTGCTTGCGTCATCTATCGGAAAAAATGCCAACTATTCGTTGATTTTTAATTATTCCAGAATTGGCTGTATACTCATTCTTGATCAAACAAGAAACGCTAACCACGTACGCGTTTCGGCCTGTTAGCCTCCTTTAAAATATTGTTCGTAAAATATCAGAGTAGCAAATAGGAGAATCAATTTGTTGTTGCAGAATTACGTCTGGTCCATATGCTTCTCTCTCCCTCTCTTTATATATATATATACAACACAGATTACAATTTTATTTGATCAACCAGGAGCAAAATATATAATAGGAAACATGAATATTTAAATTCTAAATAAATTCAACTTATAGCAATATTTATGGGTAATATTCGAATATAACCACGCGCGCGAATGAGTTTTAAAATTAATTTAAATATAAAATTAAATAGAAACATTTCCGTTTATATCCTCAGTGTATATAGGCAATAGGTGTATATTGTGTATAATATGTGTATAATGTTCATGGACTTAATACTATGTTCTGAAAATGCTTTTGTGAAAAATACACTCTTGGACAAAACTTAAGGAAGTCGTACCTTTTAGCATGTATATTGGGATTCAAACAATAACTTTGATTCCTTCTTCGAAACAGTGACCTTTATTGAAGACAAAACGAGATAATCAAGTGTGAATAAAATTTCCTCTTTCTTCTTAAAAAAAAAAAAAAATATATATATATATATAACCGGCGAAAGAAATGACTTTCCACTTCCTTTAGTTTTGTCCAGGAGTGTATATTTATGTGCGTGTGAGAAAAAATAAAAGAAAAATAGAATCAATGTCGGGTGTTGATATTAAAAATAAAAAGGCCTATCTTGACAGCTCACATGGAAATTTTATTGGCAGAGCGCCATCTAGTGTAAGAAAAAGCAACTAAACAATTTACAAGAAACTGAACGAGGTCTGTCTATATGCAGAAATATGATGTAAAATTTGGCGAATAGAAATCAATCTTCAAAAAGACGAAAGTCATACTCTTCTCGCACCCAAAAAACAAAATGGAGGCGATCTCAGATATGAGTTCTATCAATGACATCATTAAGTGGATGGACAGTATTCGATATCTAGGCGTAATATTGGATTTTCACCTGTCTTTCCGAAACCACATTGAAATCAGGATTCACCTCGAAAATAAAAAAATAGACTATAACTGTTGTTAAAACAATAAAAGTTCACTTTTTAGATTACTTTTTTTTATATTTGACTGATGAATATCTGGTTCGTTATCCCAGTTTATTTTGAAATAAGCTCCTGACGTGTCAAAGCCGATTTGAATGCTTGGTTCCGTTGTTGAATCTTGACGTTAAACATTTTAAATATTTATTTATACATTCATAATATTCATCTAAAATAATTAATAAACGTATCTTACTCATTGTATTTATCTTTTTTCTACATATTTCATATATATATTACCTGCAAAAAAACATTCAATAATATTACGCCCATCTTTAGACATAGATAACTCCAATTTTTATTTCATCCAATAAAATATACTAATAATTGGACACTTTTGAAAAAATAAGACTCTAAGTAGAATAATAAAAGCCCCCTTTTATATATAAGAAATTTAATAATAAGAAATGACCTCCTAATTTCAACTATAAATGCCTATATTAGAGAATTAGCAATGAAAATTTCTACGACCGAAAACTACGAAACCAAATATTCCAAAAACCCGATATTATAATAAAAAGAAAAAAGAAAAGTTTTATTTAAATTCATGTAAAACATTGAAAAAGGTAAAAAGAAAATGATTTCGAATATCAATCTCTTTCCAGATAATTCTCTAACATTACTGATAGAAACATGCAGAAGATGGAACAGACAGGAATTACAAGTACACAGATTGTAAATATTAGTTAATATATTATATATATATTATGTGGTGAACTCCCTTGTACATTTATGAACTAGGTTGCTCTTGGTGAGCAACGCACCTAATAAAGTTATTTTGAAATTACAAAACTATTTTAGAGGCGTAATATTCTTTTTAAAATAAAACAATTTCTACTGTCCTTACTGCAATGGAAAAATTAAAGGGGAGGCCTGGCTCATCAGTGGTGAACCCTCCCAGCGGTTTCGCCAGTTTAATCTACCATACCGCTGTTATATTGCATTTTTGGAACTTCCTTTTATAGTTGACTGTTGTAAGACTCTTGGAATGGGTATTTTAGAAGAACTATGGACATAAGTTTTAGGACAGCAGAATTAAATATAATTATAAATATATAATATGCTTCAAACAAAAGACACAATTTGATGTTTGCGAAAGAGGATTGCTCGAAGTATATTATATATTTATAACTATATTTAATTCTGCTGTCCTAAAAGCTTATGTCCATAGTTCTTCTAAAATACCCATTCCAAGAGTCTTACAACAGTCAACTATAAAAGGAAGTTCCAAAAATGCAATATAACAGCGGTATGGTATATTAAACTGGCGAAACCGCTGGGAGGGTTCACCACCGAAAAGTCAGGCCCTCCCTTTAATTTTTCCATTGCAGTAAGGACAGTAGAAATTGTTTTATTTTAAAAAGAATATTACGCCTCTAAAATAGTTTTGTAATTTGATAACAGATGGCGCGCTAGTGCATCGTAATATAAAAGTTATTTTGAACTGGAACTATCTTTGAAATTCAGCCTATTCACCACTTTGACGAGGACCATCAACCCGAAAAGAGTTCGTGGTTGGCCTATCTTGAATTATCAATAAATTGTATTGGAAAAATATTATGGAACAAGTATAATCAACGTTTAGTTGATTTTTTTCCACTAGATGGCACTCTGCCACCAAATATTTTTAATGTCAGCGATCAAGATATGCCTTGTTTTATTCTTAATATCAGCACATGTCCTTTTCATATTTGTCTTTTTTCACGTGTTAAGCGTAATTACAAAATATGGCCATAAATATCCATTTCTTGATTCCCCAGGAAGTCTTTTGTGGGCCAAAACCTTTACGTTGAGGAACTAACGTGCGGTTCTTCTAAAAAATTTCGAGAAACCAAGGATTATAACTGGGAAAGAAGGTTTATATATAAAAAATTAACACCAGTTGAGAATATTTCTCTGAATACAACCTTGACAGAGCGTGAAATGCACAATTAACTACTTGCCGAAAAATAATTATATCTTATCCCAAACAAACACGTTGCAAACATATGATGATTCATCAGCTTTAATAAGATTAAAAACCAACAAACTAATAGAACAATTAAATGGCGAAAGTCGAAACATCTTCCATGACCTTCAAGAGACTCGAATATCAGGGATCAATCGGCAGTAAATATTTGTTAAGACCAGTTGAGGAAGCGATTCTGTACACTCAATGTTTGAAATGTCTCGGCCTTGGACAGGTGGCCAAATTTTTCAAAGATGATACATGATACCGAAACTACGGCAACTCCCATGACAGCCGAAATAGAGACTCCCCCGCAGTATCCTGCTTCAATTGCAAAACCAAAAGCCTATCTCATGCTCATATGACATTTCTCTCCGTCCTGCTGAATAACTCAAAAGGAAGAATAAAGGATGAAATCTAAGGTTAACTATGGCCGAAAAGTATAAAAATTTTACACTACAACGTTACTAGGCGGTAGATGGGTCGAGAGCTATAATCTTCAAACCCCGCGTGCTTCTTGACCTTAAGTGACATTGATTAATTTAATGCTACTTTAAAATTCTCAAAGCACATTATTATCTAGCACGTGATGTGAATATCTATGACATGAAATATTTCCAAGTGTTCCAAAACGCGGTGTCAAAATTTGTTTAAATTCAACGCCAGGATCAGGCACACAGATATTCTCTTTAGTTCTCAAACACTTCTACATATTCTATAAAATACTCTATATAGTACTAGATACAAAAATGATGCACACGCTAAAGTTTAGTAGTTTCACTAATTAGTCGTGAATAAATCTATGCGTGTGGGGCAATGAATTAAAACACATCGTACTTTCGGCACAAGGCGGTTTAATAAATACCCGTGTCCGATTGAAGGCGTAATTTTTCCAAAATCAAATTATTTGTTTTTGGATTTCCATTGTGAGATTGGATGGTAGAGTCAAGGGCTTCTTCTTTCTTGATGATATGGTCATTTTTAAAGTGAGCGAGATTCTAAAATTATTAAGAGATGAATATTTTCCATGATTTATCGAGTGTGCGTGTAAAATATCTCCATCCAACTCCATATAAAGACAAATGTCACGTCAGTCTATCAACCAATCAATCAATCCAGCCACACAACCAACCAGCGCCAATGACACCGGTGCAAACATCGCCCGGTCAGCCTATCCGCTGGGTCAACACAGGGTCCCACGTCATTATTAGCTTCTCTCTTGTAGTCAAATATATTTTTATATATTCAATTAGAATAAATCCGATTATTGGTATTGGGGACAACAAACACTGAATGTCAAGGAAAGATACATGTATCTAGGATATCCACTCACCTCAACTTTCTCTTTTAAGCAAGCCGCATTATACTATAAGGGTAAAGCTCTCGCTGCCAGGGGTGCGGTCTGGCCTATTCTGACCAGTTTGAAGATGAACTCTTTTAAATCCTCTACGAAACTTCTTGACGCGATGGTACTATCAACCCTGCTATACGCGGCACCTGTTTGGGCAAATGAGCATACATTAATTGTTGATCAAATTCAGGACTCATTTATGCGAAGATATCTAAATTACCAAGATACACCCCCAGATACATGCTGAGGATAGAATGGGGAAGAGTGTCACTCAGCGTTACAGTCTTGAAACTTACCCTAAAGTTTTGGTTGAGAATGATGGGAATGCGTGGAACAAGATTGCCGCTGCTCTGCTTGTCCCAGCTGTGGGAAATCTCAAACGCAACGAAAAAATATATAGGTTTAACAGGAAGTATAATTAATATTTTAAACACCACCGGATTTCAAAGGCTGAATTTCTGCACAGACACTGCAAAGGATCACACAAGAATACTAAATTCAAGACTATACCCCCACTATAAAAACATCTGCTCAACTCCGTTACCGGAACACTATCTGTCCAGCGATCTCCCGCTCAGGGTCAAACGGTGTATTGCCGGACTGAGAATCCTCGCGGTGCTCTTTATTGATGATCGCCCCTGAATATTTAAAACAGACGGATGGACATGCGAGATTTGCGGGACAAGAATGGAGCCTGGGCTACATCACCATTTGCTCTCACGTATGGGGCTGAAAGACGAACGAGAAGTGCTCCTCAGTGAAATAGGCCTTGAGGGAATCTCTTTGGAGCTCCTGTTGAATGAGGTGGTGAGAAGCAGAGCTGGAGCTTTTGCGTTGTTCAAATTTTGGAAGACGGCTGAAGAGAAGGGGGGTTATATACATAATCTAATTGATGTAAATAATTATAAGCAAATAATCTATGTCAGGATTAGAATGACGAAACCTGTATGGGACTTTCATCCAGTAAAAGGCTTGTTGTTGCTGTTGTATATAGTCACAGTGTAGAAAATACTATACTATACCTACTAATTATAGGTTTCTCTCTGTGTTCTTAGTTCTCTTCTCTTACTCTGTAAACTGGCGAATCCTATATAGGACGAGAAGTCCTCAATAAAGGCTTTTGTTGTTGTTGTTGTTGTATTTTCAATTAGAATAATTTTATTAGCCTTAATTTATGTGAAAAACTTAATTCTGCTTTTATATTGAAACATTTATATAAACTCTCGTTTCTCTCTGTAATGGTAAAGAAAATTTGTAGGAAGAGTATGGCCCATTTTTTTAGTGAAGATCTCTTCAGGCGGGCTTTTCGCCAGATGAAGTACGCAGATTCATCAAAAAATATTTATAATTAATTCTTTAATAATGGTACACTATATATAACCCAAACAGCTTAAGACTAGAACTATATGGCGTACTTTGTAGCTTTAAAATTTCCCCATAATACTACACACAAAATATATAACCGTAAATATGCAAGGAAAATACACCCTTACTGAGATATATTAATATAAAATCACTTATTTAAAAAAATTCTCGCTGGTGTTATATCCTCAAAATATTTTCAATCATTTAACCACTTAGATTTTATGAATAGTCTATTGAATATTATAATCAGAAGATAAGCAAAATTTGAACACACAAGGTTAAACCTATATAATATAAATATATATTAAGAAAAAGACATCTCCTTATCGTGAAACTGAAAGTTGCTGATAGCTTGCGTCATCTATCGGAAAAAATGTCAACTATTCGTTGATTTTTAATTATTCCAGAATTGGCTGTATACTCATTCTTGATCAAACAAGTAAAGTTAACCAAGTACGCGTTTCGGCCTGTTAGCCTCCTTCAAAATATTGTTCGTAAAATATCAGAGTAGCAAATAGGAGAATCAATTTGTTGTTGCAGAATTACGTCTGGTCCATATGCTTCTCTCTCCCTCTCTTTATACAACACAGATTACAATTTTATTTGATCAACCAGGAGCAAAATATATAATAGGAAACATGAAAATTTAAATTCTAAATAAATTCAACTTATAGCAATATTTATGGGTAATATTCGAATATAACCACGCGCGCGAATGAGTTTTAAAATTAATTTAAATATAAAATTAAATAGAAACATTTCCGTTTATATCCTCAGTGTATATAGGCAATAGGTGTATATTGTGTATAATATGTGTATAATGTTCATGGACTTAATACTATGTTCTGAAAATTATTTTGTGAAAAATACACTCATGGACAAAACTTAAGGAAGTTGTACCTTTTAGCATGTATATTGTGATTCAGACAATAACTTTGATTCCTTCTTTGAAACGGTGACCTTTATTGACGACAAAACGAGATAATCAAGTGTGAATAAAATTCCCTCTTTCTTCTTAAAAAAACAATATATATATATATATTGTTGCACCAAGTTGCGGCTTGGCAGACTCTTCAGCCATGATTCTCTCCTGTGCTGGGTCTTGCATCTTACCAGAGCGTGTTTCAACCATCCTACAACTTTATAAAAGGGAATAACGAGATAAGTCCTCTTTAAGTAGCCTCCAGAATCCTTTATTTATTTTCTCACATCAAAGAGAGCAGTGAAGTCACACGTGTACCTAAATACAAATGATCATAATCTAAATAATCTGTTTTAAATAAATATCATAGAATATAAAAATAAATAAATATATAATTTAAATTTCAAATATATTAAAAATAATATAAGAAATACGCCATTAATAATGATGTAACACTTCCCCCTCTCCAGAGGTCGTCACGTCCTCGTGAGTTACCTCATCAATTCTCTCAAAATAGGGTTTGAGTCTTGAGACATGGACAATCAATGGGTCTTGGCCAGGATTATCTTTCGGCTCAATTAAGTAATTTACGGTAGACAGCTTCTTTAATATTCGATATGGGCCAAAATATTTTCTCAATAGTTTTTCACATTTTCCGATTTTCCTGACTGGTGTCCAAACTGCCACTAAATGTCCTGGTTCATAGATTCTCTCGTTGTGTTTTTTTGTCATAGTTTCTCTTCATTCTTTCCTGAGTCTTCTCTGTGTTGTTAATGACTACCTGTCTCGTCCTTGCTATTTTATCTAAGTAATTTTCTATATATTCGTCATAATCGTTCATGTTACTGTCAATTGGGATATTATCGTCGTCTAAGAGGGACATGGGTTCCCTCCCAAATAACAGGAAAAATGGAGAGTAGCCTGTGGTTTCTTGAATCGTGGTATTGTACGCGTGGGTGACGAAAGGGAGGATTTCGTCCCAGTTCTTCTGGTCTGTATTTACATACATGCTTATCATGTTGATTAGAGTTCTATTTAGCCGTTCCGTTAGTCCGTTAGTCTGGGGATGGTAGCTCGTCGTGAAGCAGTGTTTAACTTTGCACATTTTCATAACCTCCTTCATCAAATTGCTAGTGAACTGTGAACCTCTGTCACTAATAAGAAACCTTGGGGCCCCGTGACGTAAAAAAATTTGTTCGATTAAAAATGTAGAGACTTCTTTCACTGTTGCTTCTGAGACTGCCTTTGTTTCAGCGTACCTGGTATAATAATCAGTCAACACAATTATCCACCTCCTTCTTCTTATCGTTGATGGCAAGGGACCAACAAAGTCAATCCCGATTCTTTCAAAAAGGTAGTTAGCTGGGGGAATGGGTTGCAAAAGTCCAGAGGGCGACTGATTTGAACCTTTCCGACTTTGGCAAAGATGGCACGTCTTTACAAATTCTGAAACATCTTTCAGCATGGAAGGCCAATGATATTTATTCTTCAAACGGTATGTGGTTCTGGCGACGCCTAGATGGCCATTCAGCATATGATTGTGGAATTCACTCATGATTTCTTTCCTTCTCTTCTTCGGCACTACCAGCAACCATGCTCTGCCTTCAGGGTTTGGGTTCTTCTTATATAGACATCCATTTTCCTCTTTAAAATTCTGTGTGATTGCTCGTTTGCTTCCTTTAAGGCTTTTCTTAACATTTTCTATGAATTCATCCTCTTCATTTATTATCTGATTCAAAAATAGTCGTTCATAATCTTCGACCCAATCCGTTTCAGGTAGGGGTCCTCTAGATAAGCCATCAGCATCCATATGTTTTTTACCCGATTTGTGTATTATGTCAAAATCGTATTCCTGAATTTTCAGTGCCCACCTTGCAAGTCTACCTGTTGGATCTTTAAGATTTTTCAGCCAGCACAATGCGTGATGGTCTGTAATTATCTTGAAGTGTCTTCCATATAGGTAGGGTCGTAGTTTTGATATCGCCCACACCACAGCCAAACATTCCTTTTCGGTGGTTGAGTAATTTTGCTCAGCTTTACTTAGAGTTCGACTCAAATATGATATCACCTTCTCTTCCCCACAGATAATTTGGACCAGTGTTGCACCTAAGCCGATGTTAGAGGCGTCTGTGTGAATGTAGGTGGCTGCATTTGGATCAAAGTGACCTAAAATTGGCGGATTTATCAGAGCTTTTTTAAGGTTTTGAAATGCTTCCTCTTGTTTTTCTGTCCAGGTAAATTGCGCATTTTTCCTGATGAGTCCTGTCAATGGGTCAGCAATTAATGAGAAATCTTTAATGAATTTTCTATAATAGGAACACATTCCTAGGAACGATTGTACTTCTTTCACCTTCTTGGGCTGAGGAAAATCCCTAACGGCTTTGATAGTATATTCGGCCGGTTTTATACCATTGTTGGTTGGTTATATGACCAAGGATCTCAAGTTCTTCAAAAGCAAATCTGCATTTCTTGTCGTTCAGTTTCAAATTAGATTCACTAAAACATTTTAAGACAGCTTCAAGTCTTTTAAGGTGGGTTGGAAAGTCTGAGCTGTATATAATAACGTCGTCCAGATAACAAAGGCAAATTTGCCATCTTAGATTTCCAAGCACATTGTCCATATTCCTCTCAAAAGTAGCAGGGGCGTTGCATAGTCCAAAGGGCATGACGTTGAATTCATATAAACCGTGGGTCGTAGTGAAAGCTGTCTTCTCCTTGTCTTTCTCTTCAATTTCGACTTGCCAATATCCCGATCTAAGGTCTATTGCTGAGAAGTACTTCGATCCTTGGAGAGTATCCATTACGTCATCAATTCTTGGGATTGGATAAACATCCTTTACTGTTACCTCATTCAATTTTCTATAGTCTACACAAAATCTGAACTTACCATCTCTTTTCTTGACCAGTATTACAGGGAAAGACCAGGGACTTGAAGATGGTCTAATTATGCCTTCTTTGAGCATTTCATCAATTTGATCTTTTATAATGTCCCGTTCTTTGGGGCTCACCCTATATGGCTTGTGCTTTATCGGTTTTGCATCTTCTGTATCGATCCGGTGTTGTGCCAAATTGGTCCTGCCTAACCTCGGCGAAAACAAATCAGCATACTTAATCAAAATTTGTTTCAAATCCTCTTGTTCTTTAGGTGATAGATTTTTGTTTATCTGAAATTGGATTTCGTCATTATTAATTTGCTCTAACTTCTCTATGAACTTTACCTCTGCAGGAAGGCTTCCATGAGCCAATGTTTGGTCTTTCATGATTTTTAAAGGTCGAGGATAAGGGTTCGTTATCCAGATATGAGTTTTCCTATCCGTGACAGTAAGCAAACTTCTTGCCAATCGAAGGCCATTTGTTTGAATCATTCTGTTGTTCTCTTCGATGACATATTCGCCATCCTCTGCTTCTATTGAGGCCTTAATTAATCTAATAGACAGTTCAGGTATAACAGTATCTTCAACGCTTTTTATTTTTTTCAGTTCATAATTGCTTATGTCATGATTATTTGTCAGATCGTATTTTATTATTTCTTTTTTGCAATCTATTTTCGCGTTCATTTTCTTAAGGAAATCTCTTCCAAAAATTAATGTCCGTAAATGCGTTTTCAAAATCACAAATTTGTGCGATAATGCTTTGTCATCAATTTTTATATTTAACAATATACTTCCTACCATGTCCAATTTTTTTCCATCGGGTCCTGCACAAGTTTTTGCGAGTTTACTTATACCATGGCCTGTATCGAGGGCCGTTCTGAGGTCGACCACTGAGAGGTCAGCGCCTGTATCAACCAAAGCTTCAAAAGTTCCTATCTTGTCCACATGAATTTTTAATTTGTATTTAGAGTCCAACTTTTTGATTCCATTTATGGTCGACTTGCTTTGATTGACATATTCAGGCGCGACGCTTAGTTTAAATCTTCCAACACGGAATATCTATTCCGGGTAGGAATATTTGTCTGTGTGCTATGACATACATCAGCATAAAGCCGAGGTCCTGATTTATCTGATATTTCATTCATTTGGCATTTCTCTTCGATCTTCTCTTGGGTAGCTGTTGGATCCTCTTCTAGGATTCTTATAAACTTGACCCTACAATAACGGGCCACGTGCCCTGGCTTGTTACACTTGAAGCAGATTGGTCTTCCATCTTCCGTCCTATTTTTGCTCACTTCTTGACTTTTATTGTAGGTGTTTCTCTGGAAGTTTGGTTTAGGCACAAAGTTTGGATTATAAGGACGTCTCGGGGAAAAGGGCTGGGTCAAGTTGTTTCGATACTGCTTGGGGGTAGGAGGGAAGTCGTTCTTGTAATTATTGGAAACAGGGGCTTGGGGCCTGGAAGGGGTCTGGTAGTTTCGTGTGGCAGTCGGCGGCACGTACCTCGATTGTTGTTGGGGTCTAGAATAGCGTGGGCCGTTATATAGGTTTCTGGATTTCTCCACACGTTCCCGATACTTCTTTTCAAAAGAATCCATTTTCTTGCACACGACAAGAAGTTCATCGGTCGTTTTAGGAGGGTTCAGGTAGAGCGTGAATGAGTACTCTTTTTTCAGTCCTCCAATAACATGATCGATTTTTGTTTCTTCTTCCATTGCGGGGTCAACCTTGTTGCACAACACTAGGATGTCTTCCGCGAACCTGATTGCTGGTTCATTCCAGTGTTGCATTCTGTTGAGCTTCATTCTTAGTTCTTCTTTATTGGCGTCCAGAGAAAAATCCTGAATGAGGCGGATTTTAATATTTTCCCAGCTCGTGAAACTCGCTTTGTGTAAATTCAACCAGGTTTTAGCGCTTCCCGTCATGTTCATGGCGGCATAACGGGCAATTATGTAGTCTGCCCAATGATAGAGGAAACCAATCTCTTCGAGGGATTCTATCCATGGGCGAGGGTCTTCTGTTCCATCATACTTGGGGATGTCGATGTTGGGATTCAGGACAACAGGGTCGGAACTAGCATCTCCACCAATTGTTGCACAAAGTTGCGGCTTGGCAGACTCTTCAGCCATGATTCTCTCCTGTGCTGGGTCTTGCATCTTACCAGAGCGTGTTTCAACCATCCTACAACTTTATAAAAGGGAATAACGAGATAAGTCCTCTTTAAGTAGCCTCCAGAATCCTTTATTTATTTTCTCACATCAAAGAGAGCAGTGAAGTCACACGTGTACCTAAATACAAATGATCATAATCTAAATAATCTGTTTTAAATAAATATCATAGAATATAAAAATAAATAAATATATAATTTAAATTTCAAATATATTAAAAATAATATAAGAAATACGCCATTAATCATGATGTAACAATATATATTTATTTATTTATAATGTTTGTATATTAAAATATACAAGTATCAGAGTCATGCACAATTCTGTCACCGTTTGCTTTTGGTTCAGTGGTAGAATGTTCGCCTGCCACGCGGGCGCCCCGGGTTCGATTCCCGGCCGATGCATTTTTATTGTTTTTTACAATTTTTAAAATTCCTTTATATTATTACTAGCGGATATGTACCCGGCTTCGCCTTTATCCGCGGGTTTTATCCGAGTGAAAGTTTGCCTAACGAATATTATTACATTATAATATCATTACATTATATATTTATATAATATAGCCTAATGACCCGGGCAACGCCCGGGTTTTACCCGATTAAATGTTTTTATTCAAATACTATTCGTTACAATTATAAATTGGCGCCGTGGATGTCACTCTTGTGAAACGTCCCGCTCCAAACCTTGTGTCTGAGAAGCGATATTTTTATAGAAAGATGATCTGGATTTTGTTTTCTGCTCGAAATAGAATGTTTTTATGTTAGAATTTTGTTCCTGCGTACAAAATAATGAACTGGTTTCACCCGTGGTCTCTGCTTTTTGGAATTTTCACGATATAATTTTGTATCTGATAATCAAATATGGTACAGCAATATCGTCATCATCATTTTCTGACTAAAAATATATAGTTTTAATAATTGATTTATATATATCTTTTAATAGCCTATCGTCTTCCCCGTATTTTTTTACCTATATATGTAAATTTTGGTTTGAATTAGTGAACTACTGCGAATTTGTATACCGGACATACAAACAAACATACAAACAGACAAACATACAAACATTCATTTTTATATATATAGAGATTTACTCTTCATTGTTGGCTTTTTATATTATATTTACTCTTCATTGTTGGCTTTTTATCTTACATTCACTCTGTTGGCTTTTTATATTACATTTACTCTTCATTGTTGGCTTTTTATATTATATTTACTCTTCATTGTTGGCTTTTTATCTTACATTCATTCTTCATTGTTGGCTTTTTATATTACATTCACTCTTCATTGTTGGCTTTTTATCTTACATTCACTCTGTTGGCTTTTTATATTACATTTACTCTTCATTGTTGGCTTTTTATCTTGCATTCACTCTTCATTGTTGGCTTTTTATATTATATTTACTCTTCATTGTTGGCTTTTTATCTTACATTCATTCTTCATTGTTGGCTTTTTATATTATATTTACTCTTCATTGTTGGCTTTTTATCTTACATTCATTCTTCATTGTTGGCTTTTGATATTACATTTACTCTTCATTGTTGGCTTTTTATCTTACATTCACTCTTCATTGTTGGCTTTTTATCTTACATTCATTCTTCATTGTTGGCTTTTTATATTACATTCACTCTTCATTGTTGGCTTTTTATCTTACATTCATTCTTCATTGTTGGCTTTTTATATTACATTCACTCTTCATTGTTGGCTTTTTATCTTACATTCACTCTGTTGGCTTTTTATATTATATTTACTCTTCATTGTTGGCTTTTTATCTTACATTCACTCTTCATTGTTGGCTTTTTATATTATATTTACTCTTCATTGTTGGCTTTTTATCTTACATTCATTCTTCATTGTTGGCTTTTTATATTATATTTACTCTTCATTGTTGGCTTTTTATCTTACATTCATTCTTCATTGTTGGCTTTTTATATTACATTTACTATTCATTGTTGGCTTTTTATCTTACATTCACTCTTCATTGTTGGCTTTTTATCTTACATTCATTCTTCATTGTTGGCTTTTTATATTACATTCACTCTTCATTGTTGGCTTTTTATCTTACATTCATTCTTCATTGTTGGCTTTTTATATTACATTTACTCTTCATTGTTGGCTTTTTATCTTACATTCATTCTTCATTGTTGGCTTTTTATATTACATTCACTCTTCATTGTTGGCTTTTTATCTTACATTCACTCTGTTGGCTTTTTATATTATATTTACTCTTCATTGTTGGCTTTTTATATTACATTTACTATTCATTGTTGGCTTTTTATCTTACATTCACTCTTCATTGTTGGCTTTTTATCTTACATTCATTCTTCATTGTTGGCTTTTTATATTACATTCACTCTTCATTGTTGGCTTTTTATCTTACATTCATTCTTCATTGTTGGCTTTTTATATTACATTTACTCTTCATTGTTGGCTTTTTATCTTACATTCACTCTTCATTGTTGGCTTTTTATATTATATTTACATATGGTGTTATCTTAAAATTGCTTGTTTTGAATATTTTTTTTAGATTGAGTTGAATGAATTGCTGAATTTTTTTTGTATTTATATATAAATAAAATTAACTCTGTTGATTATTTTGTATTTAATCGATAACAGCGAAGTTACGCATGTTAAAGTTAGGAAAAATATTTTGATGTTAAGCAAAACCTGCTCCATCTCGTTTTACATAAATGTTGAAAATTTGGTCGAAATTGATGCATTGTAACGAAAGTTTTTAGTGAACAACCCTTATGAAATTTCCATTTTATTAATATAGATAATATATGTGCTTTTCCTGTCTATGTACAGATTTATGGGTACAAGTATGTATAAAAGTTATTTGCAAATTGCGTTGCAAATTTGCCCTTTCGCTCGCAAGCAGCGCCTCTAGCGGTGAAGATGGGAGGTAATATCAGCTGACCTATTGGACATGTAAAATGTGTTTTAACAGGACATAGAGAAAAATCTGGAAAATATATTTTTCGGATTTTTAGTCAAGAAAAACAAATTGACAGGTTCTGGGAAAAAAGTAGTTGTTTTTTATTCAGAAAATGATTATGACAATATTGCTGTATCATATTTGATTATCAGATACAAAATTATATCCGGAAAAATTCCAAAAAGCAGAGACCACGGGTGAAGCCAGTTCATTTTTAGTATGCAGGAACAAAATTCTAACAGAAAAACATTCATTCGAGCAGAAGACACAAAGCAATATCGCTTCTCAGACACAAATTTTAGAGCGGGACGTTTGACAAGAATGACATCCACGGCGCCAATTTATATTTTGTAACGAATAGTATTTGAATAAAAGCATTTAATCGGGTAAAACCCGGGCGTTGCCCTGGTCATTCTGCTAGTTTTATATATATATAAAAGATTAGATTTTCTGCTTGAATTTAGAACATTTTGAAGATTGTGGTAATGCAGCCGTGGTTGAAATCTTTAGAGCGGGACGTTTGACAAGAATGACATCCACGGCGCCAATTTATATTTTGTAACGAATAGTATTTGAATAAAAGCATTTAATCGGGTAAAACCCGGGCGTTGCCCTGGTCATTCTGCTAGTTTTATATATATATAAAAGATTAGATTTTCTGCTTGAATTTAGAACATTTTGAAGATTGTGGTAATGCAGCCGTGGTTGAAATCTTTAAAGTAAGATAATGAAAAATAGTTTTGATGAGTAATTTAATTGAGTTACAGGAATATATATAAAAAAAAAAAAACAATTTGATAAAAGTAATGCCTGGCTTAAGGCGAGTAGAATAAGGAAAACAAAAGATTATTTACATAATGTGCAAAAGTTTTGAGCCGGCCATTGGGACTCTGGCGGTCGATTTAGCAGAATATTTGAATCTATGAAAATATGATTTTAAATAAAATAATATTTTTATATAACATATATATACAACCGGCGACATCAATGACTTTCCACTTACTTCAGTTTTGTCTAGGAGTGTATATTTATGTGCTTGTGTGAAAAAATAAGATGAATCGAATCAATGTCGGGTGTTGATATTAAAAATAAAGAAGATCTATCGTGACAGCTCACATGGGCATTTTATTGGCAGAGCTCCATCTTGTGTAACAAAAATCAACTAAACAATTTACAAGAAACTGAACGAGGTCTGTCTATATGCAGAAATATGATGCAAAATTTGGCGAATAGAAATCAACCCTCAAAAAGACGAAAGCCATACTCTTCTCGCACCCAAGAAACAAAATGGGGGCGATCACAGATATGAGTTCTATCAATGACACCATTAAGTGAAAGGACAGTATTCGATATATAGGAGTAATCTTGGATTTTCACCTGTCTTTCCGAAACCACATTGATATCAGGATTCACCTCGATAATAAAAAAATAGACTATAACTGTTGTTAAAACAATAAAATTCCACTTTATTTTATTATTACGCCCATCTTTAGACATAGATAACTCCAATTTTTATTTAATTCAATAAAATATACTAAAAATTGGACACTTTTGAAAATAAGACTCTAAGTAGAATAATAAAAGCCCCCTTATATATAAGAAATTTAATAATAAGAAATGACCTCCTAATTTCAACTATAGATGCCTATATTAGAGAATTAGCAATGAAGAATTTTACGAACGAAAACTACGAAACCAAACATTCCAAAAACCCGCGATTATAATAAAAAGAAAAAAGAAACGTTTTATATAAATTCATGCAAAACAATGAAAAACGGAAAAATCAAATGATATCGAATATCAATCTCTTTCCAGATAATTTTCTCACATTACTGATAGAAACATGCAGAAGATGGAACAGACAGGAATTACATGTACACAGATTGTAAATATTAGTTAATATATATATATATATATTATATAATCTAAAATACAAATATTTTATTTTTTTTAAAAACATATATTTTATTTTTTCATTCATTGACTGTTCTGCATTTTTGACCATATATTCAAAAAAATATCACTTTTAATTATTATTGTTGTAAATATGTATATTTAACCCTACCTATCTTTTATCCACGATTATAGAATTCATTATATAAATTCTATATTCCTGTGATATAAATAATTTTATGTATATTTTTACTTCAAGAGATTCAAAAATAAAAATCTGCTTGAAAGGTAAATAATTATTTTTATTTTTCCACGACTGCACCTCTTTTCAACAATCAAACACACAAAAAATTTCTAATCTATAACATAAGTCGACAGGATACGAACCTGTGCGGGAATATGCCACATTTTCACTATATGCCACATTTTCACTTTGTCACATTTTCACTATATGCCACATTTTCACTATATGCCACATTTTCACTATATGCCACATTTTCACTATATGCCACATTTTCACTATATGCCACATTTTAACTCTTTTACCAACAATATTTGTAATCATTCACACATTTTATCATTTAAATATTATAATTTCCTGTCTATTGGTTACCATCTGAAAACCAATATGATAAGTGAATATCGCCTCACCTTTTCTTTCTTTAAATCATTTTATCTTTTTTTTAAATATAATATATATATATTTGGTAAACCCCCTTGTACATTTATGAACTAGGTTGCTAGGTTGCTCTTGGTGAGCAACGCACCTAATAAAGTTATTTTGAACTGGAACTGTCTTTAAAATTCAGCCTATTCACCACCTTGACGAGGACCATCAACCCGAAAAGAGTTCGTGGTTGGCCTCTCTTGAATTATCAATAAATTGTATTGGAAAAATATTATAGAACAAGTATAATCAACGTTTAGTTGATTTTTGTTCCACTAGATGGCGCTCTGCCACCAAATATTTTTAATGTGAGCGATCAAGATATGCCTTGTTTTATTCTTAATATCAGCACATGTCCTTTTCATATTTGTCTTTTTTCACGTGTTAAGCGTAATTACAAAACTTTGGCCTTAAATACCCATTTCTTGATTCCTCAGGAAGTCTTTTGTGGGCCAAAACCTTTTCGTTGAGGTAAAACTGGAGATGTTCGGCTTAAATTTTTTCGAGAAACCAAGGATTATAACTGGGAAAGAAGGTTTATATATAAATATTCAACACCAGTTGAAAATATATCTCTGAATACAACTTTGACAGAGCGTGAAATGCACAATTAACTACTTGCCGAAAAATAATTATATCTTATCCCAAACGAACAAGTCATTGATGAGCATTTCTCAAAACCATCGGAAGTCTATAGTTATTGACTAGGAAAAGAAATAAACATCCTAATTCTGAATAAATTAAAATCACACCTTCTTTCGACACATTATCTTAAGAACTAAAATAATATTCGGCCTACACAATCTTGAAAACATCTTATTTCAAGTTCTGATTTATGATCCCTGAATATTCGTCACTTCACCATGCTCTAGATGAAATAAGGCTTGAAATGGAAGAACTAAAACCCAAATCCGCTCCAATAGCCGTTTCATCTCCGCAACACAATTCACAATTCGGATAAGGAAACAATCAATTTTGACACACACACAATCCAGTAACTATCAGATTTTAAAAACAAAAAACGAAAAAAAAAAAAGCGAAGTCTAAATAGCGGAAGCAGTAGGCTAGCTAATGGAGGCAAACCTTGACCAAATAAATATATATGAAACTACAACATATCACAAAGGAAGAAACATCTTTCACTTTGAAAACTTAAAAGACTAAAAAATATTTTACAAAGCTACTATTGACTTTTTAAAAATAGCAGTGATCTCTTAGTCAACCACTTAAATTCCTCAAGCCTAGGATCCTTATTAAAGACCTGGAAGATACAATACCTTATGAAAAATGGATTAAAGTATCAAGTTGCAAACATATGATGATTCATCAGCTTTAATAAGATTAAAAACTAACAAACTAATAGAACAATTAAATGGCGAAAGTCGAAACATCTTCCATGACCTTCAAGAGACTCGAAGATCAGGGATCAATCGGCAGTAAATATTTGTTAAGACCAGTTGAGGAAGCGATTCTGTACACTCAATGTTTGAAATGTCTCGGACTTGGACACGTGGTCAAATTTTTCAAAGATGATACATGATACTGAAACTACGGCAACTCCCATGACAGCCGAAATTGAGACTCCCCCGCAGTATCCTGCTTCAATTGCAAAACCAAAAGCCTATCTCATGCTCATATGACATTTCTCTCCGTCCTGCTGAATAACTCAAAAGGAAGAATAAAGGATGAAATCTAAGGTTAACTATGGCCGAAAAGTATAAACATTTTACACTACAACGCGAATAAAAGCCCCAATACAACGAGATAATCACTGACCTAATATTATTACAAGAACACCTCCTATATAAAACGATAGGTTTTCAGGATCGCCCTATTTCTTACCACACTACAAGCCGATATTCAGATAAATAAAGAAGGAACTTGAAATGTTGCATTTGGAATTAAAAACTCCTTAAATCATTTGCTTATTACCAATTTCACAGACCATCTGGTGGGAATCGACATAGCTATGGTGACAAATTCTATTCGATTCATATCAGCATATCTCTTCAAAAAAACCCTCTGGCAAAGACCTAATGAAAGGTAACATGATAGGTAACCACAAAGATGTAGATATGGGTATCGATAGCAATGCTGATCATTCTCTGTGGGGTGACGAGAGAGAGGAATGGCATCTAGGGAAAAGCGATCTCCGACTTCCTCCTAGAAAATATTTTAATATGTTATAACGTGGGCGATGAACTCTCTCTCTCTTATTTATTCATATATATATATATATATATATTATAAATTATAAGAGATATTCTGTTGTGTATTTTGATCATCTTGAAAATTTTGCTATGGAGTTATTTGTTGGTTCTTTTCAGTGCTAAATGGTATTGGTGATGCAGACGTGGCAAGAATTTTGAAAATAAAATAATAAAAATTGTAAAGATTATAAATCACTTTAATTGAGCTTTAGGATTATATAATAAACATAATTTGGTAAAAGCACTGCCTGGCTTAAGGCGAGTAGAACAAGGAAAACAAAAAAATATTTACATAATGTACAAAGGCTTTAGCCGGCCAACGGGGATAACAACAACGAGTTTTTATATGCAAAGTGTGACCTCAGGCGGTCGATTTAAACAGATTATTTATATCTATGAAATTATAACCCCAAATAAAATAACACTTTAACATAATTCTAAATAAAATATTTTAATATAACATTTTAAATACTACCTTTATATAACATTTCAAATAATACCTTTATATAACATACTAGGAATATGTACCCGGCTTCGCCCGGGTTTTATCCGAGTGAAAGTTTGCCTAACGAATATTATTGATAATAATATTCCGGAACACACAGAATATTATGATAATAATGATAATAATATTCGTTACATTATATATTTATATAATATAGAGAATATGTTTTTCGAGCAAACATATCCACTCTCTCTACTGAATAGAATTTTAATAAGATATATTTAAATAAAAATATCTAGAGATATACTACATGATCTTAGCCAAAAGCCGAGAAACGATATTTTATAAGTAGAGATGACCTGGCTTCGTGTGCCTTCTGCTCGAGTGAATGTTTCGCGGTAGAATTCGTTCCTGCCTACTAAAAATTATCATCTGGCTCCGCCCGTGGACTGCTTCAGCGAATATTCCCTAATTTTTTTTTTATGTCAATCAAGCATGATACAGCAATATTGTCTTCATCATTTCTGACTAAAAAATATTGTTGCTCAGTACTATAATTTTTCTTGGTTAAAGTGCGACAAAAAAACTCTTCCAGATTTAACTCTGTCCTTTTCAAATTTCAGCGAGATTAGTTACATATTGAGGGCGTGCATAGCCGACAAACATATATATATTGATTTATTAACGTATATAAATATAATAATTGTTATACGCGTTTAAATATAATTATGAAACATATAATTTTTTGAAAACATTTATTATATTTTAAATAAGATATTGTCACTTTTGTAAATTTGATAATTAATTATTTCTTTTTTTCTCAATGAATTATATATATTAATTTAAAAATTCATTTTCGTTATCATCATCAAATACAATGTAAGTTTTTTAAATAAACAAACGATAATAAACAACAGCAACAATGTAATTAGCATCTTCACTATTATAAAACAACAACAGATTAAATTAACAATGTAAAAATATATTTTAACATTACATTTTAACACCAAAACGTTACAATATTTTCTTTAAATATATATTAATATTGAAATTCCAAGTTTTTTTACGTCATTGGAATATTATATTACTAAATTCTCAAATTAAATTTATTATACTTGGAACACATTTTAAGCATTGTTACAATTTATAAATATAATTTCACCAGATGCCGCTAGGGCGCTGCTTGCGAGTGAAAGTAGAAAATTTGCAAATAAAATTGCAAAGAATATTTATTTCAAACCAAATTCAAACCAGAAACCTTCCCAGTAGTATAGTAAATAACTTCCTAAAGTTTCACGGCGATTGGATAATCCTACCTTTTAAAAACATTCATCATGTGAACAAACTAACATTCAACGTGTAAACAAACCACGTGTTAATTATTAACCAATCAAATTCATTTATCGTCGCGACCAGTGCTGCGCCCAAGCGGTAAAAGGCTGGAACTAACGCTTTTTTGTTTTATATTATTAAAAAAAGCACATTAACCTATTTAGTTTTTTGAATAGCCTATATGTTAAAGGAAATCTTCAGCTACCTACATGCGAAATTTTATAATGATTTATTCTGTAGATTTTGCGCAACGCGATAACAAACATCGAATTTGGATTTCATTTTTATAGATATAAAGGAAAAGGATCTATATATATATATATTGTATTTAACCTTATATACTCTTATATGGACATTGTAGTAAATAAGTTTCAATCTCTCTCTAACGTAGAAGAGAAACGAACACACAATCATCTATCATAGACCTCGCCATTTCATTATCCAGGCTCGCCCAAATATTGACAGAATGGAAAGTTATGGACGAAGATCAAATCTATTCTAAGTTGATAACCGAGGTAGGCCAAATCTTTGAACAATAAATAACTGCAAAAGGAAATTTAGACAAGGAAATTGCCCATTGTTCGAGACTAATAAAATCTAGGGTACATGAAGTTAAACAAATTTTTTACAGCTCCGATCCAGCCACCATTAACACAGCTGCCAACAAACGCGCGCGCCATCAATATAATCTCTCAAAAATACTACAACAATGATTTAGAGTAAAGTTAGAGACTAATCATATCTAATATGACTACATTCATTTATAGACATTTTTATATTAAATGGAACGCCACAGATAACTAGAATCCCATAAAACATTCATTCCAAGGAATGAATTCAGCTTATTCTCAAAATGTTTTTAAATGATGGAATGATCGCATGTATTGATAATCTAACTTCTTAACGTTACTAGGCGGTAGATGGGTCGAGAGCTATAATCTTCAAACCCCGCGTGCTTCTTGACCTTAAGTGACATTGATTAATTTAATGCTACTTTAAAATTCTCAAAGCACATTATTATCTAGCACGTGATGTGAATATCTATGACATGAAATATTTCCAAGTGTTCCAAAACGCGGTGTCAAAATTTGTTTAAATTCAACGCCAGGATCAGGCACACAGATATTCTCTTTAGTTCTCAAACACTTCTACATATTCTATAAAATACTCTATATAGTACTAGATACAAAAATGATGCACACGCTAAAGTTTAGTAGTTTCACTAATTAGTCGTGAATAAATCTATGCGTGTGGGGCAATGAATTAAAACACATCGTACTTTCGGCACAAGGCGGTTTAATAAATACCCGTGTCCGATTGAAGGCGTAATTTTTCCAAAATCAAATTATTTGTTTTTGGATTTCCATTGTGAGATTGGATGGTAGTGTCAAGGGCTTCTTCTTTCTTGATGATATGGTCATTTTTAAAGTGAGCGAGATTCTAAAATTATTAAGAGATGAATATTTTCCATGATTTATCGAGTGTGCGTGTAAAATATCTCCATCCAACTCCATATATAGACAAATGTCACGTCAGTCTATCAACCAATCAATCAATCCAGCCACACAACCAACCAGCGCCAATGACACCGGTGCAAACATCGCCCGGTCAGCCTATCCGCTGAGTCAACACAGGGTCCCACGTCATTATTAGCTTCTCTCTTGTAGTCAAATATATTTTTATATATTCAATTAGAATAAATCCGATTATTGGTATTGGGGACAACAAACACTGAATGTCAAGGAAAGATACATGTATCTAGGATATCCACTCACCTCAACTTTCTCTTTTAAGCAAGCCGCATTATACTATAAGGGTAAAGCTCTCGCTGCCAGGGGTGCGGTCTGGCCTATTCTGACCAGTTTGAAGATGAACTCTTTTAAATCCTCTATGAAACTTCTTGACGCGATGGTTCTATCAACCCTGCTATACGCGGCACCTGTTTGGGCAAATGAGCATACATTAATTGTTGATCAAATTCAGGACTCATTTATGCGAAGATATCTAAATTACCAAGATACACCCCCAGATACATGCTGAGGATAGAATGGGGAAGAGTGTCACTCAGCGTTACAGTCTTGAAACTTACCCTAAAGTTTTGGTTGAGAATGATGGGAATGCGTGGAACAAGATTGCCGCTGCTCTGCTTGTCCCAGCTGTGGGAAATCTCAAACGCAACGAAAAAATATATAGGTTTAACAGGAAGTATAATTAATATTTTAAACACCACCGGATTTCAAAGGCTGAATTTCTGCACAGACACTGCAAAGGATCACACAAGAATACTAAATTCAAGACTATACCCCCACTATAAAAACATCTGCTCAACTCCGTTACCGGAACACTATCTGTCCAGCGATCTCCCGCTCAGGGTCAAACGGTGTATTGCCGGACTGAGAATCCTCGCGGTGCTCTTTATTGATGATCGCCCCTGAATATTTAAAACAGACGGATGGACATGCGAGATTTGCGGGACAAGAATGGAGCCTGGGCTACATCACCATTTGCTCTCATGTATGGGGCTGAAAGACGAACGAGAAGTGCTCCTCAGTGAAATAGGCCTTGAAGGAATTTCTTTGGAGCTCCTGTTGAATGAGGTGGTGAGAAGCAGAGCTGGAGCTTTTGCGTTGTTCAAATTTTGGAAGACGGCTGAAGAGAAGGGGGGTTATATACATAATCTAATTGATGTAAATAATTATAAGCAAATAATCTATGTCAGGATTAGAATGACGAAACCTGTATGGGACTTTCATCCAGTAAAAGGCTTGTTGTTGCTGTTGTATATAGTCACAGTGTAGAAAATACTATACTATACCTACTAATTATAGGTTTCTCTCTGTGTTCTTAGTTCTCTTCTCTTACTCTGTAAACTGGCGAATCCTATATAGGACGAGAAGTCCTCAATAAAGGCCTTTGTTGTTGTTGTTGTTGTATTTTCAATTAGAATAATTTTATTAGCCTTAATTTATGTGAAAAACTTAATTCTGCTTTTATATTGAAACATTTATATAAACTCTCGTTTCTCTCTGTAATGGTAAAGAAAATTTGTAGGAAGAGTATGGCCCATTTTTTTAGTGAAGATCTCTTCAGGCGGGCTTTTCGCCAGATGAAGTACGCAGATTCATCAAAAAATATTTATAATTAATTCTTTAATAATGGTACACTATATATAACCCAAACAGCTTAAGACTAGAACTATATGGCGTACTTTGTAGCTTTAAAATTTCCCCATAATACTACACACAAAATATATAACCGTAAATATGCAAGGAAAATACACCCTTACTGAGATATATTAATATAAAATCACTTATTTAAAAAAATTCTCGCTGGTGTTATATCCTCAAAATATTTTCAATCATTTAACCACTTAGATTTTATGAATAGTCTATTGAATATTATAATCAGAAGATAAGCAAAATTTGAACACACAAGGTTAAACCTATATAATATAAATATATTTCAAGAAAAAGACATCTCCTTATCGTGAAACTGAAAGTTGCTGATAGCTTGCGTCATCTATCGGAATAAATAGCAACTATTCGTTGATTTTTAATTATTCCAGAATTAGCCAAATAATCATTCCTGATCAATCTAGAAAAGCTAACCACGTACGCGTTTCGGCCTGTTAGCCTCCTTTAAAATTTTTTCGTAAAATATCAGATTAGCAAATAGGAGAATCAATTTGTTGTTGCAGAATTACGTCTGGTCCATATGCTTCTCTCTCCCTCTCTTTATATATATATACAACACAGATTACAATTTTATTTGATCAACCAGGAGCAAAACATATAATAGGAAACATGAAAATTTGAATTCTAAATAAATTCAACTTGTAGCAATATTTATGAGTAATATTCGAATATAACCGCGCGCGCGAATGAGTTTCAAAATTAATTTAAATATAAAATAAAATAGAAACATTTACGTTTATATCCTCAGTGTATATAGGCAATAGGTGTATATTGTGCATAATATGTGTATAATGTTCATGGACTTAATACTATGTTCTGATATTGCTTTTGTGAAAAATACACTCATGGACAAAACTTAAGGAAGTCGTACCTTTTAGCATGTATATTGGGATTCAGACAATAACTTTGATTCCTTCTTCGTAACAGTGACCTTTATTGAAGACTTTATTGATGAATATCTGGTTCGTTATCCCAGTTTATTTTGAAATAAGCTCCTGACGTGTCAAAGCCGATTTGAATGCTTGGTTCCGTTGTTGAAAAAATCTTGACGTTAAACATTTTAAATATTTATTTATACATTCATAATATTCATCTAAAATAATTAATAAACGTATCTTACTCATTATATTTAACTTTTTTCTACATATTTCATATATACGTATATTACCTGCAAAAGAACATTCAATAATATGCCCATCTTTAGACATAGATAACTCCAATTTTTATTTCATTCAATAAAATATACTAAAAATTGGACACTTTTGAAAATAAGACTCTAAGTAGAATAATAAAAGCCCCCTTATATATAAGAAATTTAATAATAAGAAATGAGCTCCTAATTTCAACTATAAAAGCCTATATTAGAGAATTAGAAATGAAGATTTTTACGAACGAAAACTACGAAACCAAACATTCCAAAAACTCGCGATTATAATAAAAACAAAAAAGAAAAGTTTTATATAAATTCATGCAAAACAATGAAAAACGGAAAAAGCAAATGATATCGAATATCAATCTCTTTCCAGATAATTCTCTCACATTACTGATAGAAACATGCAGAAGATGGAGCAGACAGGAATTACGTGTACACAGATTGTAAATATTAGTTAATATATATATATATATTATAATATAAAATACAAATATATATATATATATATTTTTTTTTTTAAAACATATATTTTATTTTCATTCATTGACTGTTTTACATATTTGACTATAGATTAAAAACATACCACTTTTAATTATTATTGTTGTAAATAATGTATATTTAACCCTACCTATCTTTTATTACTGTGATAAATAATTTTATGTATATTTTTACTTCAAGTAATTCAAAATAAAATCTACTTGAAAGGGAAATAATTATCTTTACTTTTTACGACTGCACCTCTTTTCAACAATCAAACACACAAAAAAATTATAATCGTAATATATATATATATATATATATATGTGGTAAACCCCCTTGTACATTTATGAACTAGGTTGCTCTTGGTGAGCAACTCACCTAATAAAGTTATTTTGAACTGGAACTGTCTTTGAAATTCAGCCTATTCACCACCTTGACGAGGACCATCAACCCGAAAAGAGTTCGTGGTTGGCCTCTTTTGAATTATCAAAAAATTGTATTGGAAAAATATTATGGAACAAGTATAATCAACGTTTAGTTGATTTTTGTTCCACTAGATGGCGCTCTGCCACCAAATATTTTTAATGTGAGCGATCAAGATATGCCTTGTTTTATTCTTGATATCAGCACATGTCCTTTTCATATTTGGCTTTTGTTCACGTGTTAAGCGTAATTACAAAACTTTGGCCTTAAAAACCCATTTCTTGATTCCTCAGGAAGTCTTTTGTGGGCCAAAACCTTTTCGTTGAGGTAAGAGTGAATCAGAACTGCTTAAAACCTTTTCGAGAAACCAAGGATTATAACTGGGAAAGAAGGTTTATATATTAAAAATCAACACCAGTTGAGAATATTTCTCTGAATACAACCTTGACAGAGCGTGAAATGCACAATTAACTACTTGTCGAAAAATAATTATATCTTATCCCAAGCGAACAAGTCATTGATGAGCATTTCTCAAAACCATCTAAAGTCTATAGTTATTGACTAGGAAAAAGAAATAAACATTCGAATTGTGAATAAATTAAAATCACACCCTCTTTCGACACATTATCTTAAGAACTAAAATAATATTCGGCCTACACAATCTTGAAAACATCATATTTCAAGTTCTGATTCATGATCCCTGAATATTCGTCACTTCACCATGCTCTAGATGAAATAAGGCTTGAAATGGAAGAACTAAAACCCAAATCCGCTCCAATAGCCGTTTCATCTCCGCAACACAATTCACAATTCGGATAAGGAAACAATCAATTTTGACACACACACAATCCAGTAACTATCAGATTTTAAAAACGAAAAAAAAAAGCGAAGTCTAAATAGCGGAGGCAGTAGACTAGCTAATGGAGGCAAACCTTGACCAAATAAATATATATGAAACTACAACATATCACAAAGGAAGAAAAATCTTTCACATTGAAAACTTAAAAGACTAAAAAATCTTTTACAAAGCTACTAGTGACTTTTTAAAAATAGCAGTGATCTCTTAGCCAACCACTTAAATTCCTCAAGGCTAGGATCCTTATAAAAGACCTGGAAGATACAATACCTTATGAAAAATGGATTAAAGTATCAAGTTGCAAACATATGATGATTCATCAGCTTTAATAAGATTAAAAACCAACAAACTAATAGAACAATTAAATGGCGAAAGTCGAAACATCTTTCATGACCTTCAAGAGACTCGAAGATCAGGGATCAATCGGCAGTAAAAATTTGTTAAGACCAGTTGAGGAAGCGATTCTGTACACTCAATGTTTGAAATGTCTCGGCCTTGGACACGTGGTCAAATTTTTCAAAGATGATACATGATACCGAAACTACGGCAATTCCCATGACAGCCGAAATTGAGACTCCCCCGCAGTATCCTGCTTCAATTGTAAAACCAAAAGCCTATCTCATGCTCATATGACATTTCTCTCCGTCCTGCTCAATAACTCAAAAGGAAGAATAAAGGATGAAATCTAAGGTTAACTATGGCTGAAAAGTATAAGAATTTCACACTACAACGCGAATAAAAGGCCCAATACAACGAGATAATCACTGACCTAATATTATTACAAGAACCTCCTATATAAAACGATAAGTTTTCAGGATCGCCCTATTTCTTACCACACTACAAGCCGATATTCAGATAAAAAAAGAAGGAACTTGAAATGTTGCATTTGGAATTAAAAACTCCTTAAATCATTTGCTTATTACCAATTTCACAGACCATCTGGTGGGAATCGACATAGCTATGGTGACAAGTTCTATTAGATTCATATCAGCATATCTCTTCAAAAAAAAACCTCTGGCAAAGACCTAATTAAAGGTAACACGATAGGTAACCACAAAGATGTAGATATGGGTATCGATAGCAATGCCGATC
>CP092886.1:146130057-146212667 GCA_030710605.1 Cordylochernes scorpioides
CAGTTTATTTAGTATATATGCAATAGATGCGTCACTTAGAGCAAAAATAAAAAGGAAAATAAATTATATTTTTGCACTAAATGACGCCTCTATTGATACTATAATACTAAAATGCCGAACTTTCTAAAAATATAATATAAAAAAGAGGCATCTCCTTATCGTGCAACTGAAAGTTGCTGATGGCTTGCGCCATCTATCGGAATAAATATAAACTATTCTCGTTGATTTTTAATTATTCCAGAATTGGCCAAATACCCATTCTTGATTAATCAAGAAAAGCTAACCACGGACGCGTGTCGGGCTGTTGGCCCTCATTATAAGGGTATTTGGCCAATTCTGGAATAATTAAAAATCAACGAGAATAGTTGATGTATATTCCGATAGATGGCGCTAGCCATCAGCAACTTTCAGTTGCACGATAAGAAGATGCCTATTTTTTATAATGTATGCGCCTTATTCCAGTAAAATATCACATTTGTACTATTTTTTCACTTTCTGAAAATAGTTTAAATAATATCCCTAAAATAGACCATGATAACTTATTTAAATACCTGACAATATCCCTACAAAAGATTTTTTTTATAATATCAATATTTAAAATTATACAAGACAATTAACAAAAATAATTATATCTTGAATTTTAAATACCCTTTAATACTTAAAATGTTTTTTTTTTTTTTCAATATGATGTCACCTTTTCACAAAAAATTGCCCCCCCCCTTTTTTTTTACAGCAGAAAATGCAACTATGAGAATGCAATATGTGAGAACTAATATGGTTCCTTTTTGAAATCTCTACAGTCCCATTTACATATTATTCCTGCATATTCTAAACTTTTATCAACGATGCCATATTATTTGTTATCCATGCAAAAGCTCTTACTTCCGAATTGAGCGCAAAAATATATATATATAATCCTCAAATTAATATAAGAAATTTTAACTATTTCGGTCGCGTATGATTATTTTAAAAATAAACCAATTTTCTAATGTCCTCACTGCAATGATAAATTAATGGGAAGTCCTGGCTCTTCATTGGTGAACCCTCAAAGCGGTTTCTCCAGTTTAAACTACCATCTAGGCGTCAAAAATAGTTTAAATATCTTAGAACAGATGTCGCACTAATGCATCATGTATATATATTCCTCAAATTAATCACTATGCCTTAATAACTCTTTTAACCCTGGTTTCTGAATTAGATAAAACTAATACCTACAACAAACATCGTTACTTACAACCCTTTCAAATTCTACCTATACTTACACTTCCACTAACATTCAAAAGTCCTCGCTGTGTACAGCCATCTAAATATGACTACAGTAGATATATTAAGAAAAAGGCATCTTCTTATCGCGCAATTGATAGTTGCTGATGGCTGGCGCCATCTATCGGAATATATATCAACTATTCGTTGATTTTTAATTATTCCAGAATTGGCCAAATACCCATTCTTGATAAATCGAGCTGCTAACCACATACACATTTCGGGCCAGTAGATTTGTTTTCCATAATAGAACAGTCTCGATATTGCATCAAAACGAAGACTTCACGTGACACCCTTCTAATCAAACATTGTTTTTCTCACAAATGTCACAGCGACCTTTGCCACAGCGCAACTGAACCTTTCCTGTTTACCTGACCTTAAACGCCTTTTTTTCCTATGAAATATCTTTTTTTACTCGGAAGCGTGTCTACGACGTAAGTCACATCTTTTGCAGCATATCTCACCTAATATCATTGTAGACCATATTTTTACTGAGTCGATGTCGAAGCACTTCGACCTACGAACACTGCAAAAATGACAATTGACATAACAAGACAACAAGCCTACCAACGCACGTAAGATAATCACGGAAAGATAAATAGCAATACAAGCAGAAGTATAAAACACCATACTTTGAAATAGGCGATTTAGTGCCTGTTAAGACATATTACCATCTCTAAACTAGAACACTCGCGCCATATTTTCAGGCGCCTATGAAATCTTTAAAATAACATTTTCAACGTGGTCAGAATCAATAAATATTTAACCTACAGATATCTCAAGTCCCTAATTGGTCAAAAAAAGGAGATTAGCAACTGACAAACAGTAAGCAGCCACACCCCACCTGAAGCGTTATCTATGATAACGGGTCAAATAACATTCGAGCTTGGAATGTTCTCACAAAGTTTTTAAAATCTGAAAATATACCAAAGTTGTCATGTATCCCTAATGTCAAAATCCCTCCACTATATTGTCTTTTTTTTTCTCAATTTGCTTGTTTTTCAAGCGAATTTTACGCACGCGTCAGCCAATAAACTCAAATTCTTTTCTCATTACTTTTTTCTTCTCAAGACAGCTCTAACTTTGGTCTTTGTATAACTTCAAGCACACAACGTCTTATCTATTATAAATTGCCAAAGTGATATCTTCCTTTGTTCTTGTTTTCCAAATACTATGGCATTATGAAACCACTTTACACAATAATCCATTGTAATACCAAACTCAATTTAACCTTTAAACTTTATATATAAATAACTATTGTATGTGTACATAGTTATTTATATTTTTATTAAACCATTTATAATCCTTATAAAATCTACTTTATTCATTTATATTTAATTTTTTCAAAGTGTGTGTGTGCGTGTCATAATGAAGTTTCAATCTAAAATAAACTCTTTTTTTTTTACTCATTTAGCATAATTCTTGTGCCTCAGAATTTTTATTACGAGAAGGTTTATTAAATAAAATTTCGGAAAACATTATATAAGTGTTTCATAAATATATTAAAGTTTATAAATTATAAATTGATATTTTAAAGGGATGTGTATTTTAAAATAGTTACTTCTACAGTTGATAGATGGCAGCACAGGTAGTTTAAAATATACAAAGCCACTCTCTAAGAACCCTTCCTTGTCTTTACACTACTAATTTATCTATACAACTAATATATAAAATGTGTAGGTATATTCATTTATTTATTATATTTATTGAGATAAATTGTTAAATATATATTTATAAAAACTTCAAATTTAAAAGATCATTATGACAATGATATATACAGATGAATTTTCGGTTTAGGCTTATCTTAATTTTTTTATCTAGGACTAATAACTACTGGGTTCTCAAGATGCAATGGAAATGATATTTTTCATGAATAGGTTTATTTTGTGATTTATTTGCAGAAGAGAGCATATCCTTGCAGGGTGTTTAAATTCATCAACGATTACAAAAGTTTATTTTTAAAAATTACATCCACTTTTTTTATTATCCATATAAGAGATGTCAGTAGTCAACCAGAGCTTAGCTAAATTTAATATAAATTTATTTGAAAATAGTGTGTTTGAAAAATCGAATATAAATAACTTAAATTATTACTATATATAATTTTTTTTTTCATATTTTAAATAACATTTTTGAAAGTTTTATTAGATATATTTATTGTATGGGTATAAAATAATAGAGCGTGAGAGTCAAACAGTTACATTGAATGGTTCGTTAATTTATTACTGGGAAATATATTGATTGTTGTTGTTGTTATCCAATGAAGAGCCTCAGATGTCCCCATGCATCTCTCTCACAGCAGACGCAATGTCCACTTTCTTGGGTGTGTAAAGCTGCTGCTCTGGATCCTTGTCAATTTTCTGCAAGGCTGCGGCCATTGCTGGAGAATATGTGGGTAGGAAATATATTGTTGTTGTTGTTGTCGTGTCCAATGAAGAGCCTCAGATGTCTCCATGCATCTCTATGACAGCATTCGCAATGTCCACTATCTTGGGTATGTAAAGCTGCTGCTCTGGGTCCATGTCAATTTTCTGCAAGGCTGCGATCATTGCTGGGCATAAGAATATGTGGGTAGGAAATATATTAGTTAAGCTACAATAAAACTGAATGTATTTAAAATTTTGTGATGTTGCACTTAGAGAATAATTATTCTATATTTCCTGAAAAGGTACCAGTGCTAATGTGTGAGGATTATTCTAGGGAGACGGGGTTGATGGTCTCCTCTAAAGTTTTAAGCAAATTGAATTTTAGAGCAATGAAATTATTCGGCCCTTTTTTTTTTAAACAAACCAACTTCCCACTGTCCTTACTACGATGGAAAATATTGGAATGACCTGGCTCATCATCTTGGAATTGCGACAGGTTTTTTATCCAATAACACTTCTACCTTTATAATTCTACTTAATAACTTTCTGCTTTTTTATTCTACTTTTTAAATCTACTTAATACCTTTATAATTCTAATTAATACCTTTATTTCTACCTTTTTTATTTATAGTAAAATTTTAACATTTAAACTATTTAAAATATTTACAGTGTGTAACAGGTAAATTGGTAAAAAAACAAAATAGGGAATTTTAAAAAATTGTATTGTAAATTTAAATCATTATAATAATGCGAAAACTGAAACAGTGGTAGAAAATATATTGTTTTAATTTATTGAATGCTCCATTATTATCTATGATATATATGATGCGATTGCGAAAAGAAGAACAGTCCTAGGCGTGGATGACCTTGTTCATTTATGCCATCACCGTGTGTACTTCATCCTTGACAAGTTGGATGATGTTGTGGGTGGCTTGATTGACATCGCTCTCAACAACGATCCATATATGGCGGAGGTTTAAGTATGGAGAAGGTCAAATATCGGGACTCCAGTGGCTGGGGACGTTAACCGTCAGTAGTGATTATCTTTTTTACCTTGTGCGCTGGATCTGAGTCCTGTTGAAGACATACTTCATTCCTCCGGCTACCATATCCATTCAAGGCTTCACGACTGTCTCCGGGACATTGATGTAGGTGTCGGCGCTCATTCTGAGGCGCAGCTCAGAGAAGAGTGGAGAGGCATGACATCACTTTTTTTATATATGTACAGTTTATAACCCCCACTATGTTTTTTATACAACTCACTGCCCTTACTGTAATGAGAATTTTTTGGGAGGGTTCAACACTCATAAGCTAGGTCTCCTCACAATATTTTTGGCGTTGTAGTTTATTATTTATTTTTATAATGATGCACTAGCGCGCCATCTGTTATGAAAATTCGAAACTATTTTAGACGCGTAAGATTCTTTTTGAAATTAAACAATTTCTACTGTCCTTACTGCAATGGAAAAATTATTTGTAGGGCCTGGAACATCAGTAGTGAACCCTCCCATTAATTTTTCTATATTGCAGCAAGGGCAGAAATTGTTTAATTTCAAAAAGAATCTTACGCGTCTAAAATAGTTTCGAATTTATTTTTATTTAAATAAATTGTTAAATTATCAGTTTATGACCAAGTCCCATTTCCATCCAATCACACCTTATTTAAAAGTATCAACTGAAAGAGGCATCAAAGTGTAGAGGAACGAATATCGTCTGAATAGTTTCAAAAATATAATTTAAATAAAATATATAGAACTGTAAATACATGATTAATTGAAATTGTAAATATTATTCCTGTAGAAGGGCATCTGGCGCCCGAAAGCTCGAATTAATTTTCCAAATAAAGAAACTCATCCTTTTTGAATCTATTCATTATTATAAAATTTATTTTTATGTTTATTTTTAAATTAGGAAAGGTCTGGATGATCAGTGTTGAACTTTCCCAATATTTTTCTCATTGCAATAAGGGTAGTAGAGTGGGCATTGTCTATGTTGAAAAAGAAACGCGATTAAATACAAGTTTATAATTTTGAATGCAGATGATGTTTGAAATATGGAGTTTGTGTAGTTGTGGTAAGTAGTTAGTTGTTATATATAGAGAAGCGTGTTTAGAGGATTTCGATAATATCTTATTATCATAATCATTTTCCGACACCAGAAGATACAAATTAGCTTGTTTATCTTTTACCACTTCACATATTCCGGAGTTAGAAACTGAGACAATTATTCCTTTCAGACATTTCCCTACATCGAGGTAAAGTTTCCTTCTAATACCTCGAATATTGCGGAAACGTATTCAAAACAAACACATGAATAAACACAAACATATTTTTATTTTCATATAATAACAATAAACAATATATCGTTTCTCTAGATAAGATTCTCGTCCAAATATTTTTGAAACTATTCAGACGATATTCGTTCCTCTACACTTTGATGCCTCTTTCAGTTGATACTTTTAAATAAGGTGTGATTGGATGGAAATGGGACTTGGTCATAAACTGATAATTTAACAATTTATTTTTAATGCGTTCACCATTCGCTTTATACAAACTCTACACGTCAAACTTGATATGTTAAGAAACCTGAATCCATCCATAAGTTGGCTAGATCCCATAACCGCTATAGTATTAGTTTCTATTGGTTCTCTACTAACACGTGACCTTAATCAGCCAATCAATCTGCGTTGTGTTCATTAGAAAATAGGCATAGAGTGTTTTTTTTTTTCCTTAGCTCAGTGGTTTTGTTTTGAGCAACTGAGTTCCATGTTAAATATAAAATCGTAGGTTCGATTCTCATAATTTCTACTTTTTTTTTTTTGTGGCACAGAAAATTTTACCTTTTTAAAGATAATTTATTATTTGGTTGTTTTATTTTGAAACGTATTTTGAGATATTATTATTTTTAATCTTTGTATTTTAGGAATCTGGCACTTGATCTCTTCATTAGGTACTGGGAATTTATTATGCTTCGTATATAAAGGCTCGATATTATTATGTCGACATATTTTTAGGTTTAATTAAACTTGACATATTTCATTCGAGACTGAATAATATTATAAAAAATGGTCTGTTTAATGAACGGTTCTAGAAAAGCAATCAACCTAACAGACCTTGTTCTTATTGTTTGTGGAAGGGCATTGCTCGATGAAAAATTAAAATGTAATTCTACTGTCCTAAAAACTTACATCCATAGTTTCTTTAAATACCATTTCTAAGATTCCACCCTTTAGTGTATCATATATAAGCAGAATGATCAAATACAGTATTAGAGCTCTAAAGAAGCGGTCTGGTGGATTAAATTGGCGAAACACTTGAGAGGGTTCACCACTGATGAGCCAAACCCTCCCAATATTTTTTCATCGCAGTTAGGACAGTAGAGGTTTGATTCATTTGTGAAAAGAAACATTCGCGTCTCATTGTTTTTATTTTTATAAAAACAGTCAATATATAGTGACTATATGGTTAAATAATGAAATATGTATGGGAATTCTCTTCTGATATACATTAAGCTTCATTTAGCCTTATTAAGGTAAAAAATTAGCATAGATTAGGTATTGACAGTCGTTCTACATCTGTTTGTTGAAGGGACAATTCCCTAGTGTTTCAAGAGAATCATTATGCAGCTCTTTTGGAACTATTTGAAAATACAGAAGATATTTCAAGAAGACTTAATATAGGATGTCCATAAGACACAACACCACCAGATAACCGGTATTTTCAGTTTCAGCAATAGGGGACTACTCCGCAGATGTTTGAGTTTAAATGAAGTTCTGGCAGAAGAACTTTGACAGAAGTCTACAGAAGTCTTCAACGCCAGTGTGCTTGTCAAGCCAATGTGCTGCCATCTATCATCAATAAATGTAACGATTTATAAATAATAAATATATTGTTTACTTTTATTATACAAGGTGGGATCAATAAATAAGGTGAATTATAATTTATAAAAAAAAAATAAGAAGAACGATATTAAAAATTAGGACTTGATTTATTCAAAATAATCACCTTGGCTTTCTATATACACTGCGTGACATTGAAAATGGAACACCAAGAAATAGTGGCCAGAAAGTGATGAAACTCGGCAGACAGAGAGAGACAGGGACGAACAATAAGTGATCTTTATTTCAAAATGATAGTCATAATACAGAGCGAGAACGGCGTCGGCTTAGTAGCAAGTAGGACCACAGCGGACGGCGATGCACGCAGCAACACGTCTAGGTAGAGAGTCAATCAGAGTACGGATGGCGTCCTGAGGGATGGCTCTCCATTCCCTCTCAACCATTTGCCACAGTTCGTCTTCTGAACGCGGCTGTGGCAAGGCATGCAAACGGCGTCCAATGATGTCCCAGACGTGCTCGATTGGTGAGAGATCAGGAGAGTACGGTGGCCAGGGAAGCATCTTTACATCTTGCAGAGCTTGTTGGCTAATGCGAGCAGTGTGCGGTCGGGCGTTATCCTGCTGATAAAGGGCATTGGGTACCCCCTGAAGGTAGGGGAGTGTCACCGGTCGCAGCACATCATCAACGTATCGTTGGGCCGTCATAGTGCCCTGAATACGAAGTAAAGGTGACCTGGAATCATACGCGATTGCGCCCCAAACCATGATTCCACGTTGTCGCACGGTGGGGCGTTCCACAATTGCTGCCGTATTGGACCTTTCTCCACGTCGACGCCACACGCGTACACGGCGACTATCACTGGACAAGCAGAAACACGACTCATCTGAGAACACGACCCTGTGCCATTCCGTCATCCACGTCGATCTAGCCCGGCACCATTCCAAACGTTGGCGCCTATTCGGTGGGGTCAATGGCAGTCTTCTTAGCGGACGGCATGAGTGCAAGCCATTAGCAACCAATCGACGGGAAATGGTTCTGGTCGAGATGGAATGATCTAGGGTATCTTGCACATGTTGCAGGATGGCGGTACAAGTGGCTTGTGGGGCCGCCACTGCTTGTCGAAGGATACGCCGATCCACACGTGCTGACGTCACTCTGGTTGCACCGACATTCCTATAAATTGCCACATTTCCTTGTTCCAACCATCTTCTCCACACTCGGTGCACCGTGGACGCACCAAGGTGTGTATCAGCTGCGATTTGACGTATGGACCAACCTGCCCTTTTCAGTCCGATCACCATGCCCCTCGTAAAAGCGTCTGTCTGCTTGAACTGCCTCCGTTTACGATGACCTGGCATTCTCTGTTATTACACGTGTCTTTTGACACAAGAACAAAATTTCTACAATGATTTTCCTTGAAGAAATAACGACACGAATACTGTCCTTTCTGCAAGTTCCTTCCCTTATATCTTACTCCATGTGCGCACGAGAGCTGCGCATTTTACATCATTTGCATAACTCGGTTAGGCGCGTCTACCCTGAAATTTGCATAATTTTCTGGCCACTCTTTCTTGGTGTTCCATTTTCAATGTCACGCAGTGTACATCGTCTCCATCGTTCTGGCAACTTGTAAATACCCTCTTTATAGGCACTCTTAGGAAGCGTGTGAAAAAAATCTTGCACCACTTTCTGGACATCTTCATCCGAGTCAAATCGCTTTCCCTTCAACTCCTTCTTTAGTAGTCCAAAAAGGAAATAGCCAGAGGGGGTAGGTCTGGACTATATGCAGGATGTTCTAAAACTTCAAAACCTAATTTAATGATTGTAGATACAGTTTTACATGATGTGTGCGGCCTTGCATTATCATGAAGGAAGAGAACACCTTTACTAAGCTTCCCTCTTCTTTTGTTTCTTATACCGGGCTTTAGCTTATTTACACGAATGTCACAATAAAGGTCGCTGTTCAACGTTGCCTTGAGGATAGGAAATCAAGACAGATTGGTCCATCAACACCCCAAAAAATTGTTAACAAAACTTTACCGGCCGAACGTTGAGACCTGATTTTTTTGGTCTTGGAGAGTCGCCTCGTTTCCATTCCATAGATGCACGTTTTGTCGAAGGATCATAATGATAACACCAACTCTCATCTCCAGTTACAATTTGGTCAAGGAAATGATCGCCTTCCTCTTCATACCGCTTTAACAGAGCCTTTTAAACCCGAATACGGTTAAGTTTTTGGTCAAATTAAGGAAATGTGGAATCCATCTGCAGCATATTTTTCTAAATTGCAATTGTTCTTTAATAATGGTGTGCACAGTTCCATAGCTTATATTCAAATTGTCGGTTATGGTAAAAATGGATATTTTTCTATCCTCCAAAATTAAGTTTTCAACCGCATTTATCGTGCTTGGCGTCGCTGTAACACTTGGTCGTCTAGGTTGCTCAATATCGGTACATGTAATTCGTCCATTTTTGAACTCGTTAACCCATTTATAAATGTTTTTTTTTTTTTTTTTGAGACAAACAAGACTCACCATAGATATTTTTCTTTCTTTGGTATATTTGAGATGTTTGAATACCTTCTGCATTCAAGAAACGAATAACTGCACGTTATATTCAAGCGTGGTGCAATCCTTCAAGGGAGCTTCCATTTTAGTTTATTTATAAGTCTCGCGCCGCGCGTGGGAAAAAAGACCAGAACACGTTAAATAGTCTCTCGATGTTATATTTTAATATTCTGTGGTTTAAATTATTTTTGCTCTTTTAATTTTTAAGAAATAAGATAATTCACCTTATTTATTGATTCCCCCTTGTATATATAAATAATTCACCTTTTTTTGTGATTCCATAGATGACGGGTTTGGCCACAAATAATTGCAGAATATGATGGAAGCCAAAAAAAGCAAATCTATATTATCAAAGTTTAAATAAAGTCAACATTTCAAGATAAATATGACATTTTTTAGTTACTTATTAATATTACAAATGCGAATTTTTATAGAAAATTAGGAAGTAATAAAATATTTACAATGCTTCACAAAGCTTCAGCAATATTGATTATTTGAATTTATATAAAAATAAAAAGAGTAAACTAAAAATAAATGGCTATTTTTATAAACACGCCTTCGAATATCATTTTTTTCTGCTACTCGGCGGGATTTAAAAGCGTGTGAGGCAACCATAATTTATTATTTTATTAAATTGCGGGATGCAAGGACATCACTGTCTATATAGAATGAAAAAACCCTGTACAATTTATAAACGAAAACAATAATTGGATTATTATTGTATTATTTCCTGTAGAAGGGCGTATGTGCTCGAAAGCTCGTAAATTGTCGTTTTAATAAAGATACGCAGCCCTTGATGCTTTATTGTTTTCGTTTATATATCACTGTCTATATCATCCCTGGTCTTCGTTGTATGGAGCCTAAATAAATTTATCTATTTTATTAAATTTCATCATTAACACTTGAAGGTCGTAAGTACAGGTATGACGTAATCTCCTGGGACGTTCAATTTTTGAGTGTTTTTAAAATATTCATAATTCATTAAGAACTCGATATTTATAAAATATTTTAATGAGAACCAATTAAATACACTTCAAAATTATTGTTAAATGTAAATTTAAGATTATTTATACATGATAATTATAAGAGATATATGTACATAAAAGATAGATAAAAAATAAAAATTGACCAAATCCACTCCATAAATCAAATATATAAAAATAATATACATGACGAATTTTTTTTCTGAGGAAAAGATTGAAGAGGAATCAAACTTTAACATAAATCACTCCCAGTACCTCTCTTTTATGTGAAAGGCCTTAAAACAGTCAGCAATGCATAAAGGAACCAGACAGGTCTCACACATATAGCTGGTGTCCTCCCTCACTCTTTTACCAAATGCTATTTTTCCTTTATCAGAGCAAACTTTGCACCTCCTCTGGATGGTGGCCAGTAGCAGGGGTGAGGAGATGTTTTCCAATCAGCCTTTCTGATGATACAGATGCACTTGGCTGTTCATCCAAAATTTCTGTACCTGCTTCTTCCATCAACCTTTCCATGATAGCCAAATGATATTCTCTAAGTGGCATTTTTCGACCCGTGGTCAATTTATTATATATAATATGGCTATTGACAATAGTGAGGCCGAAAATGTGGAAGAAAAGCTTTTTCCGCCACTTTAGAGTACGCCGATGAAAAGGATAATATGCCATAATTGGTCATTTCTATCGACACCAGCCTTGTTTTTATTGTAGTCAACTACAATAGCAGGTTTGGTTATCGAAATGGTTTGAGGCTGTTTTCTTATTTTCTTTTGAGCCTGGATCATGCTGGAATCTTGGGTTGTTGCTATCATAAAGACATCCCTGGTGTCACGCCATTTCAATGCGAGAAGCTGTCTGTTTTGACAAAAGAGGCTTTCACCTTTTTTCAGTTTTTTTTTTCGAGAAAGCTTTTTTTGGTAATCCCTCTCTGTTATGCCTGACTGTACCTACTGCAAGTTGTTTCTTTACCCATAAATGATTGAAAAGTTGAGACGAGGAAAACCACCTATCAAAATAGATGATGTGGCCTTTCTGGTAGTAAGGTTCAGCAATCGTGTCAAAACTAAGCTCAATATAGAATTATATTGAAGGTCTTGATGGGGATGCTTTCCAGTATATATATCCAGGTTTACCCTGTACTTAATTCACAAATCTCATAAATCTTGATCCCATATTTATGAGGTTTGCCCTTTATATATACTCGGAAATGAACCCGTCCACGAAAAGGACAAAAGGCCTCATCAATTGTCAATTTTTCATCAGGCGAGTACCAGGCTCTGAATTTATTGACAAGGGAATCAAATAAGATTCTCATCTTGTAAATTGTATCATATCCTGGTTGTCCATGTGTATTATCATTCAGATGGAGCATTGATAAAATCGCCTCAAATCTTTCCCTTGCCATTCCTTTCGATTTGCAGAAAGCTGTTCTCATTCCAATGTGGTTTGACCAATATTTTCTTAGCCTTGGTTTTACTACAAGGCTCATATGAATGATTATTGCCGAAAATATCTCCAATTCAGCAATAGAAACAGCTTTCCACTTTGCCAACAACCCCCTAGGATTCAGAGGGCCTTTCTTTCTCTCTTTATCAATCACCATCCTTGCATATTTGTTGGTTTCCAACTTTATTGTTCTAAATAATTCATCAAAAACTGCTTGGATACTGAATATGGAGAGAGAGTTCCAGGAATGAAAGCTGCTTTTGGTCCAGAGGTTCCAGAAAATGTAGGCTTTTCAAAAGGTAATCTTACCTCGGTCCATCCTTCATCTTCAGGGGTAGGTTGTCTTATTTGCAAAAAAAAAAAAAAAAGGTGAAATATATGAAAAGGATGAAAGTAAAACCTCTTCCTCACTTTCTTAATAATAAATTTCAGTAGTATCAGATTCTAGACCTTCCAAAGTAAATTGAGGATCTTCAATAGAATCATCTAGTTCAGACCCAGAATCTGCTAAGAAATAATCCTCAAACTCTTCATCTGCTTCAGGAACATTGAATAAATTAATTCCTGAGGTACTGGGCATGTTGGGAACCATTTTTAGAGCGAGCGAATGAAGAACAAAAAAGAGAGAAGCACTCTACGTCAAGGAAACAGTAGAAGATAAACAAATGACCGCACGTGGGTATATGAGTTACAAAAATGGAATCTGGGGGGAGGGGAGGAGGGGGACACGTGTTAGCAACTAGCCAATAGTTGATGGACACTTCAAGGACGCTGTGTGCAAAATCCTGAGGAACGTACTTTAACGGCCGATTTTTAAAGATGCAGGGCGTAAATATACGTTCGCCGGGCTTTTGGCATTTTTAGGGCGGACGTAAATATACGTCCGCCGGGCTTTAAGTGTCTTCTTGAAAAATGTCTTCTTGAAATGTTCCAACTTCGAAAATGACACTAAAACAGATTGAGATTAAAGGGTTTAACAATTGAAAGCATTATATATACACATGTCGGGTTATTTGAAAAGCATACGTATTTTAGAGCGTTTCAATTGACTGGGGGAAATGTTTTTATTTGTTTAGCGAACTGAACTCCAAAGCTCTGTGAGTGTACAGATGTAGCCATGTTTTAAAAGGTTGAAAGCAGAGCAGACAAGATCATGTGTTGATTTAGTATTACATAATGAAAGAACATCTCCTTATCGTGTACCTGTAGTCATGTCGGTATATTAAAGTTGTTCAAACGTCATGCAAGGGTTCTATCTGAAGAGTTATCTTGAGACGTTTAACCCATTCTCTTTGCTTGTTTTTTTTTGTCTGCTGTCCCTTCACTTACCTGTGGACTATAGTCCGCTCCCGTAGCGCTGGAATAAGAGATAAGCACTACATTACTTTTTTTTATTTAGGTATAATTTATAATTTTTTTATTAATCTTTTCTATCTTTCCTGTTTTTTTTTTTATTACTTTTTCATTGTTTGCTCACACGCTTCGATGTATTTGACCTCAATAACTAACTCTCTATGACTACAGTAGATTTATTAATAAAAAGGCATCTTCTTATCGTGCAATTGATATTTGCTGATATCTGGCGCCATCTATCAAAATAAATATCAACTATTCGTTGATTTTTAATTATTCCATATTTGGCCAAATACCCATTCTTGATCAATCAAGAAAAGCTAACCACGTACGGGTGTCGGGCCAGTAGACTTGTTGTCCATAATAGAACAGTCTAGATATTGCATCAAAACGAACACGTGACACCCTTCTAATCATAGTTTTCTCACAAATGTCACAGCGACCTTTGCTACAGCGCAACTAAACCTTTCCTGTTTACCTGACCATAAACGCCTCTTTTTCCTATGAAATATCTTCTTTTTTTTTTTTACTCGAAAGCGTGTCCACGACGTAAGTCACATCTTTTACAGCATATCTCACCTAATATCATTGTAGACCATATTTTTACTGAGACGACGTTGAAGCACTTCGACCTGCGAGCACTGAGAAAATTACAATTGACATAACGAGACAACAAGCCTACCAACGCACGTAAGATAAGCACGGAAAGATAAATAGCAATACAAGCAGAAGTATAAAACACCATACTTTGAAATAGGCGATTTAGTGCCTGTTAAGACATATTACCATCTCCAAACTAGAACACTCGCGCCATATTTTCAGGCGCCTATGAAATCTTTAAAATAACATTTTCAACGTGGTCAGAATCAATAAACCTTTAACCTTCAGATATCACAAGTCCCCAATTGGTCAAGGAAAAAAAGGAGGAGATTAACAACTGACAAACAGTAAACAGCCACACCCCACCTGAAGCGTTATCTATGATAACGGGTCAAATGACATTCGAGCTTGGAATGTTCTCACAAAGTTTTTAAAATCTGAAAATATACCAAAGTTGTCTTGTATCCCTAATGCCAAAATCCCTTTACTATGTTTTTTTTTTCTCTCTCTCTCAAATTACTTGTTTCTCAAACGGGTTTCACGCACGCGTTAGCCAATAAACTTAAATTCTCTCCTCACCACCGCCCAATTTATTTTCTTCCCAAGACCACTCTAACTTTGGTCTTTTTAAACTTCAAACACACAACGTCAAGGTAACAAATCCTTAATATTTCAGCACGAAAATTCTACAGGTCATCAATTCAACCTACAAGATGTCACATGTCACTTCCATAGCATATTCTCCAAATACAATAGACTCATTCTAGAATCTTTAATCTCCAAAGACAATAAGAGCATAAACAGAAGATCTACCCCAACAGTTCCAGCATATTCAACGCAGATGAAGCCAACCCCCATTGAAACTGTACCCTCTACAACTGGAAACTATTTTTATTTTTGATTTTTTAAATGTATTTCTCTGAATCTCTATTGTATATGTTGCACGCCTTTGCGGAGCCAGTGGCCTGATGAAGCGCGACCGCGCGAAAGCTTGCCTCCCGATATCTGAATAAAGAAACTCTGCAAATATTTTAAATTTATTTAACTCAATTATAATATTATTTGCATCAATATTTCAAGCACACAACGTCTTATCTATTATAAATTGCCAAAGTGATATCTTCCTTTGTTCTTGTTTTCCCAATACTATGGCATTATGAAACCACTTTACACAATAATCCATTGTAATACCAAACTCAATTTAACCTTCAAACTTTATATATAAATAACTATATTGTATGTGAGTGTGCATATTTATTTATATTTTTATTAAACGATTTATAATCCTTATAAAATCTACTTTATTCATTTATATTTAATTTTTTCAGTGTGTATGTGCGTGTCATAATGAAGTTTCAATCTAAAATAAACTCTTTTTTTTTTTTACTCATTTAGCATAATTATTGTGCCTCAGAATTTTTATTACGAGAAGGTTTATTAAATAAAATTTCGGAAAACATTATATAACAACAACAACAACAAAAAAGCCTTTATTTAGGGTCACTGACCCTATACAGGATTCACCAGAGGTATGCATAAGAACAAAGCAGTGAGACAACGGAAATAGCGATATATACAGAGTAAAAAGAGAAAGAAAAAAAAAAAAAAACAAGAAAAGGAAAAAAAAAATAATAATAAGAAAGAGGGAAGCAAGAAATCAACACAAAAAGAGTAGCAGTAAGAAAGTGAGGAGTGAGTATCACTTGGCCTTCTTCTGAGATATGGACTTGTGGAAACCATAAAACGCCGTAGCAATATACTTATTCTGGGTCATATTGTCAATTATTGATGGAAGTGAAGCACCGAGTTGCCCAGTTTTGAGCATAAGGGTTCTTCTTTCTTCTTTCAGAGCAGAGCAATCAAAAATATAGTGAGTGATTTCATTTTGTAGTTTTGAATTACAGAAGGTACAAGTCGGGTCCTCACCGCAGAGCATCTTGGTGTGGTTTTCTCTAAAAAAACTTGAAAGTATTCTAACTTGTGCGAGTAGTCTTACAACCGGGAAAGGAAAATCCCCTAAAAGGTATCCCTCCGTCATGAAAGATATGTGAATGTCTTTGTAGTGAGAGTATAGCTTAGATTTATCCATTCTTGTAAGGTCGTTTTGTATAGATTGGTCTGCCGCTGTTTTTAAGAGCCCTGTAATCGCGCTCCTCAGCGTTTCAGGGTCATCACAGGAAACAAGTGCAGGGGATCCATTATCGTTAAGCAGATTAGTGAGCTTTTTAATGAAACCGATGGGTGTGCCCGAAGCATTAGAGAGTTCCCGTGTTCTATTAAAACATATACGTGGCAATCTGTCACTGCTCATATTCAACACCCGCAGCCAATACTTCAGGGTTAATTTTAAGGCTGTTACACTCAATGAGATACGACCGGTTTCTAATCTGATTAGGTAACCTGGAGTGTATCTGGGCAGATTCAGGAACCTACGGATAAATATGTCTTGTATATTGTCCAGTAAGTCTTTATGCTCTGTTGCCCATAATGGAGCGGCATACATCAGGACAGCTCTCACTATTGTATCAAAGAGTTTGATTGATAAATTTATTGACTTTGCTTTTGATTTTATTAATATTGGGTGTGTGGCGTTAATTGCTGTAAGTGCTTTTCCTTTAAAGTAATTTGCCGGGTGAGTAGTTGTTATTGTTGGTGTCAGAGGGAATCCCAAGTATGTATATCTTGAAGTTATTGCTATGGGTTTATCATTCCAGAACCATCTATCCTTATTTGAGGGTTTACCTCCATTACGGAACACCATAATCTTTGACTTGGACTCATTTAGTGTCATTAAGTTCTCATCGAGATATTCTTTCAGTATTTTGATCTTCTTTTGGAGGTTTATCCTGGACTCACCTATAATTGCTATGTCGTCGGCGTACAGCAATAAATGGATATCTCCAAATTCTGGCAAATTTACACTCGGCAGGTCTGAGTTATTATAAATTTCGATTAAGTCCGTGATAAATAATATAAATAGCAGTGGGGAAAGTGGTTCTCCCTGGAGGACTCCCGAGTTTATCTTAATACTTTCCGTAAATGATCCCTTCCATCTGATAGCTATAGTTGCTTGTTCGTAGTAGGAAAACATTATATAAGTGTTTCATAAATATATTAAAGTTTATAAATTATAAATTGATATTTTAAAGGGATGTGTATTTTAAAATAGTTACTTCTACAGTTGATAGATGGCAGCACAGGTAGTTTAAAATATACAAAGCCACTCTCTAAGAACCCTTCCTTGTCTTTACACTACTAATTTATCTATACAACTAATATATAAAATGTGTAGGTATATTCATTTATTTATTATATTTATTGAGATAAATTGTTAAATATATATTTATAAAAACTTCAAATTTAAAAGATCATTATGACAATGATATATACAGATGAATTTTCGGTTTAGGCTTATCTTAATTTTTTTATCTAGGACTAATAACTACTGGGTTCTCAAGATGCAATGGAAATGATATTTTTCATGAATAGGTTTATTTTGTGATTTATTTGCAGAAGAGAGCATATCCTTGCAGGGTGTTTAAATTCATCAACGATTACAAAAGTTTATTTTTAAAAATTACATCCACTTTTTTTATTATCCATATAAGAGATGTCAGTAGTCAACCAGAGCTTAGCTAAATTTAATATAAATTTATTTGAAAATAGTGTGTTTGTAAAAATCGAATATAAATAACTTAAATTATTACTATATATAATTTTTTTTTTCATATTTTAAATAACATTTTTGAAAGTTTTATTAGATATATTTATTGTATGGGTATAAAATAATAGAGCGTGAGAGTCAAACAGTTACATTGAATGCCGATAGATGGCAGCACATGTGGTTCGTTAATTTATTACTGGGAAATATATTGATTGTTGTTGTTGTTATCCAATGAAGAGCCTCAGATGTCCCCATGCATCTCTCTCTCAGCAGACGCAATGTCCACTTTCTTGGGTGTGTAAAGCTGCTGCTCTGGATCCTTGTCAATTTTCTGCAAGGCTGCGGCCATTTCTGGAGAATATGTGGGTAGGAAATATATTGTTGTTGTTGTTGTCGTGTCCAATGAAGAGCCTCAGATGTCTCCATGCATCTCTATGACAGCATTCGCAATGTCCACTATCTTGGGTATGTAAAGCTGCTGCTCTGGGTCCATGTCAATTTTCTACAAGGCTGCGATCATTGCTGGACATAAGAATATGTGGGTAGGAAATATATTAGTTAAGCTACAATAAAACTCAATGTATTTAAAATTTTGTGATGTTGCACTTAGAGAATAATTATTCTATATTTCCTAAAAAGGTACCAGTGCTAATGTGTGAAGATTATTCTAGGGAGACGGGGTTGATGGTCTCCTCTGAAGTTTTAAGCAAATTGAATTTTAAAGGAATGAAATTATTCGGCCCTTTTTTTTTAAACAAACCAACTTCCCACTGTCCTTACTACGATGGAAAATATTGGAATGACCTGGCTCATCATCTTGGAATTGCGACAGGTTTTTTATCCAATAACACTTCTACCTTTATAAATCTACTTAATAATTTTCTGCTTTTTTATTCTACTTTTTAAATCTACTTAATACCTTTATAATTCTAATTAATACCTCTTCACTTCTACCTTTATTTATAGTAAAATTTAAACTATTTAAAATATTTACAGTGTGTAACAGGTAAATTGGTTAAAAAACTATAATAAGGAATTTAAAAAAAAATGTATTGTAAATTTAAATCATTATAATAATGCGAAAACTGAAACAGTGGTAGAAAAATATAGAGTTTTAATTTATTGAATGCAGTCTCCATTATTATCTATGACAGATATGATGCGATTGCGAAAAGAAGAACAGTACTAAGCGTGGATGACCTTGTCCATTTATGCCATCACCGTGTGTACTTCATCCTTGACAAGTTGGATGATGTTGTGGGTGGCTTGATTGACATCGCTCTCAACAATGATCCATATATGGCGGAGGTTGAAGTATGGAGAAGGTCAAATATCGGGACTCCAGTGGCTGGGCACGTTAACCGTCAGTAGTGATTATCTTTTTTACCTTGTGCGCTGGATCTGAGTCCTGTTGAAGACATACTTCATTCCACCGGCTACCATGTTCTTTCAAGGCTTCACGACTGTCTCCGGGACATTGATGTAGGTGTCGGCGCTCATTCTGAGGCGCAGCTCAGAGAAGAGTGGAGAGGCATGACATCACTTTTTATATATGTACAGTTTATAACCCCCACTATGTTTTTTATACAACTCACTGCCCTTACTGTAATGAGAATTTTTTGGGAGGGTTCAACACTCATAAGCTAGGTTTCCTCACAATATTTTTGGCGTTGTAGTTTATTATTTATTTTTATAATGATGCACTAGCGCGCCATCTGTTATGAAAATTCGAAACTATTTTAGACGCGTAAGATTCTTTTTGAAATTAAACAATTTCTACTGCCCTTACTGCAATGGAAAAATTATTTATAGGGCCTGGAACATCAGTAGTGAACCCTCCCATTAATTTTTCTATATTGCAGCAAGGGCAGAAATTGTTTAATTTCAAAAAGAATCTTACGCGTCTAAAATAGTTTCGAATTTATTTTTATGTTTATTTTTAAATATTAGGAAAGGTGTGGATGATCAGTGTTGAACTCTCCCAATATTTTTCTCATTGCAATAAGGGTAGTAGAGTGGGCATTGTCTATGTTGAAAAAGAAACGCGATTAAATACTAGTTTATAATTTTGAATGCAGATGATGTTTGAAATATGGAGTTTGTGTAGTTGTGGTAAGTAGTTAGTTGTTGTGTTTAGAGGATTTCGATAATATCTTATTATCATAATCATTTTCCGACACCAGAGAAGATAGAAATTAGATTGTTTATCTTTTACCACTTTACATATTCCGGAGTTAGAAACTGAGACAATTACTCCTTTCAGACATTTCCCTACATCGAGGTAAAGTTTCCTTCTAATACCTCGAATATTGTGGAAACGTATTCAAAACAAACACATGAATAAACACAAGCATATTTTTATTTTCATATAATAACAATAAACAATATATCGTTTCTCTAGACAAGATTCTCGTCCAAATATTTTTGAAACTATTCAGACGATATTCGTTCCTCTACACTTTGATGCCTCTTTCAGTTGATACTTTTAAATAAGGTGTGATTGGATGGAAATGGGACTTGGTCATAAACTGATAATTTAACAATTTATTTTTAATGCGTTCACCATTCGCTTTATACAAACTCTACACGTCAAACTTGATATGTTAAGAAACCTGAATCCATCCATAAGTTGGCTAGATCCCATAACCGCTATAGTATTAGTTTCTATTGGTTCTCTACTAACACGTGACCTTAATCAGCCAATCAATCTGCGTTGTGTTCATTAGAAAATAGGCATAGAGTGTTTTTTTTTTTCCTTAGCTCAGTGGTTTTGTTTTGAGCAACTGAGTTCCATGTTAAATATAAAATCGTAGGTTCGATTCTCATAATTTCTACTTTTTTTTTTTTTTGTGGCACAGAAAATTTTACCTTTTTAAAGATAATTTATTATTTGGTTGTTTTATTTTGAAACGTATTTTGAGATATTATTATTTTTAATCTTTGTATTTTAGGAATCTGGCACTTGATCTCTTCATTAGGTACTGGGAATTTATTATGCTTCGTATATAAAGGCTCGATATTATTATGTCGACATATTTTTAGGTTTAATTAAACTTGACATATTTCATTCGAGACTGAATAATATTATAAAAAATGGTCTGTTTAATGAACGGTTCTAGAAAAGCAATCAACCTAACAGACCTTGTTCTTATTGTTTGTGGAAGGGCATTGCTCGATGAAAAATTAAAATGTAATTCTACTGTCCTAAAAACTTACATCCATAGTTTGCTTAAATACCATTTCTAAGATTCCACCCTTTAGTGTATCATATATAAGCAGAATGATCAAATACAGTATTAGAGCTCTAAAGAAGCGGTCTGGTGGATTAAATTGGCGAAACACTTGAGAGGGTTCACCACTGATGAGCCAAACCCTCCCAATATTTTTTCATCGTAGTAAGGACAGTAGAAGTTTGATTCATTTTTGAAAAGAAACATTCGCGTCTCATTGTTTTTATTTTTATAAAAACAGTCAATATATAGTGACTATATGGTTAAATAATGAAATATGACATTTAAAAACAGTTTAATGACATCTAGTCAACATTATCGAAAAGATAGAGGTTGCCTGGCCGGCATTCATATTTATATAAAAAAATAGACACTTCGGCCAGTTGGAGTTTTTTATTTTCTCAACGTTTCGACAAAAATCTTTTGTCTTCGTCAGGAGAAGTAAATAAAAATAAAGCATTTGGCAAGGCGTTAAAAATTGTTCTGAGGTTTGCCAAATGCTTTATTTTTATTTACTTCTTCTGACGAAGACAAAAGATTTTTGTCGAAACGTTGAGAAAATAAAAAACTCCAACTGGCCGAAGTGTCTATTTTTTATATAAATCTAGTCAACAGTAGGGAGAGAGTTTACAGTTATGTTTAAAATAGGGAGAAATATTTACAACAGACGGAGCCCTCTCCGAAGGGACGTCTGGATTTCATCAGGAGCCGAGAGCGGTCCTAAATAATGAAATATGTATGGGAGTTCTCTCTCTGATATACATTAAGCTTCATTTAGCCTTATTAAGGTAAAACATTAGCATAGATTAGGTATTGACAGTCGTTCTACATCTGTTTGTTGAAGGGACAATTCCCTAGTGTTTCAAGAAAATCATTATGCAGCTCTTTTGGAACTATTTGAAAATACGGAAGATATTTCAAGAAGACTTAATATAGGATGTCCATAAGACACAACACCACCAGATAACCGGTATTTTCAGTTTCAGCAATAGGGGACTACTCCGCAGATGTTTGAGTTTAAATGAAGTTCTGGCAGAAGAACTTTGACAGATGTCTACAGAAGTCTTCAACGCCAGTGTGCTTGTCGAGCCAATGTGCTGCCATCTATCATCAATAAATGTAACGATTTATAAATAATAAATATATTGTTTACTTTTATTATACAAGGTGGGATCAATAAATAAGGTGAATTATAATTTATTAAAAAAAAAAGAACAATATTAAAAATTAGGACTTGATTTATTCAAAATAATCACCTTAGCTTTCTATATACATCGTCTCCATCGTTCTGGCAACTTGTAAATACCCTCTTTATAGGCACTCTTAGGAAGCGTGTGAAAAAAATCTTGCACCACTTTCTGGACATCTTCATCCGAGTCAAATCGCTTTCCCTTCAACTCCTTCTTTAGTAGTCCAAAAAGGAAATAGCCAGAGGGGGCTAGGTCTGGACTATATGCAGGATGTTCTAAAACTTCAAAACCTAATTTAATGATTGTAGATACAGTTTTACATGATGTGTGCGGCCTTGCATTATCATGAAGGAAGAGCACACCTTTACTAAGCTTCCCTCTTCTTTTGTTTCTTATACCGGGCTTTAGCTTATTTACAAGAATGTCACAATATAAAGGTCGCTGTTCATACGTTGCCTTGAGGATAAGAAATCAAGACAGATTGGTCCATCAACATCCCAAAAAATTGTTAACAAAACTTTACCGGCCGAACGTTGAGACCTGATTTTTTTTGGTCTTGGAGAGTCGCCTCGTTTCCATTCCATAGATGCACGTTTTGTCGAAGGATCATCATGATAACACCAACTCTCATCTCCAGTTACAATTTGGTCAAGGAAATGATCACCTTCCTCTTCATTCCGCTTTAAAAAAACAATAAGTTATAGTATTGACGAAAAATTTGATTAGTACGAGTGAAAAAGGAATATACTACAATGTATTATACATAATTATAAAGCGTCTTTATATTTTTATACATGAATGGGTAGAGGGTTGTCTGAAGTAGGAATATATAGTCTTCGGGGTTATTGAAGGTGATATTTTCTTGCCTGTAAAAAAGAGATATCATGTGATCCTTCCAGCTCATTTCTGTTTGTTTGCTATATCTCAGTTCCGTCTGAACTCATGATCTTATCATTTATTACTTGTAAACAATACTTCCAACAATCAATTAGTTATCTCTCAGTTTAGATGAGATTCCTTTAGCCGAGTTCTTTTCTCTTATTAATCAACAATCGACGCTGTTCTCTAACGACACGCTTTCAATTTCAATTGACCTAATTTTTTTTATATACCCGGGAAAATTAAATTTTTTGACTAAATGTAAAAGTAAGGAGCGCTAGAGAGGGGAGTTAGAGATCTTTTTTTTTTTTTTTTTAATTAATTTACTTTGTGTTCCACTGCAGCTATATTTTTTCAGCATATCACCACCAAGGGCGGATACCAGAGGCCAGGAGCGGAAGTTTTTTTTTTTTTTTTTTTTTTGTATAACAAAAGTTACTAAATGATATTTAGCAAACGAAAATTATTAAGGTCAAATACATCGAAGCGTGTGAGCAAACAATGAAAAAGTAATTTTAAAAAAATACAGGAAAGATAGAAAAGATTAATAAAAAAATTATAAATTATACCTAAATAAAGTAATGTAGTGCTTATCTCTTATTACAGCGCTACGGGAGCGGACTATAGTCCACAGGTAAGTGAAGGGACAGCAGACGAAAAAAACAAGCAAAGAGAATGGGTTAAAGGTCTCAAGACAACTCTTCAGATAGAACCCTTGCATGACGTTTGAACCCCTTTAATGTACCGACATGACTACAGGTACACGATTAAAACAGGGCTACATCTGTACACTCACAGAGCTTTGGAGTTCAGTTCGCTAAACAAATAAAAACATTTCCCCCAGTCAATTGAATGGCTCTAAAATACGTATGCTTTTCAAATAACCCGACATGTGTATATATAATGCTTTCAATTGTTAAACTCTTTAATCTCAATCTGTTTCAGTGTCATTTTCGAAGTTGGAACATTTCAAGAAGACATTTTTCAAGAAGACACTTAAAGCCCGGCGGACGTATATTTACGTCCTGCATATTTAAAAATCGGTATAAAATCGGCCGTTAAAGTACGTTCCTCAGGATTTTGCACACAACGTCCTTGAAGTGTCCATCAACTATTGGCTAGTTGCTAACACGTGTTCCCCTCCTCCCCTCCCCCCAGATTCCATTTTTGTGACTCATATACCCACGTGCGGTCATTTGTTTATCTTCTACTGTTTCCTTGACGTAGAGTGCTTCTCTCTTTGTTGTTCTTCATTCGCTCGCTCTAAAAATGGATCCCAACATGCCCAGTACCTCAGGAATTAATTTATTCAATGTTCCTGAAGCAGATGAAGAGTTTGAGGATTATTTCTTAGCAGATTCTGGGTCTGAACTAGATGATTCTATTGAAGATCCTCAATTTACTTTGGAAGGTCTAGAATCTGATACATCTGAAATTTATTATTAAGAAAGTGAGGAAGAGGTAACTATTTTCCTTTCATCCTATTCATATATTTCACCTTTTTTTTTTTTTTAGCAAATAAGACAACCTACCCCTGAAGATGAAGGATGGACCGAGGTAAGATTACCTTTTGAAAAGCCTATATTTTCTGGAACCTCTGGACCAAAAGCAGCTTTCATTCCTGGAACTCTCTCTCCATATTCAGTATCCAAGCAGTTTTTTGATGAATTATTTAGAACAATAAAGTTGGAAACCAACAAATATGCAAGGATGGTGATTGATAAAGAGAGAAAGAAAGGCCCTCTGAATCCTAGGGGGTTGTTGGCAAAGTGGAAAGCTGTTTCTATTGCTGAATTGGAGATATTTTCGGCATTAATCATTCATATGAGCGTGGTAGTAAAACCAAGGCTAAGAGAATATTGGTCAAACCACATTGGAATGAGAACAGCTTTCTGCAAATCGACAGGAATGGCAAGGGAAAGATTTGAGGCGATTTTATCAATGCTCCTTCTGAATGATAATACACATGGACAACCAGGATATGATACAATTTACAAGAAGAGAATCTTATTTGATTCCCTTTTCAATAAATTCAGAGCCTGGTACTCGCCTGATGAAAAATTGACAATTGATGAGGCCTTTTGTCCTTTTCGTGGACGGGTTCATTTTCGAGTATATATAAAGGGCAAACCTCATAAATATGGAATCAAGATTTATGAGATTTGTGAATTAAGTACAGGGTAAACCTGGATATATATACTGGAAGGCATCCTCATTAAGACCTTCAATATAATTCTATATTGAGCTTAGTTGACACGATTGCTGAACCTTACTACCAGAAAGGCCACATCATCTATTTTGATAGGTGGTTTTCCTCGTCTCAACTTTTCAATCATTTTTGGGAAAAGAAACAACTTGCAGTAGGAACAGTCAGGCATAACAGAAAGGGATTGCCAAAAAAGTTTTCTCGAAAAAAAAACTGAAAAAAAGGTGAAAGCCTCTTTTGTCAAAACAGTCAGCTTCTCGCACTGAAATGGCGTGACACCAGGGATGTCTTTATGATAGCAACAACCCAAGATTCCAGCATGATCCAGGCTCAAAAGAAAATAAGAAGACAGCCTCAAACCATTTCGATAACCAAACCTGCTATTGTAGTTGACTACAATAAAAACAAGGCTGGTGTCGATAGAAATGATCAACTTATGGCATATTATCCTTTTCATCGGCGTACTCTAAAGTGGCGGAAAAAGCTTTTCTTCCACATTTTCGGCCTCACTATTGTCAATAGCCATATTATATATAATAAATTGACCACGGGTCGAAAAATGCCACTTAGAGAATATCATTTGGCTATCATGGAAAGGTTGATGGAAGAAGCAGGTACAGAAATTTTGGACGAACAGCCAAGTGCATCTGTATCATCAGAAAGGCTGATTGGAAAACATCTCCTCACCCCTGCTACTGGCCACCATCCAGAGGAGGTGCAAAGTTTGCTCTGATAAAGGAAAAATAGCATTTGCTAAAAGAGTGAGGAAGGACACCAGCTATATGTGTGAGACCTGTCTGGTTCCTTTATGCATTGCTGACTGTTTTAAGGCCTTTCACACAAAAGAGAGGTACTGGGAGTGATTTATGTTAAAATTTGATTCCTCTTCAATCTTTTCCTCAGAAAAAAATTTCGTCATGTATATTATTTTTATATATTTTATTTATGGAGTGGATTTGGTCAATTTTTATTTTTTATCTCTCTTTTATGTACATATCTCTTATAATTATCATGTATAAATAATCTTAAATTTACATTTAACAATAATTTTGAAGTGTATTTAATTGGTTCTCATTAAAATATTTTATAAATATCGAGTTCTTAATGAATTATGAATTTTTTAAAAACACTCAAAAATTGAACGTCCCAGGAGATTACGTCATACCTGTACTTACGACCTTCAAGTGTTAAGAAAGAAACTGCTAGTTCTCGATTGCTTGCTTATAAGTTTATGCCAAGCCCTTTCTTGATTCTCTCCCCTTATTTTACACATTGTAAATAACATTGCTGATTAATGTGACTATTATTGTTATTCCTTTACATACCCTCTTCTACTTGGAGAATCTGTATAAGACCAAAAGGTCTTAACAAAGTATTTTGTTGTATAATCTGCACTACTAACAATATGTTCTCCACAATTTCTGTCTTCCAATTTCCGTGAAGAATCTCCTACAAGACCAGTGTGTTATTTATATATTTTACAATTTCTTACTTTCTCTATTTTCCTCCTCTCTTTCTACTTTTCTTACTTCCTACGTCTCTTCGATGCGTTCTCTTTAGTTATATTTCACCTCTCTAGGTGGTTCAACCTGAATTTTCACAGAATTTCCATATCTCTTTCAGAAAAGATGGTCAGGAATGTTATCTGCGTATAAACAAAACGCATTAAAAGAAATGTCTCATTATCTCGACTGTTAATCACTTACAGAAGAAAAGAAAAATTCTCTTGGAAAATCCTACAACTGTTATCTGACATCTGTCGGTTTCGGCGAGATAAGAGTGATAGGTACAAAGAGATTGTTCGATTGTTTCAGAACTGTTACCAAAATAAAATTGACCAAGACCTAACATGATTGAAGCATTTATTCTATCTTTGCCCTAATTTCTTTCATATTTCGCTTTCTATGAATGAAAATACTGTAAAAAGTTACGCTTCAAATTCTTATAACCTTCATTCATCAGCTAAGGAATCTCTATTAAGACAAAAAATCATAGTAAAGGGTTATGTATCATATATAAATAAAGACCAATACATCTCAAGTTTAATAGATTCTGCAGGCTGTATATTTTAAGGCGAAAGTATTGACTGTTGGCCACTGACTCGTTCTGATGTAATCATTGGATGTGATTAATTTACTTAGTCTACACGTTGTTCTAACTGTTGTAAATGGCAATTTTGTGTACACATTTTATACGGTGTACATATTTCAAGCTACTATTTCTAATTACTATATGCAAAATTTGACATCGAATGTGTAATTTGCGTGCTTCCCAATGTTTAATTATGTAAATTTCACGATGATTTGATTTGTATATAATTTCATATTTACACGCAATTATCCTAATTGTGGATATGGCGTCTCTTTGCAACTGTTAAATAAATAAATCATATATAAATTCCAATGTTGTTTATTTATATATATATATTGTATCTTTTTCCCCTTTTCCTCGGATTTACCCAGATTAATCTATTTATTAGCCTAATTGTCTTAATTAGGTTTTTCATGTATATAAATTTTATATTACCTTTATGTGATTAGCTTTAAAAATAATAATAACAATGCGCTTATTACTGTAACCATTACTGTTACTTCTGCATGTACCCTACATTTCTACTCGGAGAATCTGTATAAGAATGAAAGGTCTTAATAAAGCTTTTTGTTATTGTAAATTAAAAGCGTGTCTCATAAAAGTTTACTTATTTTTTCATTAATATGGAGAGTTTTTTTTTTTAAATTAGTATATCTCTACTTATATTATTACTTACTTTTACTTTACTCTTTTACTTTGAAAAATATCTACCTAAATTGTTCACAAATTTTATATTTATAAGCTGAATAATAAATAATATTAACATGTTCCCGGGATGTGCACATGTGATATATTCAAAGTATAATGAGATCGCTCACACACTAGGAATCTAACATCTTATCAAGAAGAGATCTATAATATGGATTTTCTTCTCATAATGGCGAAGCTCTTTCATGATGTAGGTTTCCAGAAGAAATTGATGATCATATTTAGAGTGAAGATTGCACCGGCATAAAAAATGTTCTGTTTAGGAGAAAAAAACATTTTTACTATGTCAGAAGAGAGAGACCGAGTTACATCGCATCGCTCACCAAAATCTGAAAATTTATATCTAAACAACAGAAATACAGAGACACATTAAGATTTTAAATTGGGTCAATAAGTAATGCAAAATCACATCCCTAGAAAAATATATAGATAATTTATTATCATAAAATACATGTTTTCTGGTAAATAAAGCAGTCTACTTTTCATATCTGCAATCAGAATTGATTTAATATTCGTATTATTTCAGATATGGAGCCCAATGTGAACACAAGAATCCGACAACAGTCGGTGACATAGTTCCTCTTTAAGTCCGGTGACATTTCAGCGACAACAATTCACTCAAAACTTCAGCCAGTATATGGAAACGAAACATTGGATAGAAGCACTATACAGAGATAGGTTCAGCGCTTCCAGAAAGGTGATTTTGATCTTCGCGACAAAGAGAGGCTAGGTAAACCTTCAATTGTCACAACTGACCAAAATTTGGCTCTTGTTGAGGAAATTGTCAAGAATAACCGGACAATAACGACATATCAATTGATGAAAAAACTTTCACTCTCTAAAAGAAGTATTCTTAAACTACTTTCAAATCTTGGCTATCGAAAATTGTGCTCAAAATGGGTGCCAAGGCTTCTAACACGAAAAATGATGCAAACTCAGAAAGAAATTTGTTTAGACTGTGTTGTCATTCGAATCTTACCCAGGACCAGCTTCTGAGGCCTTTAAAGTAATCATAACGTGTGATGAGACTTGGGTTTATCATTATGATCCTTCTTCAAAGCGTCAATCAATGCAATGCACCCATAAAATGTCTCTAGTCAAGGAAAAAAACACAAGGCTTTCCTTTCCAAAGACAAAATCATGATCATGGTCTTTTGGGACCAAGATGGGCTCATATTCAGGTCATGCTTTAAAATAATACTTCCAACAACAAGGAAATATATTGAAAATCATTATAAAAGCTGAAAAGAGCCATTTCAAGAAAAAGGCCGGGCCTAAAAGACTGTCAAATCAAATTTCATCAGGACAATGCAAGACCTCACACCGCGCAATAGACATTGGCTCAAATTTCCAGATATGGGTGGACTTTGATACCTCACTCAGCTTACAGTCCTGACCTGGCTCCTTCCGACTTCTACCTGTTTGGTAAATTAAACAATTATCTACACGGTGGAATATCTGAAAATGACTAAATGTTACTCCATGAGGTTAAAGGGTGGTTCAGAAAGCAATATGTAACATTTTACCAAAGTGGTTTTGTGAGTTGGAAAGAACGCTGGACCAAAATATTAACCAAGGGAAGGTGGATATATTGAATGATGCTGATATATAGCTAATAGTTAGGTATTCATATATACAAAGTTTCATCTTTATGGTTTGTCAAATAAACAAATTATTGAGGATTATGCATTACACACACACACACACACACACACACTTATTCACCCAACGTTGTATACACACCCTAATGGACAAAACTCAAGGAATCTGTACCTTTTATTATGTATATTGGTATTCAAACAATAACTTTGAGATATTTGATACACAGTTACCTTTTTTGAAGACACACGAGATAACCAAATGTGAACAAATTTACCTCGTAAAAAATAAACGACCGGCGACATCAAAGAATTTACACTTCTTTAAGTTTTGTTCATGAGCGTATATATGTGATAAAGATCTTGTCGACTTATCTGTGATACGATCCTGTCGACTTAGATGTGATAAAGAGTTGCTGTCGACTTATCTGTGATGAGATATCCTGTCGACTCTCGCTATAGCTGTGGTAACCGAGGGTCAAACCTGTAGTAACCGAGAGGAACAGTCAGAGCGTGGAGAGTTTTCCAGTACCTCTCTGCACTTTGGAAGACCTTTAACAGTTTTCACAGAGTACAGGCAGTCGTGGTCGAGGCAGGGTAGAAAGCTTGGGAATGTCCACACACACAAAACGAAGAGACACAGTTGTAGTAGGAAAGTTCCACGAACAGATAAAAGTCGAGCTAAGAGCAAGATGGAATTAAAGAATATTTCTTACTGTTTTACATGGTGATGAGGTGGTCCTGGCTAAGACCGACAAGGGCTCACGCCGACGATGAAAGGGGTGACTGTTGACTAACTAGGCTCGGCTAAAAACCGAGGTGTTTATATACCATTCCCGAGGAGGGGGGGGGGGGGGGGGAGTTGGACTTTAAACGTCTGCGGCATTCCGCACCCTTTGGACCAGATGGCAACGGGCTGCCGAATTCCTTTTCAGGGTTGTTGGATTTCTCTCTCGATTTTAGACGTTTTTGAACTTCTCAATCTTGCTTTAACACAGCTCTTAATCTATTACATAGTTTTATTTATTTGTCTTCAGTTTGTACAAAGTACATTACATATGGTGATGCAATGACACAGATTAATCATGCGTATACTTATTTATAGATGTGTTTCTATATACAACATGACAATCTTGTTATAAGTAATTATACAATATAGGGTTGTTGGTTTAAATTACCATATATATATATTTACGCTCATTATTTTGAGAGAGAGAGTCAATGAAGAGTTTCAAAAGTTTTTTCCAAAATAGGTACTCGAGTTTTTTTTACAAACAAACGAGGAATTAACGTTTGGAGAAATACTTGCTTGCATCATAGCAATATAGCTCCGATGATTTTTCACGAAGGGTATAACACAGATTAAGATATTGATCTTTCATTATTGAATTTTTGAAAAGAATAAATGAAATCACCTTCATAAAATGAGCTCCTTAGTAGGCCCTTAAACTTTTACCGCTCTTTTCAACGATCCGACGCTCTCCCGGCATGGATTCCTGCAAGAAGAAGAAGAAGAAAGCCAGCAAGCCCTCTCAACCCTCGGTTGACATCGCGGCTCTTGTTGAAGAAGACAACATGGTCATCTCCCGTCACTACCAAATCCTGCAATCCCTCGGCCAGCCCTTCCTAGCAACTCTTCACCTGGACCTTGTCCGCTTCATTGAGCAGCGGACAGAAATAATCAAGTGCCTAGTTAGGAATGTGAAGAACCTCGCGGGCACCGTGAATGACTTCATGGAGCTGGATGAAATCATGGATGCCCAAATGCCCAAGAAAACCTGCCAAACCACTCAAACTGGCCCTGCCCCCACCTGCAAGGACTTTAGCGCTCAGACCGAGCCCATCAAGCCTGCCACCCCCGCTCCAGCTGCTGTCCCTGTGGCAGCACCTGCTCTCAAGAAGCTAGATCCTGCTCTAACCAAGAGGAAGCAGCCAGAGGCGTCAAACCCGCTCCGCTAATAGGACCAAATCACTGGTTCCAGCCAAGCCTGCATCTTCCCGCACCCCCAAGCCTGCCGTTGCCAAAGGCACTCTCAATGGAGAGAAATCTGCGGCCCACATCGTGGTTATTGCAGATAACCCGCAGGCTGACCCACGGGACTCCTCAAAGCTGTCCGCGCTGCCCACACTCTGTCCCAAGGCGTCTGGGCGTCTCTGCGCACCAGGGGAAAAACTGGTGCTGCACTCCAACACTCCAGAGGCCATTGCTGCCGTCAGCTCTGCCCTGGACAACAAGCTCCAAGGCCTGAAAGTTCGGGAACTGAGGCAATTCCTCCCAAGAATCTGCCTCTTCAACGCGGAGGCGGAAACCGCGGATGAGAACATTGTCAAGGCTTTCCTTTCCACCGATGCTCTCAGCCAGCTTCCTGGAGACAAGTCTGTCCGAGTGGCACACAGATCTCCGATCAGAAATGGCACCTGCACGGCCTTCATCGAGCTAGACTTGGCTACCTACAAGGCCATTGGAAGACGCGGCAGGATCATTGTGGATCAAGTGATCCTGAACTACGAGGAGTCTGTCCGTGTCTGCTACCGCTGCTGTGGCTACGGCCACAACGCCGATAGGTGCACCAAGGCTACGGTCCCCTGCTTCCACTGCGCTTCTGATGACCACCAAGGCCGAAGCTGTCCAACTCTCGCCAACCCGCGCACGGCCAAGTGCACCAACTGCTCAGCCAAGGGCCTCTCTTCCGACCACGAGGCAAGATCAATGTCTTGCCCAACTGCCAGAGCTAGAGCTGCAAAGTTCTAATCCTCCCGCCTTCTTCCTGCCTCCTGACCCCCGCGGACCCAATCCGGCCTAACCTGCCTCTTCCCTAACGGAGATCCTGTCCCTAGCCTCTCCAGCCTGGTCATAGTGGTTTTATATATTCCGCTTACTTGTCATTGGGACTCAAAAATCATTTTATTTTGGTTAGCAGCCCCGTAATAAGATATATATATTTCCGTCCTCATACATTGTAAATATAACGCATTCAAGATATAAAGATCTAAAGCTGAAAAATAAAATTTCGAGATAATTAAGAGTTGAATAGAAGGTCATATTTGTACATAAATTCTGTTCATAACAAGAAGTGTCCACTTTTGTTCATCTATGATATCTATTCAAACGGCAAACTGTTGTTTTCCTATTTATAGAAAGCTCTAGATAATTGATGTTGGTGGCAATACTTATATCCAAGAACACCTGGTACAAGCCAAGGTCACCATGATGGCTGCTTCTATTGTAGATGCACCACATGTCGACACATTGAATTTACATCGACAAATTCTCCGTTTGGTTACTTGCACTCACAGGTGTAGTAGGACCTAAATAGAAATCATTTTAAAATAATGGCCTTAAGAAAATAAAAAAGGCATATCCTGACCAAAGGCACATGTGCTTTTTATATGGCGGAGCGCATTCTAGTGGAACAGAAATCAACTAAACGTTGATTTAACCTGTTCCCTGATATTTGGCCAACTCAATTTCTTGATTTGTCAAATATCAGGAAACAGGTTAAATCAATGTTTAGTTGATTTCTGTCCCACTAGATGGCGCTCTGCCATCTAAAAAGCACATATGCTTTTGGTCAGGATATGCCTTCTTTATTTATATATATACACTATTAAAATAATATTATTTGATTGTGCAATATTGTATTTAAAATGGCAAAAATCCATAATAAATATATCAATATTTACCTGGTATTTTTTAACACAACACACATATAATGTAGGGGTGGAAAACATAAATCATTTTTAAAAAGGGAGAGGTGTATCTTTTGGTACAAAGATATTTATCATACTACTTCCCCATTCACATGTTTAAGGTGTGTATATGTATGGAATGAAAGACTACTATTATTTCACATCAGCATAACATCAATTTATTAAAATATAGAGGTGGATAAAGACACACATATATACACACATACACATACACAATTATATATATGCCATAGACTTTCAGCAAAAACTTTAACCTTCGAAACTTTCTCTTAATAAAAGGCATCCCATCCGTTAACAACATGATCACATTTCAGGATAACAACATTTATATATATATTTATATAACACGTCTATATAGAACATCGGATATATGGAATAATGAGAGTGGAAGCTCAAAGAGCTCAGGGGGGAAGCACAACAGCAATCTTCACGAAACTACTACGACAGAATAGTTCAAAGTTCACAAAACATCACGACATTAAGATAAATAGATAGAGCATGCAGAAATCCTCAAACCCCCGAGGTAAATGGGAACGATATATATATATAATTTCTTATAATGAAGATCACTACAATATATATATATATATTGAGATCAATCTACAAACATTATGTTTGGGGGTATCAAAACAAATGTACAAATTAACATATTACAACGTTAGGAATAAATTTGTTATCCATTTGCCTTTTCTTGTTTTCTCATTATTCATCTTAGATGCACATTTATAGAAAACTATATGAATTTTAAATATAATTAATGATATTTTTAGACTTTGCACTAATCAACTTCCATAGAATTTCTCTGTAATTTAATAAATATATTAATATGCTATGTTTAATAATTACAAGGATGCTCTTTTTAATCGATAATATATATATGATAAGGATTTTGTTTTATTGGGAGAGAAAAGGTGGGTATTAATAGTGTAGATATGCGGATAGGGATGCTGTGGTTGAAAAAAAATCGTATGTTAAGGATGGGAGGATGGTGGAAAAAAGCTTGGCACAGTCGTCTGATTTCTTTCATTGCTATTCTGCAAGCTCAAGTAAATAAATAAAGGTTAGGCATTTTTAATCCGATGTTTAAATGAAAGTTTCTTTTAAATCTTTAACAATAAAATAAGGGTATTAATGTAAATTCATATCTTTTGATCTTTTTTATATTTGAAAAGAATAGAATTAAGTTATAAATTGGTATTTCGTATATTACGAACATAACCATATTATATCTTTGAGAATAGACTTAAACTTCACAAATGTAACCATATAATTTCTCATAGAACTAAAACCTAACAGAAAAGAGCATCCTCTAAACATTTAGTACTGATATTCTTGCAAATTTAAACTTTGCAATCTCAACTGTAGATAACGTTTTAAAGATAATTCGTAAATATCGCCCTCGCTCGGCAACTGAGGATTCAGATCAACGAAATGGAACTTAGGTCGAAATATAAAGTAAATAGAATTTCGAACTAAATGGCAGTGACTAAAAATAATGATATTCTAATACTCAAAAAATGCAATATCTTAGTTTTATTTCATTAAAACTAAATAAAACTCTAAAAGAAATGATTTTGCATTGAAAAATTAAAAGTGGATATCAAACATAAGATTTAAAAAAATGAAAAAAATGTTCAAATATGTGACTAAAATGTAAAACTTAAGTATAAATGCACATATGTCTCACTCTTAACCATAGTAATCTCTCTTTCATATTGCAATATATGAATAATTAAAAATAAAATCAACAAGGTCATCAAAGGGGAGTAACATTTCTAATAATGTTATCATTTCCATTTCAACTAACATATATATACATTTAGATAAATTACAACATTTATAATTACACATCCAGATAATTCCGAAAAGACGTGAGTAGATATAGAGTAGAGTTTTTTCCAACACATCCAATATAATATATATATAGATAGAGATTTTTATATATATATAGATAATAGATTAGATAGATAGATATATATATATATAGATATAGATTATATAGATATGTTCCACACAATAGGGATGACACACCAGGGATAGAAGGGAGGAGATTATCCATACAAGCTAGAAGTGGGTCGCGCCACGCCGCTGTGACTTGGAGGAGGATCACACGAGACAGGGATTAACTATTGATAGACTGTGGGACTCAGAGAAATCGATAGGGAGGAAAAGACGGGAGTTAGATGCCATCCGTATTCGGCGGCAAACTACCCCGTTCTTCATGTAGGATCTCAGCCTTAGAATTCATACTGCACCACACATGTGTCATGTTAAATGGATGATTCAAATATTACAGTCACATTTGTATGGTTATATGGTGATTCATATGTTTGTTGCTATTTATATTTATACATAAATAAAATTATAATATGAAACATTATGTTTAGCTGTCAATTAGACGGATATTAAATGCAAAGCTCGTTGGGATTTGATACCAGATTTTTGAAGTGATTGTTTATGACCCCAAGGGAAGAAAAAATAACGATTTCGGTATGGTTATATGGCGATTCATTAATTTGTTGTTATCTCTATTTATACATAAATACAATGTCTATGTGGGAATGGGACGGAGGTTAAATGCAGAGCTCATTGGATTTTAGACCTGATTTATGAAGTGATTGTTTAAGACTCAAATGGAGGGCAAAATATGAAATTTCAGGTTTTATCTCAAAGCTTTTTGGAGCTATGAATAAAACTATCAAATAACGAACCTTTTACACACTTCGTTATTAACACATTCATTGTATATATGATAATTTAATTATAAATATTCTACGAAAAAAACTTTGAACGCCTTATAGTTTTGAATCAACAAGAAGGCTAGGCTTCTTGAATATACATGCCTAATATTCTTTCACACATTCAATAAAGTTCATGCCTAACCTTCGACGCCCGTTCGTTGGACGATCTATCGTTCGAGATCAAAGATTATTCTATCGCGAGTTTAGCAAGAACGTATATTGCTGTTGATATTAAGTCGCAAAGTCAGCGTAATTTGTAAGTAAAGCCTAAAGCGTTATATATATCTTTTACACAAATTCTATAATCTATAGATTTTAATTCATTTTATTTCTATCAAAAATAAAAGCGTTACGATTTTTGTAGCAAGGGTGATGTGCTTGCTTAACATTACAACACATCCAATATTCAGAGCGTAGTTAATTTAGAGATATGAGTACAGTTCTCAAATAAAATGTTCCTAAATAAATTATGACATTTTGTCTTAGTTGGTATCTTGTCTTCAGTTCTTTGAAAGATGAATTAACCCATTACTTTTGTTCTCAGTTCTGTTTATTCTTGACTTTCTACTTTCTGATTGTGCTGAAGTTAAATCATCCAAAGCCATATATTTACAAGTATTTATTGATATGGGGTCTTTTCTACATGTTCCTGTTTTCAAATTCATAAAATGAATTTATATGAAATATATTTTTCAAATATTCTCTCTCTCTCTATGAAATAGCTTAAATATTTTAACATCCTAGTATCTATAAGACTTGGATGTTTTTGACGATCAAATAAATGAATTAATCACAAAGATTGATAGAACACGCACAAATCAAAACAACACACACTCTAGTATTCGACTGACCACAATTCCTACTACCACTATAATCTGTCTTCTCTTCTTCTTTCTTATCTCCACTCAATCATATTAAGATATCAAGTCAGTAGAACTTGAGATTTCTGGTGTCTGCTGGGGATGATTAGAGCTCATCAAAGGATATAGACTTATCATCATCATCAGTATAATTCGTTATTTTACGGAATGCATTTATTCATTATAAAATAAATAAAGTTTCCAAGGTTTAGTTTCTTGTTCAAATTTTTATTTTCAAGCTTTCGGACTTGTTTGTTCGGGCATTTATTCATACTATGATGAATATTTGATAGACTTTCTTTCTCTCTCGACTCTGTACGTTCAACTTGCAGATACTCAGTAGGCACATATCAACCTGGTTCAAAAACTAGGAAAGAAGGAAGGAAATAATGAAACTTACGGTTCAGCTGCCATGTCTTCTTGGAGTTGCGTAAGATAATAGAAGATGTCTGACTCAATACGAACGCATTTGATTGCCTCAGTGATGTCCTTTAGTGCTTCGTTTACCCTCCTGCACACACCTCACATCTCAGTAATGGATCCAGAGAACGTAGGAACACAGTAGCGAGGGATTGACGACAAATATCATATGCTGTTCTGTTAATTATTTCTTTTCACAAATGAAAGAAATACCTCTATTTTAAAAATATTTGTGAATTCATTATTATATATATTTTTATAAAAGTATATCAAAATTTCTTATATTTGAATATATATATTTATAAAAAGAAAGTGTATATTATATATATAAATCATACAAGTTTCATATAAGCGTCTTGCATTGCAAATATGGATCATATCAGTACATAAGTCAATTTGAACCGTAAACATCTTTAATAAGAAGAGGCGAGTATAGGCAAATATTGGGGGGAAAATAATATTTTTGTTGATTCAATATATGCCTTTTTATAAATAAATGCTCATTTAAAACACACACATAATGAGAAACAAGGGCATTTCCACAATATTTACCCGCATTCTTTAGTTGCCCTAGCCCTTTGTAGATAGCCCTCGTAGGAATTAGGACACATTGCAATGGCCTGATCAGCGGCCTCAACTGCCCCTTCCAAATCCTAGAACAAATCCCAAGATGTTACATTTTTGTTCTAAGACCATTTTAAAATGTCAAATCCTATTAATATATTTTATATTGATATTAAATCAATCATAAATGTAATAGTATTTGACATGAGAGGCACGTACAAAATAAAATACAGATATCAACAGTTTACCATCATCATAATTTAGTAAGAATACAAAGTAAAAGAATGACCAAACATTTCATAGATATAAATTATTTTCTTGGAAAACTCACGCTAAGTTTTCGCTTGCACCTTGCCAACTCCGTCAAGTATTTGAACTGAAGTTTGTGCAAGTCTAGGCAGTTCACTTTTGGGAACTTCTTCAGCCCATAAGCGAATCTTTGTGCAGCAACTTTCAGACGCCCTTTCTGGAACACAATCCACCCATGTTATATAAAATAATAGACATTTCACATCGTGAAAAGTTTAGTGAGAAAAAGGAAATGAACATTAATCATTGTGTGTATTACATAGTTTTTCATGAGAACACCGAGTTCAATGTGTAATGACTAAAGGGCGGATTTTCGGGTGCGGCACTTTTTTTTCTAACATCAATTTGTGAAACTGCATCCTCAATGGCCTAATACTGCATTTCATTTTGATATAGTTTTTCAGAATTCTCAGCACCTTTTCTTTGAAAAGTTTACTCCTAAAAGTATTCCTTATAGTAATGATTATTTCCTGCGAGAACTATAATTTGATGGAATCATTAAAAAAATCTGTAATATATATAAAACTATACAAATGACCTAGGTTTGCTTGGGGTCTGCCCGCATCAATGACTACTTAACCAATAATATATTTTAGCAAATGTTTATTAGAAGCATTTGTTATTATTAGTAGTAGTATTATAGTAGTAGTAGTAGTAGAGAGAGAGAGAGAGTAGTATTGGTAATGGTGTAGTATATGTATAGTATTAGTAGAAGATCGAAGATTTATAAATTCACTATAATTGATACACCATAATAATTTTCCGAGAATGATTCTTTTATATTTGAATTAACATGTTATAAGACTAATTTGCATATTCCGAACTTGAAACTATAACGTTGGATTCTTTCATATATCACCTATATAGTGTTTCAAAAGTTAATTATCATAGGTTATAAAATAGAGTGGAAACAGATGCAGGATAAAAGGAATATACGAATTAGCCTATTATTGGACAAATTTGCATATAACAGCGACTCCTACTCTATATTTTGTCAAAGTTTCATCCTGGAAGGATTAATATTGTGGAAACACGTACGATTTTTTTTTTATATTGATGACATTCAATATTAAAGAATTTTGAATGAATTATTGAATTTAAAGAATTCTCTTGTCCTGAAAAGCAATTTTTTTTTCCAAATGACACAAGGAAAATTTTATGGTTGATCGTATGCTTGGAAGAGTACCGTTGAATACCTAAGCTCTGGAATTTTTTTTATGTGAGTACTCATTTGGATAGAAGGAGGCTATTTAAATGTTATTCCTTTTTGAACGTAGATGAAAGTTTTTAAAGTGCCAAACATGATATACCAATTCCCGGTGCTGTACGTATGGTCCGTACTATATATGTATCGTTTAATTTTTTTATAAGCAATTTATGTTGCTTTTTCCCATTTATATATGTTTTTATGTAGTTTATGTTATTTTTAATATAAATTCTTACCTATTACTTTCATTTTCAGCGATTGCTTATTTATGTTTTTTTTTTTTTTTTTTTTTTTGCGAAAAAAATTGTTGGGGTAATTTGACAATATCTTCAATATTTATTTTTCTTCAAATGCATTTTATGTTTTATGCATTCTTATGTTTTATGAATTTTCTAATATATTCATATGAGAAAAAATGTCCATTTTTTTCATATGTTATGTTTTTTTTATATATTCATATTAAAATATTCACATATTTTTAGAATAAATATGTTACTTTGAAATATATTTTTGTCCATTCTATGTCATTTTTGGTAGCATTATGCATTTTTCTTTTTCATTTTTCATTTATGTATATTGTCATCAATTTTTCTGTCCCTTCTGGCGTCTAGGTAATTCTATGTCTGCGTCATATTAGGAAATAGACTATCCCATGTCTATATCCATTATTTACTGGCGCACACCCAGCTTCATCTTCACTTTAGTATGGATCTTTAATCCCTCCCTTCATATGATGATTGCAATGTGGATTCTGGTGAAATGTGTTCGTCTCATCTGCAAACATCATTGTTCATATTAACAATGTGCTAGATGACATCCAAATGGCAGAGGAATTTATCTTGCAAGGCAAAGAGAGAAATAATATTGCTACTACATGCCATTTGCCTGATTCTCTCTCCATTGCTTCTGTCTTCTTGTCATTTGATAAAACAAAAATATTAAAAATATATGTAATATATTAACGTTAATAAGCAACAAGGTCAAAATATATCAAGTTTGGCACTTTAAGAACTTAACTAACAGATTCAATATGAGAGGGAATGAGGCAAGTAGCATCAAATGTGCACAAATTAAGAATAATTTTTATATACAGTTCTAACATTGGAACAAACACATGCCATGCACGATATAGATGGACAATCATACAATAGATATGGAAACTTCAATAAGGAGCAATATATAATGCCCTTATTTATATTTTTTATGTTTCCATATTTATTCAATTATATTTATAAAGATATATAAGCAATGCTACTGTCAAGCTATAACTAATAATTCATGCACATTTGAGCAAAAATGTGAAATTTTGGAATAACTACGTTAAAATGGAAAGTTCTTAGCTTGGATATATATAAGTGTGTGTTGAAGAACTCTGGTCTTTCTACCTTAGCCAACATTAGCCCATCATCGTAGAGTTTCTGCAGCAACAGCTGCATGATCGCATCCTTGCCGTAGGCTTCCGTCCAGGTCTGTGACCCTGCACACATCAAACATGTAGTTAAGCCTTTATTGGGGTAGCAACGGTTTGAAGAAATACCGAAAGTTCTGGGGTGATGTTAGGTACGCGAGAGGAGAATCCTAAAAATTGAATATAATAACTAGAGACCAAAAACAAGCACATAACAACGAATTAATAACATCTAAAATATTTTTAAAAGGCATTGGAAATATAAAAGGAATATACACACTAGCTATAACTAGTGTTTAAAAAGATACAGAGTTATAAATAAATTAGCACAAGACATAGGGGATAGCGGTGTTTCAAGATATCAACCTCCGCATCTGAAAAATTGTGATAATGAAAATGCTGATAGTTATGAAGTTGACAAGATAATTTAACTTACCCTGAAACTGCTCAGCTGAGAAATTTTTACTTATACCATGAAGCTGACCTGTTGAAAGTTAGGGTTAACATGAAGGTAAACTGATGGAAACTTGTCTTGCAATGAAACTGATTTGATAAAAGTTGTGATTACCATGAAGGTGAATTGATGAAAGTCTTGGTCACCATTAAAGCGGACCTGCTTAAAAATTTGGTTATCGATAAATTGTCTTAATGGAAGTATTTGTTCCTATAAAGCTGACCTGTTGGATATTCTGTTTGCAATTTAACGTGATGAAGTTTGGGTTCCTAAGAAGTTGACGTTGTGGCGAAGGAGACTTACCGATGGTTGCGCCATGACGTAGCAGCAAGGCGACCACGAGCAGCCCATTTGCCCGAATAGCCCAGTCCAGAGGCCTCATGCCGCTGGAATCTGTGTGCTCTACTACCGCGCCTGCTTCCAGCAGTACGAACGCCTGCGTACATACACACAGAATGACGGACTTCCTCCCTTCTATCTACATAAACCTTTTAATTATTTACTTCCTCTCTAATATTATCAAAATAAATTGCAAATCAGGTTTGAACCAAGAAAAGAAAGATTCAATACAACGTTTAAAAAGTATTATATATTGCGCGCTTCAGGACTGTAGAAGATCTTTTTTATATCGAAAAATAGACCCGTGAATATACTAAAGAAACATAAGCTTTAAAACATTACATATATATTAGATTTTTACTATTATTTTTCTGAAATTAGATGCCGAGAAGCAACCTACCGTCTCCACGCTGGCAGACATGGCCGCGAGTGCTAGAGGAATGCACTCGCTTTTGTCAACATGGTTCACCAGCGCGCCCTGGAGGAGCAATGTGTAGGCGGCGTTGTAGCTGCCGTGCAGAGAAGCCCAGCTGATAGCCGTACGACCGTTGGAGTCCACCGCCGCAATGTTAGCACCTGGAATTCCAAGATTTTCTTATTCCACCAACGTTTAATTTCATTGTCAGCTTAGATCGTATATTAAATGATCCCTCAATTTGCCTGTCCTTCGATATTTGAATGACCATATTCAGATTATTGTGTAGACAAGTAGATATTTATTAAAATACTCTTATGTTGTTGGTCTCACTTTAAAGAGTAAATCTAAAAAGGATTTTGTCATCTTCCTCAGATTTATACACAAGCTGGTGAAGTAATCAAGATAATATAATGAGAGAGGTAAACTCAATTAGAATGTACCGTGATGAAGGAGCATGTCGATGGCGTCTGGTTGGTCACCGATGGCGGCGGACATTAACGGCGTTCGGCCCTCTTCGTCCAGCATATCGATCCCGAGGAGCTGAATGAGCAGCTTCAGGAGGTCGATGTGTCCGTTCCTTGCTGCAGCATGGATGGATTCGACATCCGGCCTGGCGCCCCGCTCCAACAGGGAATGGTAGAGATTCGTGTACCCTCCGCTGCAGGCAGGGGCTATCGCCAAGTCGGGGCTTAAGTCGCACGTGTCCAGCAGGGACAGACACATCTACCACATAGTTGATATCAGTTGAAAATGATTCACTATTTACGAGAGAAAATGGAGGGGTTTAAGAAAAAGTAAAATATATTTCTGTTAATTCTTAAATAGGGTCTTATTGATCGAAACGATTTTGGATGAGTTAAAAACATTGTATACTAACCGCCAATTGCCCATGAGCTGCCGCCTCCAACAAGGATCGTCGCATGACCTCACGATACGGGGTTCCCTCCTTGGGCCATTCAAAGCTAAGCAGGTAGTTGAAAATATTGAGGTGCCCACCCATGGCTGCGTATATAAGGGGGCACCGGTTGGCCAGGTCCATCTGGTTGATCTGAACACGCACATCAGACGTAAGCAACTGTCAACTGAGTTGGAATAAACTCGTGAGAGATGCCAACAAATAGTTAATATAAAATGTTAAATGATTAATATAGATATTAAAATATTTTTAAATTTATGGACATTACCAGAGGAAGTTGTCGAGGGGGGTCGGTTGGGGATATGGGGGGAAGGGAACCATTCCTCGGCTGCAACACACATAACAAGGTCAGAATCCATATCTATATGTGGGGTGATATCAAGGATATTACTCAATACTCAAAGTCAGCCCTGAACAGTGAATAATAATTGATCCACCTTAGATATGACTTATCCTAACATACTAACGGTGCAATAAGAGACATGATTTGCCATCTTGTGTTAATTTGTAATATTTTTTTACCATGAAAATGTATGAAAGAGGACTCGTTTTGCTCCCCCACTGCCAGAATGAAGACAAAGCCGTGGAATATCATCTTTTAACCTGCCCAGCGTTCCAACAACAAATATATCAGATGGCCACCGTACTAGGAATTCCCAATTTCGACCTAACATCGCTGGAATATCTTTCAAAAACAAATATTCTTGGCGCCACCCGAATTCTTTGACTTCCATCGCCATTGTAAATAAACAAATAACACTTAAATCTTGAGGATAATACGTAATGTTGGCGGCATCTCATGTACTCTCCAGGAACATGGGTTATTTAATCTATAGATAATAATTATGGGAAACTTTTTCCGACACTCACTCTAGGCCTCCAATAAAGCAGCTTCTGCAGGATGTCCAAGTGGCCGTTCAAACAAGCAGCGCTCAGAGCAGCATTATCCATCGTGGCTCCAAAATCCAAGAGAGCCGACACCATCTCGGCGTGGCCTCCGCCGGCAGTGATTGCCAGCAGAGAGCCGTCGGAGGTTCGGTAGTTGGGGTCGGCACCGGCCAGTAGGAGTAGCTTGCTGACCTGAAGCCGGTTTGTGGCATTTAGACAAAGTTGATTTGATATAAGGTGTTGATCACAAATACATTGGAGCTTTATTGTAGGATTAAAACATACGCAGATGTTAGGGGAATAGAGATTCCTTAAATTCCCCAGCGCTGACTTGATGCAATGGGTGCTATGCTGGATCCAATGTGCTTGCAAATGCACCGGGTTGGCATGGGGCATCCTGCTACGGTCGATGTTCTTGTACATGTGGGCCTTGAGGATATGGTGGGCGAAGTCGAACAGCCTCTCTGCCGGAAGCGGGTAATCCCATCGCGACATCCGAAAGGAAATCCAAGCATGTCCATCCCTGTAAATGACTATTGTGAGCACATTAGATAGAAAATTAATTATAAAAATTCAATAAAATATATTTTCTAAAATCTAAAGTATTTTTTTAACCTGAAAATTTGAGTTGTGCTCTTAATTTAGCTTAGAGTTATAAATATTGAATTCAAAACTTAATCAAATCCTGTTAAGTGAATATTTCTAGCTGTTTATACTAAGTTGAGATGAAAAATATCCCAAAGTTGATATTTAGTCATTTTCAAGTTACTTAGTGCAAATGATTTTGAAAACCTTGATGTTATTTTCCTTCAATGACACCCGATAAGAAATTTGGTATTTTAAAAATAATTCCCTCATGAGTAGCTTATAGTGCAGACATAAAAAAAAAACCTTTCCTATTATTCTCTCTATTTACCTAGCCATTATTTACACAATGTTTTTGTTATCTAAGTGCCACATATAATTGTCCTTTTGAATAATGGGAATATGAATATATTGCACCCTTAATAATTGATGATGATAAAAAAAGAAATATTGAAAAAGTAAATTGCACAAATAAGGCATAGAGAATAGATTCACAACCCAACAGGGTCTTACTTTGGTTCACAAAGAAATCTGAGACAGTTGGGAGTTAGGTCACGGCGCTGGAGCCATTCACGGAGAGTTTGGTGGGGAAAATGGAATCGACCATCTTTTCGAAGGGCGAGGATGTTGTTATCGTGAACCAAAGGAAGGATCAGGCTCTTGAACTTCTCAAAGGTCAGGTCGCTCGTCAGGAACCCGCTCCGGACCGAGTAGTAGAGCTCGACCTCGGTCATGGGGGTCGTGGCAGCCAGACACACCTGCAGTATTGGCCTCACCTTCAACACACATCATTCTTGTTGACACTCACAGAATATCGCATAGAAAACAATACAACAATATATCACTGTCAAGTTTTATAAAGAGAAGGATTACCCTCATGCTTTACCTTTTGATAAGAAGCCTCGGTGTTAAATCGAGAGTTGAAGATGAGCTGGTAAATCTCCCACAAACTGACCGGGATGACTTTGAACGAGCTGCTCTTCACGATGATGAGGCCTTTCTCAATCAGGTCGAGGGCGTACCGCAGGTAGAGCATGGAGCCCTTGCTGAGCTTGGCCAAGTAACTAATGAGTCTGCGCACAACATTTTTTTATTCTTATGAGATCATTGGGATTGACTATCTTAATAGATTAGAAAATATACTTTAGATGGTAGTCGCTTCTCTGATAAATTGAATATATGGATTATATGAGAAGTATATGAATAGAAAAGTGAGAATAATGGATAGTAAACTTATTATTGCATGGTCAGTGGCGCATATTTTCAGAATTCCCATAAAATATACTAATTTGATATTCAAATTTCAAAGTGAAAATATGGTTTAGAGAGATATTTAATTAGGGTAATCTATATATGTGATACTTTCAACAAAATAATCTCTCGGTATAAAAGCTAAAAATGTGTTTGAGATTTTTGTAGATGAACATCTTTATATTCCCCACATATGTCAGAAGAACAGAAAAAAATGCAATTTGTAAGAAGTTATTAAATGACTTTTAAAGAGAGCGTCATGTTGTTTATACCTTGAATGCGATCCATCGTGCACGATGATGTTATGTCCGGATGGCCACGCTGGTGTTCATGCGGTGCGAGATGTAGCAGTGTAGGTCATCCCGCACTCGGTCTTCCATCGGCATGTCCGACAGGTTGACGAATTGTAGGTGTCGGACAAGGTCTCGGCAGGAAGCCCTTACGGTGACCACCATCTGTGCAAATACCAATGCTCTTTATTTATACACACACTAGCTAGCAATATAGATCATACCTTCAGCCAGCTTGGAAAATACTGGTAATGATCCGCCAGGAATGAAGCCAAAGCCACGCCGTTTTCAGTTACGTGGAGTTGAGCTTCATCCAAAGCATCAACCGCGATATAGAGGTTGGTGGGCGGTCTTTTGATACTCCTTAGCGGCTTGAGTATTCCGTTTTTGAAAGCTAAAGATGGATTGCGGATACACGATTCAAGACTCAACGATTCCTGCAACCTGAAATGAAATTCTGTTAAAACACCTTCTTGATCCTTCAAATAGCATCAATTTATTAAATAAATTTAAACTATATCCTAAAATTCGAAAATCAATTAACAACAATTATATTAAATGAGGTGAATAAAGCGAAATATTTCGAGACTTACTTGAGATTTCTGAGCAAAATATCCCTGTAGGCAAGTAAATGTGGGCATCTGGCGAGCTGGGCAGCAATATTATGTACAAAGTCTGGGATGAGGCAAGTTGGAGCGTCGTCTACGCGGCAGAAGTGGTGGGCAGCCATCATTCCGCCTAAAATACGGGCAAGGTTCTGTGGGCCATTGTACATCACTGGTTCATCTGAGTCGATCTCTGCAGTCACAAGACACATTACACATCGGGGGTAAATAAGTATGAGGGTTAATCAATCAAATTGAGAGGCTTCATGCGATATAAAGAAATGTCTAACCCGAGTGTTCACCTCTTGTTAGGCTAAATACACATCTACAGTCATAATGTTAACAACGCAAACAACAAAGTATTTTATTAAGGCATCTCGTCTTACATAGACTTGTCCGAAATTCTAAAAAGAAAAAAATCAAACAATGGCAAAAATCAGGTAAGAAAGGGAATAAATAGGAAATCAGCTATACACAGTCTTGTAAGAACATAATAGCCACTCTGCTCTAGTTATTTTCCTTTCAATTTTTGAAAGATATTCTCAACTTTTCTGCTGAACTGCAGAAAGAGCAATACAAATAGACAAAGTTCATCGGCCAATAGTTATACCTTAAAAGTAGACACATTTAGACTAGACAATATGACATTTATTTCAATCTTTCAAATTGCTACGAGAAATGATGTATATATATTTTAAACATTTTTTTCTGTAATTTTAAATCATATCCTCAACACCTAATAGATATAATACTATATATTTTTCATATTATATATTTTTCATTTTAGAGTAATTTTCGGTAATGAATGTCTCAGGTTTCAAATGTGAAGTCATCTCTCTCGACGACAACAGAGCGTCATTATGTATCCAGGCCACATACACCTCAACGAACGCTTGTTTAATTGAGCGTTGTTAGAGAGGAAGCCTTGAAAGAAGAGAATGGAACCCTTTAATATAGCGTTCTCATTTACTGGCGTCTTTTCCAAACGCATTTTATGCATAAAAAAAAAAGAAAAAAAAATGACTATTTGATTCACAATATACATACAATAACATTGTTTTAATTGTTGTTAGCTAAAATTACATTTTAAATGGTATTAATGTTTTTTTTTTTTTTATTTAATGAAGTCAAATTCTCGAAGTATTCACTGTAGAAATGCAAATATCGACACAAAAAAAAAGGTTTTATTAGGACATTTCATCTACTATGGACTAGTTCAGAAGTCCAAGAGGTTAAAATTAAATTTAAAAAGCATCAATAAGTAGATAATAAGCTATATGAGGTTTCATTGTAGAGACATAACAGCCAATGGGTGTGTCTTCTAGTTGTCATCTTTTTCATTGTAAACAATATTCTCATCTTTTCTGCTGAGACCTGTAGAACAGGAAGTACTAGTGGATAAATCTCTCATTGGCCAATGAATCAGAAAAAGTTAGTAAATCTGCGACACGCTACATTGATGGACAGGTGAAAATGTAAAATAACAATCAGATTGTGACAGTTATTCCCACATGTACAGGAACTTACCCTGATAATCGTTACGGCTGAAGGGGCTGTGGTCAAGCAAATGCAGCAAAATTGAAGTCTTTCCGGACCCGGGGGCCCCAGTTATACAAATTCCCATGGATTCTTTTAGGCTGAGATCCTGTTCACGCCTCACGGCCTGCTCAAGGTTAAAAGATGAAAATTAAAACAATTCAAATAATAGTCAAATAAATAAATAAAAAAACTCCTTTAGATATTTTTGACATTAATGCTTATTTTTTACGATAAAAAAAAATTCTGCAAACTTTACTGCGATGAGATAGAAAAATTAGATGAGATAACTTGATTCATTAGTGGCGAGCCTTATCAGTGGTTTCTCTCTCTCTCTCTCTCTCTCTCTCGCCAAATTAATTTCCAGACTTCTCTAATATCTTCTTATGGATTTTCCGAGGAAGAAATATAAAGGGTATTTATAAATGAAGAGAGAGAGAGAGATTTTGAGATTGAAACTGATTTATTACAATGTTCATATAAAATTATATATGGTTAAATGCAAAATAAAGAGAGAGAGAGAAGGTCTTTTCAGGCCTGCGCCGACCGTGGTGAAGCCGGTGATGTCTTCCTCCAATGGAGATGTTTTTCCTGGTCGACGAGCTCGGCCCAGTTGGTTGAAGGTTTGCCTGTTCCAGGCCCAGGTTGTTCTGTTTCCCCATCAGATGCCGCAGTGGCCTGAGGGGCGCTGATTACATCAACAGGTCCAAATGGCAATTAGCTTTCAGCCAAGGCCATTGTAGTGTCGAGGGGTGGGGAATTCCCATAAAAAATTCTAATATTTCTCTTCTTCGGAGGCGGTTAAAATTTCATGCCAGCAAAGATTGGGGCAGGAGCGCGCGCCCGTGCATCCACGCAGCTCAACGCTGGCTCGAGAGAGATAGAGAGAGTAGGCTTCTAGTACTGATGATCCAAGCCTTCTCATCTAATTTTTTCAATTGCAGTAAGGTTTTCAGAAATAGGTTTTCAGAATATTAAAAAGGAAGTATATTAATGCCAAAATTTCTATGAAATATATACATTCTTAACTATAGATGGCATTTTAAATTGTTACGAAACACTAGTATAAAAGTAAATATAAATATGAAATTCATTATTTTAGAATCCTATTCGATAAAAAAAAAGGTCCAAAACGTTAAGAATGGAAGATGTTTCAACACTAAAAGCGGTTTCTGTATTGCAATATATATAATAGGAATTCAAATTACCTTTCCGATTTCTTTGAGCACCCACAGTCTACCAAGAAAAAAAGGAAACGGTTCGCTACTTGTGAAATCAAAGTCCATGGGGGAAAGGGGGTTCTTGGGGTCTGCACATATTCAACAACTTTTCTGATATAATAATGCTGTCACTTATACCAGAATGGTGTCATTGGTTTGAAAAAAAAAAAACTAAAATTAGTTGAATGTTTCAAGCGTAGCAGATATACTTACTTCTAGGGGAGGAGGGAAAAAACGTGACCCTTTTTTGTCCCGTCTTCTCTGCGATGATGCGTCGGGGGATTAGGGGTTTGCGGTGATCCTGGTCGTCGGCTACCTCATCAGGGGAACAGAATATTAGACCGGTGTTGATATCGTATAGAACAGAATGAAACTGACCAATCGGGGCTTTGACCATTGGTAGATGTAAAGCCGAGATCCCTCCTAACCCCATTCACAAATCGCGAACTTGCCGAGATCAAGAGTCCCAACACTTCTCCTGAAATACTATCAGTTTTGAGTGTGGTCCCAGACAGATCGAATCAATGTTACTTTTTTGAGTATATCTCATTGCCTTCTTTGTTATGTACCAAAAGGGGATACCTCTCCCTCCTCTTTCAAAGTATATTGTTTTAATTCATTATAAAGGGAGATACGTTTCCTTTTAGTACATAGATACAAATTTTCTTCAATATTTTTTTTTTATAAAAATTTTGTTTTCAATTTACACATTTCAACTAGAAATTGTGATGGGATTAAAACAAAAATAAATATTTGTTTGAGCTAAGCATTTCTTATACGATTTCTGCAAGAAATAAAGGCTTGAAAATTTTCAATTGGTAAATCATCTTTTTTTTTTTTTACTCATTCGAAGTATACCTAGTACAAGCCATAATAATCATGGTGGGTAGTTAATGATTTTCTTTAGCTGTAAGTTTACTACATATCTATACATGTAGGAAGCAGTTCGAATTTTGATCTTAGAGGCTGGAAAAGTCAGTTTTGGTTACTTGCACTTACTGGTGTGGTTGGACTTGTGGAATAATTGGAGCCAATGAAACTTCTTTTTCAATAAAAAAGTACCCAATACGGGATATGATCCCGGGTCGTTTCTTCCGAAAAGAGACGGTGTGTACCTTTAAGTCACCAAACCCCATATATTTTTAATAGTGGAAATATATAAAATAATATCAATATTTATTAAAAATTTGTTTTTGATTTGCGCATATAGGGTACTTATTATAAATTAGAAATCCTCACAAACACCACTTAAACATAGTTACTGGTTTAATTGTTGCAAAATTCTATAGATTTGTGTTGTAGTGACCAAATATTTGAAATTATATTTAAAACCAAAAGTGTAGAAATAAATTCGTGAAGCTTGCACCATTATGTGAAGGGGGCATCCTCCAAACTGATCTTCAGCATTGCACAATGTCAACTGTGTATTGATGATAATGTCAACATCATTTGAGAAAAAAAAAGTATTTTCTTTTCACAAAAGTCTAATACAAATTGTTTCACATTTGAACAAAGCCAAAAAATGCAATAAAACATATTAGCAGAAGCTCTAAAATAACTTAATTTGACTATGCAAACGAGTTTACTATAGAGTTTGCTATATTTGGCCTCCTATCTAAAATCGATCCATGCCCATAGGATGAAGTAGTTTATAGAACATTCGCTTCGTTGAGAGGCGTTTGACAAACCATTTTTTGATCTGATACCTTAAGTCCCATCTCCAGATAAACGGGTTGGAAAATGCAAATAAGGGTTAATTAAGTTTGGTCCAAGGTTTCGACCCACACAAAATCTGGGCACTTAATTATCTCAAGGCTTTCTGTATTTAAAATAGCTTTCTATTTGCCATTCTATTAACCTTAACTTTCAGATTCGCAATTACTTAACGTTTAACGTTTTTTTTTTTAGAGCATTTGGTTGTCAAATACCTGCAACACTGGCAACATTCAAGGATTAGACGGAAATCAACACACATTCCATCACGAAGTAGTGTCTTTGGAAATTAACTTTGTGTGTGTGAGATTAAGGTTTCACATACTCATTTTGTTACAGTCTGTAGTTTTTTTTATTTGCTGACTTGAAAGATAAATTGTAGGTTTAAGTAATATATAGAGTTTATAGATTTGCATGAAGGAAGACTTGAATACACGATCTTGTTGGTAGCAGGAGGACCCCTAGTGGCTTTAATCTGGCTTAGCGTCTAGCCCCGACTCCGCTCTGTGGAGCGAATCACGAAGTTAATACTTACGCAGCGGCGTGGGGCGACGAAATCCGGACCCCGAGCCCGAGCTAGCTGTCGCGAGCGACGAAACGCTGTCCCCGCTGCCCTCTCGGCTCGAGTGTCTCTTGGTGAATTCAGAGGAAGCTGCGTCATGCGTACCGCTCGCTAATTAGGAAAATATTAAAATAAATAAACTCAATTGGGCTCTGAGACAAGTTCTACAAGTGTAACATTTTTCGGTCTTGGTCTAAATAAGAAAATATATTGATTATATAAGTTTAATCTTAGTATGCTTTGAGAGCGAAAATTCTAAAATTGTAGAATATTTTTTGACAATATAATAATAAATATATTATGATGCATTAGCACGTCATCTGGTATGAAAATTCGAAACTATTATAGACGAGTATGATTCTTTTAACAACTAAACAATTTCTACTGCCTTACTGCAATGGAAAAATTAAGGACAGTAGTAATTGTTTCGTTTTTAAAAGAATCATATGCGTCTATAATAGTTTCAATTTTCATAATAATAAATATTGTAAAAAAAGGTCGGTTTCAGTTACAATATGTCATGTATAATATGCTCTAATAGTAGGCGTTACAATTGTAGAATTTGGTCAATATAATTATAAAATATTGCAAAAAGTAATAGTCAAAAGATATAGTGCACAAAGATAGTCATACAATGTCATGCACAGTCTATTCTAATATTGTAGTAAGCGTTACAATTGTATAATTTGGTGACACACAAAAAATAATAAAATATCAAATATTTAAGTAAAGACTTGTCTGAAGCCTATCTCTTTCTCTCTTTAAAATCAATAAATTATGTACTCAGTCTACCAAGCCTATCTCTATAAACTCAATATATAAAGAGTTATCGAAACAAAACGCTCTTTTAAAAAGTGAAGCTTATTAGAGTTCTACAGAGAACATGATTGTAAGTATTAATCTCTAAAATGTGATAGGCCATTGTGATTAGATTTAGAAGGTTTATCTCTCTATATTGCCAATAAAGTATGAAATTATTGGTTTTAGAAAACCTATGTCTATACATTGTCAGATATGTCTGAAATCATTCTCTCTAGTATCTATAGCAGATAAGCAGCGTAAATTCTTTGCTTCCAGCCACTGTACGGGTGACGTATTTCGAAACTCATCCAGGAAAGCAGCAAATACAATTAACAATCATGTGAATGTGCCACACACATGTATTTTATCATCGAATGAGAAAACCTTAACCATCATCCAACCTCAAAGACCTATGTATATGCAAAATAGGCTACGAACCAGCGCAGAAGGATCATGTATTAATGTGGAAATATTCAAACATCAAGTCTATTTCCAATACCTTCACCCTATATTGTAACAAAGTTTTTGCCCTTGTTATTCATGTGAATATGCCTTTGCCGGTCCGAAGCTCGGATGAAAAAGGAGGAGGGGGAGCAGTAACAAGCTCACTAAAAACCTGGACTCAGCTGGCCCGGCTGATAGTACCCTGTAAGGGCTCCTAATTCAGGGATACAGGATAAGCAGCGTTTGTACTCCATGTTAGGAGCGGCTGCACATGGCGTCTGTTCCTCATGTCAGAGGCGGCCATTTCTTTTGGAGCTAAGTCGGCCTGCCACTGAGTAGTGCTCCCAGTCTTAATGACAAAGGCAGACGCATTATACTTCACCCAGTCATGATGGTTTCAAGCTTTACAAGCTTGATACCCTAATATGAGTGGAGATAAGAAGAAGAGAAGAAGATGTGAATAAATATTGAGATTCTAGCTACATATTGCTAATAAAATTTACTATTATTATATTGCGCACGTGTGAATTTCTACATAATTTATAATGTGCGAAGCCATTATCTATACGGAATCTACCTTCACATAGTCAATATAATGTACAATTCTTGGATCGTGTCAACATATTGAATCAAGTTTGGGACCTTTTTCTCTTAAATAATTATTTACTCTCACCTTCACTCTCTCTATATATATATCTTTTGATGAAGAGATAGAGACAATCTTTTATTATAGAACTGCGTAATCCTATCTCATTCCGCCAGATTTATCAACCTGATGACTCGGCAATTTATCTCGCACCGAGTAATTATATCTCGCCGCATTATTTTCCTCTTCTTCCTCTCAAATGGCCGCTTTTAATATTGTTTAGAGGAAGCCTTTTAAACTATACACACATATATATAACAAAAGTGTTTTCCAATATTCACAATACCTATGTATATTTGAAAATATATCGAATAATTAATTCTGTTAATATTCAAATAATGTTCATATTTAGAATTCAAAAATAGCTTTTAATTGAAAAATGTCCAATATTTATATTTAAAAATGTGTCCCTTTATTGACAATTGCTTTGTGAAATGTAAACACGCAGTGTCTAAGCTCTTCCCTTTTTCACGCATTGACGACCAGTTTGCATTCTTAAGCATTTATTGAAAAAAAGGGAAGCGTATTTCTTTTCGATATATTGAGCGTATTAAAAATATATTTCTAAAATCCCAAATATGCATTTTATTTGAGAGACAATTGATTATCTATAATTCTTATAAAATAATTTATATATCATATATATATATAACCTATTAGTATAGTATTAGTACTTAATAAATAAGCCAAAAATATATATATATTTTTTTAATTTTTGACCAATATATATATAGGTTAATCTACTACGGTGATATGGAAATTTTAATTAACTAGACTATTGATAATCAGTTTACAGGATATTACAGTCTATTTCGATATGAGAGAGGAGTAAAAACAACTAAGAGATATATTATTGGGCATCATGGGCTCACATTGAATTGGTGTTCTATAAAGTATTTTTAATCACTTAATCTTCTCTAGTTTCTCTAGGTCTTGAGTAATTATCTTGTAAATAGACTAATAAGAATATGCTGTGAATATTATTTTTATAATGAGGTTTTTTTCTAATATATTGAAGTGTTTAAAAATATTCTAGTGTTGAGATGTGTATCACCAATATATCTATATTTCCTTGTGTGGCCATTGAGAAAGTCAATGGTGGAAGCCACTTGTAGAGCGGTAAGTAAACATTGAGCCTGCCGCTGGTGAAAATGAAGATGGAAGCGGGTGCGGAACAACCATTAGAGTGATGGATTGATTTGATTTTCTCGGAGATTGTGATGAATCGGCTCTCGCAAATACCTTGGAATATTTAAATGGATCGCTTCGCTCGCAGGGACCTGAGTGGCTCTACACCATTTCAACGTCTTAGTGTTTCAACAAACCTTCAGAATGTAGAGCTTTCCTAACATCGTTATTTGAACAATACTAATTAAATCGGTCATTTCTAGGCCCTCTACTCTAAATGTCCTAACACCATTTCAACCTTTAGTGTTTCAACAAACCTTCGGAACGTAGAACTTTTCTACCATCGTTATTTAAACAATGATAATTAAATCGGTCATTTCTAGGCCCTCTACTATAAATGTCCTAACACCTATTTCAACCTCTTAGTGTTTAAACAAACCTTCAGAATGTAGAGCTTTCTTACCATCGTTATTTGAACAATACTAATTAAATCGGTCATTTCTAGGCCCTCTACTCTAAATGTCCTAACACCATTTCAACCTTTCAGTGTGTTTAGACATATATTTAATCAGTAAAGCCACATTTTATAAAACATTTATACACAGTATGAAAAAATAATACAAATATGATATTGTACTGGGATAAGGTGCATAAATTATGAAACAGGCATCTCCTTATCGTACAACTGAAAGTTTCTGATGGCTTGCGCTATCTATCGGAATAAATCTGGAATAATTAAAAATCAACGAGAATAGTTGATATTTATTCCGATAAAGTTGCACGATAAGGGTATGCCTTTTCATAATTTATACACAGATTAATAATAAATAATAAAATACTTATATTGGATTGTATAAGGTATTTAATTACCAATATTTCAGTTGGTTGAACATCAACTTTTTTAAAATCAAGATTAAATAATATATTTATTTTGTATAAACATGTTTTTATAAACTATGTTAATGAAGATAATGGGCTACTCATTTCTTATAATAATACTATTATATTTCATCACATATATATAGTACCATTTCCGATAGAGAGGTGGGAGATAAATCGTGGAATACCATCTCACCCTCAGGTGAGACAATCTACCACAAGATGTCTTTAACTACATAAGGATGCGTTTTTTATTATTAATTTGAATTATAGGTTGATTTTCTATCTCTTTCTCTCTCCCATTCTCTTATAGACCTAAGTATCACTATTCCGTTTCTGTATCTTAGTGTTTTAGACCAACTTACCAAATGCTGATCGCCTTCTTGCCATGGGTTAAGAAGCTGTGTTAGAGGTAGGTCAATAATTTTTGCTAAAACTTGAGAAAGTGAAAGTTTTTTTTTATTTGGTCGATTCTGTACAAGGGGAATACCAAATTTTTAACACTCATCTCCAAAAGTTAAGCACGAAACTAAAGATGTAAAAAACTGTTTTTCTGATATACCCCTAATATATATATATATATATATTTAAGCATGTTATAATTTGCATATAAAATTATGCTGATTATTTGTGTGTGTGTGTTTATTTGTATAAGATCTCTAGATCTTTCTTTAATGACTTGGACTAAATTGGATATTCAATTAGAATATATATGGTACTATTTTTGGCTTCGGGCTTACCTTTTGGAGAGAGTGTTATTGGTTAGAGGGAATACGGTGATAGTAGGAAACTTACTCGTAAGGGTGGAGATGGGGCTGTTGTCTCCCGGAGGTCGGGAGTCGGGGGAGGAGGTGTATCTATGGGAGGAGGCGGTGGCGCCTTCTTCAGGAGGAGCGTGAACGGGTCCTGGCGTCACCAACCAGCCTCCTATAGAATGTTTTCCTCCATGTGTGTTGGCCTTCACTTAGACGTAAGTTTAAATGTCTCCCAAGGGGTGTGTTGCAATACACAAGAGATATATGTCATCGAAATATCAAAATTAATTTTGAAAAAATAATTCTTCAACATCCATTCAAACACAAAGTAGCTCATAAGGCTCGAGAGCTGAAATCATTTCAGAAATTAGTTCTCCTATCCATACGTTGAAAGAATTTAACACACGATTCTCGTGTTGCTGTATGATGGAAAAAAAGTTGGAAACATCTGGTCTACCAAATGTGATTGGATTCTCATTCAGTTGGAGTCGAGGTAGTCTAAAACAGATTCTCCTCTTCTCCAATCTTCAAAATTTAGCCCCCCCCCATAGTTACATTTCCCTACCATTTTCTATGCATGATATCATATTTTATTATTTATATTAAGATCTCTTTGATTTCTAGTGTTCGTATTTATACAATTACCATTCCATTAAGCGTTCTTGTTTTTAAGACGGTGGCTTAGCAATAAGTTTATAGAGATACAAGGCGAGTGTTTAAACCATTATATACACCACCATTATGCACTAATTTCTCTGGCTACGGTGAACCACAACTAATAATGCCCCGTGTGCCCCTTAGTTCTACATGGCCGATGCTCAAAATACAATAATGGTGGACTGTTCAGAAGGAGAGAGAGACTTACCACGGTACCTCCCATAGGGGCTGGGATCCCGTAGGAGCTGGGGACTAGGTTCTGGGGATGAGGTGTACCTGCGAGAGTGGGACCTCCTTCTGGAGCTCTCGTCTAGGGTGGGGGTGGGAGGCAGCACTGAAATCATCACTCACGGTGTCAACCTCACTTCTAAATGTGGTGATCGAATAAATATTGCATGCATTAGTGTTTTCGGAAATTACGAAATAATTCATTCATATTTCTGAAAAACCTAATCTTCTATATTAAAGAAAGATTTTATATCTCTCTTGAGCTTTTAAATTTTTATACACCTTTTAAAAATTTTAAAAATTGCAATAAGTTAATATAAATACAGAGCTTTCTCTCTCTCTCTCGTGATAAGTATTTTATATTTAATAGAATCTTATTTAATGCTTTATATAGAGAGGAAGCTATCGTCATACTGTATTTAATGAAGTTCTGAGAGAACATTTAGAATTCTTCAAATATCTTAGAAGATTTATATACAACATCTATACATGCCATGCATTAAACACTAAATGTTTATTCATATTTTATCGAGAGAGCTTTCCAAAAGAATGAAGTTCCTGGTATACTCTCTCTCTCTTTTTATTTTGATCTTTTTTAAAAAAACATTTTTAAAGAAAAACTTTTAAAGTAATATATATATGCTTTTTGGTGAATTATATAATTATTTTTTAAAATTAATTTCTTAATATATCTCTTTTAAAGAGCTTCCCTTTCTATTGTATGCGAAGATAAGTATTATAGAACTTATTAGTATTGTTATACTAATTAGGTTCTAATAGTTTTTAATAAATTTATATTGGCAAGAGATAGTGTTTATTTTAATGAAAATTTAAACTTGAAATATATTTATTAAAAAGGTGTATATAAAATTAGAACAAAATTTTATACTGTTTTGGATAGGCTACGCTTTTGGTATAAATAAGACATTCCATTGAATTATAATGTCATATTTGATACCAAGTTAAAATTAACTTAGGTACTGAAAAAAATAATATAAGATCCAAGAGTACCAAACTTGGAACTTACGTCTGCGCACAGAGTGAGGGCTGGGCTCCCTCCAGTCCACAGGGGAACTGCGTTCTGCAAATCTCAGATCGTAGTATCCACTTTTTATTATATCATGGTGCAGGCAGCATTCTGATCCATAGGGACTGGGCACCCTCCGACGGCGGTGCGGACTTTCACGGTAGCGAATGGGTTCTCCCTTTTCATCACGAAAGAGATAATCGTCTTCCCATTCCGGGCTCTTTTTTCGTCTTCTTTTTTCTTGATCAGGGCTTTCATCAGTCCTCCCGTGGTGCGGACCAGGTTCATATTCCCTTCTATAATAGCCCCTTTCAAGCCTCTCTCGGTCGAGGCTCTCTTCAACATCTTCCTGATTAGGGTTGGGCTCTTCTTTCCTTCTGGGTTGATCGCCCTCTTTCGGCTGGTGAGTGCTGTGTCGACTTTTGTCTAGACTTGGACTTTGTTTTCCTATTGTAGGCTTTTGTTCCTTAGAGAGTTGATTAGGCACCTTTTCATTCTTTGGCTTGATGGTCTTGTCTTCAGTAGTAGCGCGATGCTGATTAGGTTTTTCAATACCTTTCTGAATGCTCGCTTCTTTGCCCTTTGAAATGTTAGCATCATTTTTCTTCCCCTGCTGTGGTTTGATTTCAACCTTACCTTGAGGGGGTTTTTCTTTTGGAACATTTGCCATTTTTCTGGCGTTATCTACTTTTTCCTTTGGGTTGCTTTGTTCTTTAAACTTATCTTTGTGATCATGTGGGGTCGGTACATGTCTTCCCGGTTGAGGGCGGATAGGTTCAACTGTTTCATATCTATGATAAGATCTGATCGCTTCTTCGCGAGGCATTGAATCCCTCCGGCTTACATAGTAACTTCTGTCTGTGCGACCCCTTTGGGGGCTCTCTAGTCGGGAGTCTGGGCGGTCCGGGGAGCGGCAGTGCATGCGGGCCATCTGCCCCTGCAAGGCCTCCTCCTCGGCCGACGAGTCGTACTCTAGCGTCACCAACAAACTATCTAGCGGCAACCCTTTAATATTCGTCCCTAAAGTGTATAAATAATTTGACCAATATAGTAAATATATCACAATGTTGGCATCAAGTTATATTGTGTAATCATATAATTTCTCGTTTTATTATTATTTTTTTGCTTCATATTTAAAATTTAATAAAGGTGATATTTCTGTGGTTATAACAAATATTTGATTAAATTTGTTGAAATAAAACTTTGAGAAAGAATGCAAAATAATTAAAAATGGTGTTGGGGTTCTTATAATAAATTAGTGAAGCTATTCTACTTCTAGAAGGCGGAAGAAAACCTCTGTATGTTCATACAAAGGTTTCGAGTGTCTGTGTTTTGTCGTCTTGGATTAAAGTCTTGAGTTTGACCTTATCTATTTGAACACATACAAAATAGTGCTTTTCCCCATTTTTTTTTTTTGACCAGATAATTTTTTTTTTTGATTCACTGTCACACTTATTGTTATTAAATTGCTTAAGTTCGGCTCTTCAGAGCGCGCGTGCCACTGTGATATATAATTAGAGGTAGAACTAATTTACATTTTTAAACCACCGTAAACTAGTCTGATCTACCGTGAAAAGGGGAAAACGATAGCCTCTTATCTGACATGGCCCTCGCTCCATATAGCCTATTGTTCAGAATGTCAATATTGGTAGGCTCAGTTAACTCTCCATTTTTAGTGCAATAGAAAATGTGTGTGTGCTTTATAACAATTTAATTAATACTACGTTTTCGCGTGATTATTTTTTTTTTCAATATTACAAATAAAATAACTTACTACTTTCCTCACTCTGCGATGAATAAATAAATATTTGGGAATGTCTGACTCAGTGGTGACCTCCCAAATATTTTTTCACAGCAGTAAGAAAAATAGAAATTTGTTTTATTTATAAATAAGATGAAATCACGCAAAATAGTCTTAATTGTCGGATGAATTTTCCATTATATTATATTACATTATATTCAATATTCAAGGTGTTGAACAGATTAAAATGTAAAGCCTGGCACATTCCAAGACATCTGAATGGATAGAGAGGTATTATTGTTGTGATGGAATTCACCTGGGAAGACGGGGACCGTACTGTATTCCTTTCTACGTCTTGGACTGTGGCGACGATCCGGGTAGTCGTGGTAGAATCTCCGGGGGACGTATATCGGCTCCTCGTCCTCGGGCGGGGCAGCTGTCACCGCACTTCTACCTCTACCTCGTCTTACAGGGAGATTAGCAGAGACTACATTCATAGGGTTGAGATATTGATATCAAGAAAGGCATATCCTGACCACGAGCACATGAACTTTTAGATGTTAGAGCGCCATCTAGTGGAATAGAAATCAACTAAACCTTGATTTAGCCTGTTGCTAGATAATTTGTCAACCCATTTTCTTGATAAATTAAGAAAGTCAACCACGAACGCGTTTCAGGCTGTTGGCCCTAGTCAGAGTGGTGCAGGCTGAACCTCAACGACCAAAAATGTTTTGGTCCCAGAGGCTTCCTGAGAAATCAAGAAATGGGTATTTAAGGACAAACTTGCGTAAATACGCTGAACACGTATGAAAAAAAAAATTAGGTTATAAATATTTTGGATATTTCTTTTATATTCTTTTTTATTCTGTTTGAAATTTTGAAGATAGAGGTTGTTTGGCCGGTATTCGTTGTTCTTGAGAAAAAGAGACACTTCGGCCAGTAGAGTTTTATTTTTCGAAATTTCGACAAAAATCTTTATTCTCAAATTTTTTCCCCACGTGTACAAAATATTTTTGTCGAAACGTCGAAAAAATATAACTCTACTGGTCGAAGTGTCTCTTGTTTTCAAGAACAATTTTGAAATCCTTATATATTAAATATTCAAAATAAACTATTTTTGATTTATATATTGTCTTTTATTATACAAATATTGTCTTGTATATATAAATATTATAATTGTCTCAGAAAATAAATATTAAAAATATAATATATATATTATATATAAACTGTTATATAAATAAATGCAAAATACGCCCTTACATTTATATTTATATAGAATCAATTCTTTAAAAACACGAGTTCCTTTCCAATTCTCCAATCGTTCTTTCAAATATAAAGTTAAATTATGACAATCTGTAGAGATAATTATAGAGACAACTCTCTAGAGATTAATTTTTTCCTGAAACGGAAGATCTTTAGAAATGCGTCTTTCATAAAAGTAAAATCAAATTATTAGTGTTAATGATTAAAAAGATGTTTTCATTTTTGACAGCGAGGTGGTGCAATATGTTTATGTTTCAAATGATTGTGTCACCTATATATGCCCCATTATTTACACACATATGATTTCACTCTTATATATCAATATTGTCTTATATTGTTGGACTTTAGAATTGAAATGTATGTCCTTGGACTATTCTGATAAATATAAAGGGCTTCTACTGCTTATAACGGAGCGTCGTCTGCTACTCACTGTGGGGCCGATAGTAGGGAGTGTGTTCCACGGAAGAATACATCGGATACCGCTCAGGGGATCCGTGATATCTGGGGCCCACAGCTCCTAGCAGCTCTTCGTTCTCATAGCTGCTCTCCAGTTCTGGAACATCTCACAAGTGAGAGCAGGATGCAAAAGTTTAAATCAACAAAATTCTAAAACAATAGAACTATAAACCAACAAAAATCCTTTATTGAGAATATTCATCCCATACAGGATTCTCCTAGTTGGGCAAACAGAAGTAAAATAACAGGTATATACAGAAAATAGAGATTAAGAGCGACATTTCTTCAAGTTAGATCCATCATCTGTCTTGCGCCTATTGTCTGTGCTGTTTTCCAGAATTTGTGTAAAGCTAATGCTTTAGAGGAGAGGTTTGCTTTTCAATACTTTATAACTAGATAATAGCAGAATGCAAGTTCGAATCGACAATAGTTAGAAACTATGATGCTAGATGATATCCCAACATTTAATTCGAATATATTTTTCAACTATAATAGGGAATAAAATTAGTTTTTCAAATTAATGGAAACAATTGACATCAACTATTGTCGCAATTAAATCATGTGTATTTACCCTGTATTTGTACAATACTTTCGTAAATGCGTGAGGTGTTCCTAATATTTCAGATTTATCATTTATATTGTGACGAAGAAATAATTTATTATTTAATTTAATTATTCAACGAAAATATTTGAAACAGATTTAAAATTTTACATTTGCTAAATCATCATTTAGTTGCCTAGCTTGCTTGCTCGATATTCTCTAGCTGTAGATAGGTTGGGTTGATTTGTTAATAATTGTCGACTAGTCACCGTGACGTCATCAATAAATACTTTCACACCTTCAGATATAAAAAGACTTGATTTCTACGCTACAATATAAATGGCTCTTTATTTTACTAAAACGTGTGAAAACTGTGTGTGGCATTTTATTATTTCTTCATATTAGAAGAACTATGAAAAATTTTCATAGAATATTTTTTAAAACAGTTAGTCAATTTACTACCTATCTTCATTTATTAAGGAGAGAATCTTAGAGCAAATAACAAGTCCCTATAAATCGAAAGGGACATTATTTTCTTGTATAGAATGATATTTTATGTTTGGAACATGGTGGTTTATGTCCTAAGAGAGAGAAGGGGGGGGGGTGGGAGGCATGATATCATCTCTAAATTATTACTAAGCCACGACAAACTTTTCCCATCCATCGGGGATGATTAGAAGGGTCAAACAAAAGTTGATCAAGAAGAGACATAAAGATAATTCAGTGATGATAAAAATGAGGGGAGATTAGAAGAAATATTTGTCCAAGGATAGCGATGTTTATTAGGCCGAGGTTATATACCGTCAAGGATGAAGGAACGTAGAAAATATGGACAATCAGCAGTAAAAAAAACTGGAATTGGAAGAGGTCAAAATGAAGAGCTTGGTAAAAAAAGAAACGAAAAGAAAGTATTGAGATCTTGCAGTGTAATTTATTTGTTTATTTTGATATCTCTTGATGTTGGTGGCTAAATAAAGTGTTATTATTTATTAGAATGAAATGTTATTCTTCCCTCTTTTTTTCTAGATGTGTGAGATTATCTGGTTTTAACCAAGTGTGTGTGTTATTTAGATTAACATATCTGTCATGGTTTGATAAATGCTATTGTAAAAAAAAAAGATGGATGTTCCCGTAATGGAAAGTTTAGCTTCTAGTGACGAAATCTAGTCTTTCTCTATTGAGAAACAGAAACCTTTATAAATATATTTTATATAAGGACCTAAAGATAAAAGGTTCAGCACAGCATACCTGTTGGGAACAATATAGTGATTTTTTTTTCTAGGAGAAAAGTAAATATTAAAAGATATATTCAGTTCTCTTTCTTCGGAATAGACATAAACTGAATATATTTAAGTGTACACAAATTTATTGTTGAAATTTCGATCCATATATATATATTTATGATGTACTAGAGCGCCATCTGTTATCAAATTATAAAACTATTTTAGTGGCGTATTATTCTTTTTAAAATAAAACAATTTCTACTGTCCTTACTGCGATGTAAGGCCCTCCCTTTAATTTTTTCATCGCAGTAAGGACAGTAGAAATTGTTTTATTTTAAAAAGAATAATACGCCACTAAAATAGTTTTATAATATATATTTATGTATATTTAATATATATATAATTGTGATTTTTATATAGGATGCCATATTCATTATTGAAAGTTTGTGTAAATAAATGTATATATATATATACAGTATATATCTTTACTTTTAAAACATTTCACAAACTAATATAGAAGTAGCTTAAATTCTATGTAAAATTGAATATTTATTGAATATCTCTCTAACTAATTTCGTTCAAAATAAAACAATTGATTTGAAAAAAATACATTTTTTTCGGCTAACGACTGAACTTAACGTAAAGGTTTTCCACATGTCTCTCTATGGCAGGCTGCATTCAAGTCTAGTCATTATGCAATAATCACTATAATTGATATCTCTTTTTTATCTATTTCTTCTCAACCCTTATATTTTGGTAGACTGTATATTTGTCCTCTCTCAGAGCTTACTATCAGAGCTAGTTTTTGACGATATTCTCCCTAAATTGTCCATGAGCTCTTTTCTCAGCTTTCATGGATTCCTGTTTATACAACTTTGAAGTCATAGCGCCATCCACTCCATGTTTCTGACAGGATATCCAAACATTCTGTTTCCTATCCTGTCAATCATATTCAGAAGGCAATATCCATTTTCGATCATTTTTAGAATTTCTTCATTACTCAATCTGTCAGTCAACGGTATTGCCATCATTCGACGCCAGCACCATTTATCTGAGCTATATTTTGTCAAGGTTGCAATGAAAAGAGCTTGCGGAAGGTACTGCTTCTATACAGTGCTATATCCAGCGAGTCTGGCAGACGCGCCCAGGGCGGGACCTCCTTGCACTCTGACCTCCAGGTCAACTGAAGGGGCGGGAGCTAGGTGATAAAGAAATCTGCCTTCAACGTGCCCTCACTAACTTGCTGAATATCTTCTTTGTGGTTCTTTCAATCTGATTCCTCTAAGCCTTTAGCACGGTAGATATATTCAATCATATGGCTCCACTACAGACATGTTATAATTGAAGTCGATATATCCTCAATCATATAACGGCACAATAATCATTCAGTCTTTTGTTGCGCTCGATACTAATAGTATTCGTACTAAAAGTATTTTGAGTATTCGCGCCAAAGGGATTTATTACGAGGATAATAAGTTTGTCTTAGTATTTATTCAATTTTAAAGAAACAAAACTACATCCAGTCACATGTGTCGCCCGCATTAATGTGAGACGATGCAGCTGTGCGGGTGTCGCCCCCGCAGCGTGGGCCGACACTAGGATGGATGCTTCCACAACATTCATTGATCCTGCATGTAATTGAGACCTATTACACTTCAAGTGAAATAGAGAACTTCCATTTTATACGTTAACATTATCCTGAAGGTCGGAGTTTACATGAAGTATTCCAAGTATGTCGGCTGGCTATTCAATATTCTGTTAATGTGTATTTATAAGTGAAGCAATGTAGGGGGGCAATAATATTATAATTTATTATTTTTTGAATTTATATAAAACTGAGAAGAAAGTCCCTAGCCCTATATTGGGTAGGTGCACAATAATAGCGGCCTTTGTTAGCGAACATTGTTTTCCAAATTGGCGTATAGCTTAATTTTATTAAAATAAACCGTTCTTTTTTTTTTTTTGCAGGTAAAATGAAAAAATGCGAACCAAAATTCTTATCCGCCATATTAGGCTTCGAGAAAGGTTAGAATGCAGTACAGTCATTTCTTGGCGAAAGAACGATCAGCAAAAGCCTATTTAAAGATGGTTAAATAAGTTCAAATCGTCAATACAAACCTCGGAAATGAAGAGGAAAGAAGTCGACCGTCGATTTTCGACAACCAGACACTATTGAAGCCTGTGCAAGAGAACAAAGCTTGACAATGAGAATATTAGCTGAAGAATTCAACCATTCGTTTGCCTTTTAAAAAGTTCTGATAATATGGAAATTTGCTGAATGGGTAATCCTATGGTCAGATAAAAAGAAATCCGAAGGTGTCCTAATTTTCACCGATTTACTGCGACGAAACGAATAAGCTCTGTTCCTGAAGAGAATCTCGTCACTTGGAATGCAAATCCTGGCTTCTATTCAAAAACTTTAAAAGGAAGAACGATATATACGTTTCGCTAGGCGTTTCGACCAAAGGTCGTCTGAACTGCAAGAAGGCAATTTGGTGTGTTCGGTGGAATAGAGGCGGAATCGTTCACTGGGAAATCATCTCAAACGGGACTTGTTACTGGTGGATGAGCCTCAACAATGCTGGATTCCGAACAAAAACGGCAAGCAGCAATTCAATATCACCAACAACGTCCATCTGACTCAATGCGACCGCATTTAACTCGCAATCGAGATGTAAAGATCGAGGTAAAAGTATCATATAGTATGGTGCACTTAATGTAACGATTGTAGGTAGAGAAGGTAGAAGGCAAAATTTCAAGAGTCATAGGTGTTGGTCATGAATTTAGCTTATTAATGAAATAATTATCATTTTTATCTCTTATATATATATGTGTGTGTGTGTGTGTGGAGGAAAAGAGAGGATCAGTTAACCTTTCGGCGAAGTAGTGGACATCGGTCACAAATCGTACGTTTGTAAAACTCACCAGCAGGGGAGAGGGGAAGAGGAGATCTGTGGTGGGGGGTGATTGGGGTCTGGGAATGACTGCGTCGGGAAGGTGGTGGAGACTCTGCACAAACTTGGTCAGTCATCTTACTTTGTCTTATATATCTAGTCTTATCTCAGACCAAGATGCATGTTCATGTATCAACATAGAATAACAAAACATTGAACCAAAAGCCTCCAGATATTCCCACATAATTCAGTGAGAATAGATTTAATATGGGAAAGAATATTCCTCGCGTCTTTTCTCACCCTCCCCTCAATTAATCATGTAAAGATATTTGGAGCCTTTTGGTTTAATGTGTAGACTTGTCTTCTGTAATTCGAAGTTTTACATAGACAATACCTATATATATGCCGGTGTATGTGAATATGTATATGTTTGAATATATATGTATTTTATTTTTCTTACTTTCCAATATACTTTCTGTTACTTGTTTCTATTTATGTGGTTCAGTTTATAAGGTTCAAATATTGTATATAGAATTAATTATCAATATATTATATCGTGGAATACAGAATTTATTCTCTGAATGTGTCTTCATCCTTGGTTTCTGTTTTGATTCCTTTTCTTACTTTTATAACCTGTCAATATGTTTTTAAAAAATTGTGTTCTAAATAAAGGCTTCTATGAACGTATCATCTATACAAACATACCCAAATGAACCTCGTGACCATTCACTCTATGAACAAACGGTAACTCTGAGCTTCCTACACAGGTGAAGCTTGTGGTAAAGAACTAACGCTATGTTCACTTAATGTGAGTAGGATCATGGTATTATCATTATTGCCTTTCAAATATGTAAAATATCGAATCTCGATCCTAACATAACGTGTGTAATTTGAAGGCATTTTTCAATCTTCCTGTAAAAAAATCAATTATATACTACTTATATTTGCAAAATGATATTAATAAATATTTCAGATACCAATAGGTTTTGCTGGTATATAAACATATCCTACAAATTGAATATTTAAAACATCATAAAAGGCACAAAAGATGGCGATATATTGCATCCTCTCCTTTTAAAATACTAGAGAGAACGGTTTTGAATTTCAGTCATTTTTTAAATTAGATTTGTCAATTTTGTTTTTATATATACTATGATGTATATATGTGTGATTAGATAGGTGTCAAAACGTTTTGCTTAAAAAATAGGCAGAGAAACCAGAGCGTGGCGGAAGGTACGGAAGTGGCCGTCAAACATATCCGCAGCTGTCAAAACCAATAAGTCGTCCTTGTGCTACTGTCAGAACCAATAGCAGGCAACTGCTACACGGAAACCTCGCAGAGAGGTGAAAATACAAAACATATAACTTTGATTTGAAGATTTTAATTGCCTTAATACAGTACTTCATTTTAAGCATTCAATTACAATATTGAATTCACAGGTTGCATTTTAAAAATTGCACTTGATTTAGTTATGTTATGATTACTTGTACTATTAGAGTGTAATATTATGTCATTGTAAAAACGATATTTTCTAATTAATAATCTCTTTAGCTCTTGAACTTTTTATTATAATCGATATTCTTGCACCAGTCACACAAATCTTGCCATTTGATTCAAGAATACTAAACAAGCATCTAGAAACTTGTGGAATATCAATATGCTGTAACATAAGTAGACATGTGGTTGTCTTGCGAAATAAATATTAACAACCTTGTGAAAAAATAGTACAAATGTGATATTGTACTGGGATAAGGTGCATAAATTAAGAAAAAGGCATCTCCTTATCGTGCAACTGAAAGTTGCTGATGGCTTGCGCCATCTATCGGAATAAATATCAACTATTCTTGTCCGAAACGCGTCCGTGGTTAGCTTTTCTTGATTAATTAAGAATGGGTATTTGGCCAATTCTGGAAAAATAAAAATCAACGAGAATAGTTGATATTTATTCCGATAGATGGCGCAAGCCATCAGCAACTTTCAGTTGCACGATAAGGAGATGCCTTTTTCTTAATTAACAACCTTATACATAACCACTATTTTCATGAAATAAGTGAAAACTATTCGCAGTTTTAAAATATCAAACTGATCTCAAGATAACTGTTTATTTTCTTCCCTCCTCCCACAATTCGCTGTAATATAGTTTCTATAATTTCTATAAAATCTCTGTTTATTTACTCGTTTTATAGAAAGTGTGAGACACGATAAATCCAGATTAGCTCTTCAAAACCCGTATACAAGAAAATCTCACATTAGCCTTGTAGAACCTATCGACAAGGAGAACGCTCATAAATCTTTCAGAATTTGTATACAAGAAAGTTACAAATTATTCTTGCAAAACTTGTGGACAAGGCGATCGTACACGAGTCCTGCGCATATCGTATAGACAAGGCAATCGTAGTCCTGCCGAGCCTGTGGGCTAGGCGATTGTACATAAGTTCTGTAGAAGCAATAGACAAGGCGATTACTCATTAGTTCTACAAAACCTGTAGAAAATCTTATCTTATGTGACACCTCTATCTTCCTATCGTATTTGTTTTGAGATTATTGGGGAATTTGGGTTTTCCTTCTCCTAGGTGCTTGCCAGATGACATATTCAGCGGGACCTATAGTAGCGCTTGTTTTATTGTTGAATGGAAACTAATATAGTGTCCCTTTGTTGAAACGGTTTACAATGTTTAGATCTTATCAAAATATATCGATAAAACAATGGTGAATTTAAGATGAACAATCGCTAATTATTCGATAAAACGCTGGGGTTTACTTCGAACACTGGTAAACTAGCATTTATCCCTACATAGCAACTAACCGTAATGTTCGTTTGAAACCTTTCGTATCAATATTATTTCGTATCCCTAGATTTCTAACATACACTTAAATCAAGCAACTTCAAATTTAATAAAAACGTTTAAAATTTGTCACCAGAAAATAATCGAATGCTTTGTATTAAGGAAAAAACTAATATTTATATTTTATCTGAAGTTTTACCAAACAAAGGGCAACACTGATGTTTACATCTTGAAATAGCTTAACAAACCCAATGACCAAGACATCTTCACATTGTGATTTCCAACATATTCGAAGCTGAAATAGCGGCATTTCCGGTGTCGTATGGTTGTTATTTCAAATCCTGTTGTCGAGCGATGACGCCAGCGATGAATTAAGCAATCTTCTGCAAGCTTTCATTCTTTCTCTTTTTTTTTTTTTTTGCTAACTCCGCGGCAGCACTTCAGAATATTCTATGCATTACTCAAGTATTTGGAGGAAGATTAGAAGAAAAGCAATTTTTATATACTTCTAAATAGAAATTCTATTAATGAATTAAAACTCTCGAAGAAATTATAGAATCTGGTTATTTAAACGCTTTTTCTAAGCACTTAAGTTCTCTTCATTTTATATATTTTGAGATAACTAGAGACACATTATTATAATCAATATTACTATATGCCTATTGAATACGAGTAGCGAAACAGAATCCTGAATCTTTGTAAAGGCAGAATCGACCTGCTTCCTATATGTTTATACATGTGGTATAATATATAAAGTTGCATGATTATAATGGGCTGTACCATGTGTTATTGAGAAAATGAATAAAAATACTATTCTAATGAAACGTCATAGAGTGGCGTGAGATAGATTGAGTGCACGCACCAGAACGACTTGGTGCTGCGAGGTTAGAGTCATCATTATCCGAGTGTTAATTGAAACAGCGAGGTTGATGGAACAAATAGCAGACGACCATGCTTCCTCTCCTTGTTCTTTATTTTATTGCCACAGGATGGATCTATCTCTTCTCAATCTATGCTGAATCTGAGATGGCAGCCATGCGGGAATTGGAATTTATAAGGAACACTGACATCGCACATTTTAAATTTATACAAAAAAACATGGATACTTAGGTCTTTTCTGGAGGTTAACTCTCCTTCGAAGTTAGAGAGAATCAGACACTCATTTTTAAAAAATTTAATACCATCATCATTAACATCATTCATGATTTTAAAAGTAGTTAATATTCAAATAGATCGTTTGCACAAGATAATTTTGCTTTCATTGTGAACATGTCTCTGTTGTAAAAAATACCACTTGCTGAATATTATTTTCTAACTCTACGCATCCTCGAAAATAAATAAATTAATTCGATCAAAAGAATAAATGGCTAAATAAAATTGGCGGATTAATTATGAGTTCATAGGAAAACGACAAGAGCTCTCTGTTTTTCCACGTGGTTGAATGAATCGTCCTGTGCGGGGGAAGAAACTTCTCGAGGCCAGAGGAATGTTCTCGCGCGAGCCAAGTGGCTCTTGACGGCCAATCACACTGTCCAGGCTCACCGAGCGGCCCGCGCCTCACTAGAGAAGGACATACTGTTGCCTGCTTCATAATCTAAATACCAAATACATTTCTATAAAAAATTAGCGCTCCTATATAATAATAAAGATTGGAAAAATACCATATTATCTTTTTATACCGATGTCTTAATTTAAAATATATTTTCTACAGTTCCTACTGTTTAGAGAAAATTATATTGGGAGAGCACGGATTATTAGTGGTGAAACCTGGGCTATAATCTGTACTATGATCTTTCTATCATCAAGGCAACGATCATGTTGTTGATGTTTCAGGTTGCTGCTGGATGAAGCATTTCTTAGATAAGATGTAATCATCATTGCTGAATAAAGAGTAAGTGTTCAACTCGTAATTACTCAAAAGTAGCAGCACAAAGCTTCTCAGCGGTTTCTCCAATGTAAGCCCCAGACACGGTGCTATTATTGTATTCAAATCTCTATCAAACGGCCATTAGGATTCACCTAAGATGAACAAGTCCCCTTCAATTTCATTCCAGGTGAATCAGTACCAAGGCTGTTGTGGCTCCTCGATCAAGCTCTTCCAAAACGATAAAACATAATCAAAGTCTTCAACCAATTATAAGACTCTGATTTAGTTTCTTTTTTTCAGTTGGTTCACAAATGTATTACGAGGGCGTCCTCTTGATCTGGTCTTCAATGTGTCCTTCAATCAATCTTACTAGTAGGCAAACCTGTCAAATGGCCTATCCAATTCAGTTTTCGTTTTCTTTGATCGTTTCTTTTTGTCTATTGATCGTTTTGGAGGAGCTTGATCGAGGAGGCACAGAAGCCTTGGTACTGATTCACCTGGAATGATATTGAAGGGGACTTGTTCATCTTAGGTGAACCATAATGGCCGTTTGATAGAGATTTGAATACAATAATGATTTATTTGCTCTCTCTCTCCCTAGCAATTTCACCTCTGCGTCTATGGATTATGCAGTCCGTGGTATTTTCAGCAAGCGTCTTCAGCACCACATATCAATAGTCTCCAGTATTCTTAGTACAGTTTTCTCCTTGTAGTAGGAACTATGGAAAATAGTTTCAAATAATAATAAATTCTTAGGCTCGTTTTAAAACGAAAGTTCGAAATCTCGCCGTGATTTTCCTAAATGTATTGCGAAAGCTTTTGATATTTATTTCAAATAATATAATTAATTAAAGTAATCAAGAATGCACATAGGAATGATATAAAGGCAGTAATAAAAGGTTTTGAATCTAATCAATATATGGTGCGCATATAGCATAAAGTATGTTTAAATTTTTATTTATTGTTTGTGGAACAAAATGATTTTGAGAGACATTTCCTTAAAAAAAAAGCCACTGCATTCGTGTTTTATTTTATATCTGTTTACTTATAATTTATTATCTTTCAAATCGAAAAAGAGAAGTTAAAACTATAAACAAATAATTCGGTAGAAACAAAATTATTAATGTAGTTGAGATATTGACACAAAGATAATCGTTATTAAGTTGTTCAAATAGATTTACGAATCACCATAGACAATAGTTTCTGAGAATAAACGATACCCGAAGTATAGGTTCTGAATGGTGTTTAGGTTAAATAATGGCTATGCGACAATACCTTCGGCAAACCTTCTCCGTAAGAGCAATATTTGCCATGTTAACACATGGCCGTCAAATATTTGCTACAAAAACAGGTTGGCGACTCTTGAGAAATCCGGACTACGGAGAAGTTTTGTTATAACCCTATAATATTTCATCATATGATTTATTTATTTCAACTCTGAGTCTGGTTTCTCTCTATTTACCATCACGCTGGAAGTGAAGGAGAGTGTGAAAAAATTACTTGAAATACAATTTGTCACAGCCGATGAATTCCATTTAGAACATATAAAGTAGTTTATAAACATTTTTCTTATATGTGCATCAAATTTTAGAATATTTATATTCAATTTTTGATATATTAATTATGTATTATATTTTATTTTTTATTGTCGATATATACTCTGTTTTTATATTTACCATCATATTTTGCCTACACCCAATATGCTATACCTAAGGCGCATATAATTAAAAAGAAAACTTATCTAATAAAATATTCATTTATATGTTGGGAATTATTATTATATATTATGAAGTAGGGAACATAACTTTTAATATTCTCTAAATTTATCGTCTTCACAACAAATAAGTTGGTTTTTCTTATCAACAAGTTTTAGAATACAGATATGAAATTTCCTTTAAACACTAGCTCATCAAAATGACTTAACAAATAATATATATGAATGGTATATTTTCAGACTAGGATATCTTCATCCGAAAGATTTGAAGAATCAAAATAAAAAAGCACTAGATATGAAAACTAAAAAAAATAACTTTTTTCACGTTTCATACAAGCCTCACTGAATATAAATGCAAGTAGTAGCTCAAGGTTTTCGGCATATTGCGATAACAGAAGAATTTCTATGCGGTGGTCAAGGCCACATATGTTTATAGATTGGAGAAAGGATTAGCGCGGCTTGTGTTAACTTGGTGAGAAGGCGGACAATGGGAGTTACGAGGTTGGATGGAGCAATGGACATGCTGGATAACCTAGATGTGCCTTTATATGTGAAACTTATCTCTTTTTACTCGCATTACTATACAGAATAAATGGGTATTAATACTCTTAATATATACTGGCAAGAAATACCGCAGCACACCATCCGGAATCTTTATCAGTCCATGACACGCCAGGTGGCAGCCTACATCCAGGCCAGTGAGGGTCCAACGACATATTGACATTCTCAATTTGTGACGATCAAACTCTGAAATAAAACAATTAATTGTTCTGAAATTTTAATCGTTTTCTTGTATGGGGCTGAAAGACGAACGAGAAGTGCTCCTCAGTAAAATAGGCCTTGAGGGACTCTCTTTGGAACTCCTGTTGAATGAGGTGGTGAGAAACAGAGCTGGAGCTTTTGCCTTGTTCAAATTCTGGAAGACGGCTGAAGAGAAGAGGAGGCTATATACATAATCTAATTGATGTAAATAATTATATGCAAATAATCTATGTCAGGATTAGAATGACGAAGCCTGTATGGGACTTTGATTCCAGTAAAAGGCTTGTTGCTGCTGTTGTATATAGTCACAGTGTGTAGAAAATACTCTACTATACCTACTACATATAGGTTTCTCTCTGTATTCTTAGTTATCTTCTCTTCAATTACTCTGTAAACTGGCGAATCCTATATAGGACAAGAGGTCCTCAATAAAGGCTTTTTGTTGTTGTTGTGTTGAAATTTTAATCGTTTTTCCCCTATACATGCTCTTTACATACACCAATTTTTGTCCTAATCTGACAACTCCTTCTTGATGCGTCGATTTTTTTTGTTATACAGTGTAAATACTGTATTTACCAATATGGAAATCAAGGTTAAGAGATTTGTTCCCAATCCTGTTACGAACATTACCTAGTAACAAATAGGAAAATCAACGATTTATTCGATTCTTTGAATATATTATTATAAAGACGAAAACGCTTGAAAAATTAATGCAAATATTGGAATTGGTCTGGAAAGTTTTTTCGGGTGCTAGAGGAAAAGGACGTAAACATGGCTGCGTTAAGCCGGGAAAGCATCCAGATAGAGTGTGAAGCGTGAAAGACGATTATAAGAAAGAGGGCTGTTCATGTGGAAGGAGGATGAAACGTCACTAACCCGCGCAGCGCTGCCTCCACACGACAAGATAAGCCAGTAATCTCAGGAGCAGGCACGTAGGAGATTAAATATTTCAAGGCGAAATTTATTAGATAAAAGCATCACGCATTTCAGGAATGTCCCCGTGTGTGATATATGGCAGTTTGTGAGCATCATAATATTCCATTTAATCCGTTAATTGAATTCATACTAATGGCCTCTTGTGACTGTCAGGGCTTTGGCGCAGACATGTGCATTAATTTCTCCTTTAACTCTGCAATAATTATATAAACATATATCAAGACATATATAAATGTAAATTATAATAAATAAACATCAGTATGTATATATTTTATATCTATCAAAATTTCTTTTGAACATATTTTCTTTATAGAGAATTAACATATTTATAGGTATATTATATATATATATATATAAATACACATACATTGAAAAGTAAATTGGCTAAAATCTCTGAAATGAAAAATGTCAGTAAAATATATAAGCTTTAATATTTAAGCCAATAAATAGTCAAATGTATATTTAATATCAAGACATAATTTTTCTTTTTGGTATATTCTTCAAACGAATCAAATTTTATTCCCTATTCACAAGTAAAATGTAAAACTCCAAGATATTTCAACTATATTATAGGTACATCTAAGATTTTTATTAAGGAGACAAAAATAGGTCTCCTTTGTACGATAATATTAAATTCCTTTTTATCAAAAAGTCGAGTATATTAAATTTTTTTCGAGCATATTAAATTTTTGTGAACGTATTCTGTTTTCATGTTGCACAAGGGTCTATATATACAGATGCACTTATTGAATGGAGGGTGCTTGTGCTCGGAAAAACAAATTATAGAATTCGACAGAAGATTCAAAATGTATAGAAAAAGGAATATTAACTTTTAATGCTTTTCTACTATAACCATGGCAATATGGATACGTGTAATCGGGTGTATGGATTAATGAAAATCTAACTTGTAAACTTAGGAATATTTCATTTTTCAACTTTACTCAAAATCAATTTTATTAGTCGAGACTACCATTATAGCTCCAATCATATTTAATAAATATTTGGGGGACTAAGCATGATAAGAGATGCTAGTAAACTTGTGTAAAATTTCCTCTCTATAAATTTGTTTAAACAATTTTATCTGTCTTAGCTTTGACATTATAAATATTATATATATATATGTATAGATATCTGTATGATACTGAGGAGATCAAGTATAATATCATAGGATTAGCAAACTCTTCCCCTCTATAAACTTGTTTGAACAATCTACTTGTTTCCTGAATTCTCTTATTGCTATTACTGTATTCGAAGGCTTAACAGAATTTGACTAGTAAACCTGTGAATATTTTCTCTATGCAACTTGTCCAAACAATTTTACATGTCCTGGATCCCATTATATAAATAATCGAGGGTTTAAATACAATAAATCTAGTAGAATTGAATACCTTCTTTCTATAACTTTGTTTTCAAACAATTTTGAAAAACCGATAAATTTAACTTCGCGAAAATAAGTTCTCTTCAATAAGTGTTTAAAACAAAAGCGGCAGCGGAGATAATAGCAAGAAAGGAAATGGAATAAAAATAAAGTATTAAATTGGAAAGGAGTTTGGAAAGTTTGGCACGAGTACGTTGTTTGGACTAAGTGAATTTCTTGAGTAATTGGGGCAAATATTTCCCGGCGCTCTAAACCACACTTGGGCCGGACTAAGCCGAGTCCTGCGTTTGTTGCTGTACTTCAGACACTGCTTGATTAAACCATGCACGTACTGGAGCAACTCGAGAATACTTACCTCAAGACCGCCAATAGTGGAAACTTCAAACTACCACATTTCTTCAAACTTGGTTTCAGTCGTAGCAGAATATCCCTTATATGAAGCTCGAAGAGAATATTAATTAGTGTAATGTATAGTTTGGAAGTTTGTGTATGTGAAAAGTAATTTATGAATATAACGTGTTATAGAATTTTATTAGTATTTAGTTGTTCCCAGGATTGTGGACTTGCTTTGAGATATTCAAAATGAATTTGTACTTTCCTCTCATTTTATAGAGGAGGATTTCTGACGATGAGTTCGCCATTCACGCAGTCAAATGGTGTCTACCTATCAGTAGAGAATTCCACAAATTAGATTGCCAAGAAGGGAAACAATATCTTATCTTCTACGCACTTATCCTACCTGATATCACCCTAGTACCTCTGCCCATTTCCAACGCTCAATAAGAAAAGATATGTAAAGTTTGAAACACGGGTTCTAGAAAGCCATATCTACCTATAGGCTTGGTTACTATTTTGGACATCAATTAAGTCTTAATTAATAGGTGGATATTGTTTTTGTATTATTTCTCTGTATATGAAGTTTATGTTTTGATTTAATCAACAAAGAATCAAGGGTTTCGTTTCTTTTCTTATTTATTTTATTTCTCGAGATTTCGGGTCAATATGCCCTTCAACACGGAGATCTTGAAGTACAACTTCACGCAGGTTGAGGTTGTACTCCAAGATCTCCGTCTCGAAGGGCATATTGACCCGAAATCTTGAGAAATAAAATAAATAAGAAAAGAAACGAAACCCTTGATTCCTTTTTGATTAAATCGAAGCGTAAAAGAAGGGAAGAATCTATATTATAAAGTATATATGCAAAAAATATGTAAATAATGATTTGTCAAATATGTAGAGAGAGACAAAGCATTAATTAATTCAAGTTAAAGACTTCATCAACTTTTTATAAAGGTTTATTGTTACTTGAATTTTATAAAAAGGTTGATTAAGTCTTCAACTTGAATTTATCAAAATCCAACCCTATAATTATCGTATTCACTATAGTAAAGGTATGTTTTAAATACTATAGACCAATAAGGTTTTTCGAATCTGTGTAGAAACAGTGCGCGTGTGCCTGACACGCTTTGTATAGTTACTATTTTATGAAGATTGCTTTATTTTGTGACAAATAGCAAAAAATAAACCTTTAATCAGCGTCAAATATGAGCAACTTGTTTTTGTTAAAATATAAAAAAACATATGTCTCTTTTAAAACAAAAGGTTTAAGAATTTTTTATAATTTATAAACAACATATAATTTTACTGACGTACCTAATTATAATATTTTAATCGTTTAAAATCTGTTCAATTTATTTCATTATAAAGAGATAAAATAGGTTTTGTGTTTATATATACTTTACGTTAGTGAGAGAAATGTAGAGAGGATTTCACACATCAACACAAATAATTTAATCTTCTATTATTTCCAGTGACGCTGAATCATTGTCTGATAATCGAGTGGAGTGGATCCCAATGATAACGTTCGCGATGGTTGAAACCAGTCTTTAGTTGATATTCAGTTGGAAGTTGGAAAACACAGTTGTTTTTATCTGGATATGACTCATAGGAAATTTTTGGAAATAATCAATAAAAATTAGACATCATTCAATATAACTCACACTGTAAACGTAGATTTATCGCGATTCCAAAAAAAAAATTGTGTTTTCAATTTTGGTTATTCGTAGCAATTTTGTAATAATCAAATATATGCAGTCTTCTCTTATGTGTGAAGATGAAAGAGCGTTTGTTATTAATGAAAATATTTTGAAATGAATATATTATCCATAATAATTGGGACACTAAGCATATTTTTCTATGTAATTCAAATATGAAAATACGGTGATTTGAGTTGTCAACCATCATCAATAAAGTTGTTTTCAGAAAATACGTTTGTGCTTAAAACGTGATTAAAAATTATAAATATTTATTAATTATATATATTATCTATATTATATATATGCATGAATATTTTATTTAGAAATATAAAACAAATATAAATAGACTTTACATAGATCATATCTCTATATGCCACTACTCTATGTATGCAGAAAACAACTGAGAAACGTTATGATAAAATATCGTCATATGAAATTGTTCTTAAAATGAGGTATTCCGTAGAAAGCAGGTTGTAGCCTCGAGGTCCATCTTAAATTTTTACAAAAATCCGACAGCCTTGTTTGACGACTTTGCTGTATTTACAAGGACCTTTCAACGGAGTATCGGAGGTAATAAAATATTTAAGAAATCGAAGATACTCTAGTCTATAGCCTAAAAATATTTATAGAGGTTTAAATTGGATTTTAAAATATTTAGAGAGAGGAAAAGGTTGATCTTTGTGTACCAAGATACATAGAATGCTATCCGAATTAATGTTCTCCAATGAAGAATGCCATGTTAAAACTCCTAGAAACCTGCGGTAGAAAGAAGGTCAACAGCCGGTTTAAGAATGACCAGAAAGTGAAAGTAGGCCGATCGCACGGTGGCAATCTTGAATTATCTGGCGCCTGATGATAACTCAGGGCCAAACCACGGCACATATGGGGCCTTCTTCATCATTGACATTAGCAGGTTCCTTTCTTCATTACTAGAATTTCTGGTATTTAATGATGCTGCTTTGGGTATCTATTCTATATTTTGAATGGCGATACAACACCTTAAACCGTGGTTCCAAAAAAGTGCGTCATTCTGCGTGTTGGAATTTCTATTAAAATTTTCGGATTTTAAAAATCAAACAATGTTTTTTTTTGGAGGGGGGGGACATGGTTTTTAAATTTTCATCAATATATTAATTTTAATTTAACGGAGTTGGACTACTAACTTTGATAAAGTACATCGTTGGGGCAAAATAAATGGGGGGGGGGGGGGGGGGAGTGGAAACCTTGGCTTTAATAAAACTAGTTATTTTAGTAATTTGAAACAAAGTAAGGTGAAACGCTAAAAGGAATGATGATAAAAAAATTATCAAAATTTCTTCTTTAGAAAAAAGGAAAAAAGAGACTTAAAAGCACCGAAGAAATTTAAACCAAGTATTTTACCTCAAAAATAACAAGAGCTATTAGGAAACGTATCCAATGTTAACCAAAGCCTTTTTCAAAATAAAAATAAGTCAATTATCTCTAATTCTACAAAATTTTGAAAATTATTTTGTTTTTGTTTTGAAAATAGAAAATAGAAGGAAAGAAAATGTCCAATCTAATGTTTGCTTCATCGAATATTGTCCATAAATAAAATTGCATTAACATTAATAAGATATAATGAAAATTTTGTGACAATATTTTTAACCCTACAATGAAAAACAACTCAAATAATACGGACAAATTTATGAAGACTTCAGACACAATTGCAGTTTTGAATAAACAATCCTGTAGGTGTATGACGAAGTCACAGGAAACTACAGGAGTACCACGACGCTTCAATTTATTGAAGGTTCAACCATATGGAATATGATGTAAAGTATTAATGAGAAAGAAGAGGGAAAGATGCTGAAGTCCCTGCTTTCTCCTGGTAAAGGAATCCATCAAAGGACGCTACTGGCCATAAACCTGACCTAATATGAACTTCATGATGATTATAATAAGATCAACAAGTTCCATGACTCGGAATGAGCTGCGTATGTGAATATTGTGAAATCCTCGAACGATATCATTTTATTCTCTATACATAGCTTCTTTTTTCTAATACTGATTTCTTGTGGCTTTTGTGCTTGCGCCTGCGCGGAAAATATTTTACCATTATTATTATAAAAGAAGTATCAGACGACAACTACCCAACTCATAAGAGGGGGAATGTAAAATACTCATCGTGAAGGCTTCAACTCTATTAATCGTATGCAGAAGATGACCAATATTTTCATTTCAAGAATTATTGTAAGGCATGATAAACACAATATTAATAATGAGAATCTTTGCTTTCGACTTTTTGCATTAAATTTTATTGTGAAACTCCCTTCAAAGAGCACAAAACAAAAAAAGTAATTATATTCGCCTGCATATATTAAAATTGAATATGTTTTGATAAAAATCAACATATTATTTTTCAAAATTCAACAACATAGCTTTCAAAATATTTTTGACACACTAATAGAGCGCTTTCTTTATATTGATGAGAACATATTTTCAGCATACATAACTTTATACTGTTCTTCTTATAGTTCCTGAAGATTCAATATTTAAAAATGCCTAATTTTTATTGAAGGTTCAACCATATGGAATATGATGTGAAGTATTAATGAGAAAGAAGAGAGAAGGATGCTGATTTTTTCTTTCGAACAAGAAATCCTTAAAGAATTGAGAAATACGCTAATTAGGTCTTCATTACTTGTGGCAGATTTGTCATAGAGCGAATGTCGTTTTTTGATTTCCCTAATTGCAGGAATAATTAATCGCCAATTACGTATACAGTATCATTATCTAAGACTACAAATCAATATTTAGAGAAGGTTTGAAAATATTCAAATAAAATTTTATGCATCTAATATTTACTCTTTTTTAAAAAATACATATTTCTTACTTTGAGTAGAAATATATCGAATGAAAGTAGCTTCAAAATATTAAAGGTAAAATCTGAAATATCGAAGAGGTATTTTTTATTATATATTACACATTTCCGAATAAATAGATGTAAAATAAAATGTTTTATAAAACTAGAGAGAAATCCTTCCTCCCTCTCTTGGATTTATTTCCCCGCTTCTCAAAGTAAAATAAACACAAGGCGTCGTCTTTATTTGTGGCTGATATAAGGATGAATATTCAAATGTGATTCCAATTTATGGGAAAATTTGGACTTTGATACAGTTGTTTACAAGGACGAATTGATACAGGAAATCTATCAACATTTAAATGAAATCTTCTTGGGCTATAGTAGGGATTTGTGGGTGACGTTTGTATTAAATGTCAATGTATCGAGTTTAATCTTTCCCGAGGCTCGAAGGAATTTTCAATCTTCTACCCATTAGGTGCACTTACAATGCCCCACATAGACAATTGCAATGTAAATATTTACACCAGTTTAAAGAAGATAATAAAAGTTTGAAAATAGCTTTAAAAAAAACTTTTCGCATTTTATTTGACTTTTGGAATCTCCATTATATAAAGAAAAACTTTAAAATTCTAAAGATTTCATTGTTTACGTGTCGTCTTGTTAGAAAAGTAACACAGCCGACTTTATTTGTTCCCGAAAGTAAGATATTTTTTTAGAAAAGAATTTATATAAATAATTAATTTCTGAGAACAATATTTATATAATAAGGATTTTTAAAATAATAAATTACATAAATATATAAATGTTTCTGAAAACATTTACAATTGATATTAAAATGTTTCAAATCATCAAAATTATTTAATATTATTTGTGAAATAAAAATTAAAGAAAATATCATGTCCAAAAATTAAAATAATCATATTTTGCGAATTATAATTCTTGACTTTGAGCCAATTGTTTTAAAAATTAAAATAAGAACTTCTAACTTCTAAATGTTTTTTTTTTAAACTTATAAAGGCCAGTTTAACCTTTGCTCAAAGGGAGAGGTGCCTCCCTTGGTATATATCTTTTATGTTTAAAATATTTTCATCTTGTTCTCTCTCATTTATTTGACAAAAACATTTAGAGCCTCTCTGTTAGCCTAATCTTTTCTTTTTTTGAGCGAACTGATTTTAAATGCCATCTTCTTAGACAAATGCAGCCACGTTTTAAAATAAAAGTAGTTTTTAGAGGTTATGTGAGTGAATTTTTTACGATTGAGTCGTTTTAAGACGCTTAAAGATTCAATTAAAAATTGTATTTTATTTGTTTTTTTCTTATTTTTCTCATTTTTCATCTCTATGCCAACAACAGGTCTTGGGGAGCCAATCTCGATATGACCATTTCTGTATCCAATAATCCCTTCTAGTCAGTGCTAAGTGAGAGCCATCATTACCTGGTTTTTGGCTACAACGTAATTAACCACTAGATTAGCAAAATATAAATGAGTTAAGAAAGCCTTCATGAAATTGGAAGGGTAATTCAAAATTCCAAAGAGACAAATTCATAACAAAAAATTATGACGCAAGGTTAAAGCTGTAAAGGTTCAGACTCTACCTATGAGACAGAGGATCTGCCATTGCTTGATGTTCCTAAGGATTAGCG
>CP092886.1:146212767-146231315 GCA_030710605.1 Cordylochernes scorpioides
TATTCTTGTCTATTAACATATTCTGTTTAATTTATCTTCAATTCTAATGATCTTCACTAAATTCCGCGAGCGACCACAAACAACATTTATATCTAACATGAATATATATACACGATGGAAAAATTACACATAGAAGGTGCATGATTTAGAAACGGCTTGAGAAATGATGTCTATGTATATCTCATTGTCGTTGTTTTCGCAATAACTGAACATTATTTTCTCCGAAGCCAATGTGGTAAGAGACAATTGTTTATATATTTTTAAAAGTCGAATTAATTGCTGTGAGAATGTGTACCATCAAAGTATTTATGTAAATACCATCAAAGGTTCAGTACTTTATTTGTTGCGGGAAATGTTCCTGTTTAGCCTTATTTGGGAAGATAGCAGGGATCATCTTTAAATATTCATGTTTTAATTACCGGGCGTTATAGGAAGCAGCAATGTGTAGGAGTAACATCATTTAGTGGAGTGCCAAGAAAAGCAATCAGCTTCAGAGAAATGCTGAATAATTAATTAAGATAGAGAATGGGGTGCGAGATGCATCGGTACATTGGCATACAAGGAGATAGACGATGTGCGAGTAGGAGGCCATTAATCCAGCCAAGCCATTCGTCTCGAGTACCACCGCCACACACAGCGCGCGAGTCTTACATTATTTACTTTGACCGATAGACCCAGAAGCCAGTCTTGTTGTTTGCCCAACTCTTCTTCTTCCTCTTGTTCTTATCTTCCACCCGATAGCTGTCGGCCGGTCACATGGCGTGGTTACTTCACAGAAGTATAGTAAACTCTACCACACTGCTCCAATCAAACTAGTGGTTACTTCACAGAAGTATAGTAAACTCTACCACATTGCTCCAATCAAACTAGTGGTTACTTCACCGGAGTGTAGTAAACTCTACCACACTGCTACATCAAACTAGTGGTTACTTCACAGAAGTATAGTAAACTCTACCACATTGCTCCAATCAAACTAGTGGTTACTTCACCGGAGTGTAGTAAACTATGCCACACTGCTACATCAAACTAGTGGTTACTTCACCGGAGTGTAGTAAACTCTGCCACACTGCTCCAATCAAACTAGTGGTTACTTCACCTGAGTTCAGTAAACTCTGCTACACTGCTCCAATCAAACTAGTGGGTACTTTACAGAAGTATAGTAAACTCTGCCACACTGCTACATCAAACTAGTGGTTACTTCACCGGAGTGTAGTAAACTCTGCCACACTGCTCCAATCAAACTAGCGGTTACTTCACCTGAGTTCAGTAAACTCTGCTACACTGCTCCAATCAAACTAGTGGGTACTTTACAGAAGTATAGTAAACTCTGCCACACTGCTACAATCAAACTAGTGGTTACCGCACCGGAGTGTAGTAAACTATGCCACACTGCTACAATCAAACTAGTGGTTACTTCACCGGAGTGTAGTAAACTATGCCACACTGCTACATCAAACTAGTGGTTACTTCACCGGAGTGTAGTAAACTATGCCACACTGCTACAATCAAACTAGTGATTACTTCACCGGAGTGTAGTAAACTCTACCACACTGCTACAATCAAACTAGTGGTTACTTCACCGGAGTGTAGTAAACTATGCCAAACTGCTACAATCAAACTAGTGGGTACTTCACCTGAGTTCAGTAAACTCTGCTACATTGCTACAATCAAACTAGTGGTTACTTCACCTGAGTATAGTAAAATAAGGCTCTGCCATAAAATCACAATAAAACTAAATAATGTTTTGAACTTAATCCAAGATTTTGTTCAAAAGTATCTTTTTTCCCCCAAGAATCATTCCCCAAACTAAAACACAACGTACCATTCAAGACCCACTGTTAAAATTTAATAAGATCCACCTGATAATTAAATGAATTAATTTCAATCCTTGAAGAAAGAGAGAGATAACTATATAGAAATAATCTTGAAAATATAACAGATGAACAGCTGTGAGTGCGCTGAAAATAAAATGTCGGCAGGCTTAAGAAGCTAAAATATATAATTGGAAATATTTGTGATATTTTTCTGTGTTTCTAACCGAAAAGAACACATAAATATATCACTAAAATCACACACATAGGAACTATAAATAAGTATATTTCTATGACATGGTGCAAATGTCTTTAGGATAATAAAGGGAAGAAAGCAATAATTCCATCTATGGAAGGGAATAATAAACGCTAAACAATTTCGATAGAAAGGAGATCCATCTCTAGCTCCTCCCTCAACAAATAAGAGACTACAATGGCACACATTACGATATATTGTGCATATTAATCTTGATACCGGCCGAGCAATAAAGGGATCAGGGATGGAGTAATTGTTTTGGTTAAGGGAAGAGAGAGAGAGAAGCCGCACACACAAATGAGAGGATATTTCTCCCAGCCGAAGAAGAGAAAAAGACTGGAAGAACAAGAAATGGCTCTTTAGGGAGGAATTAGTGCGAGGTAGATTGTCTCCAGACACGCACAGGACGGACGTAACTTAATTCTACCGATCCCTTCTCCGTGTAATATATAGCGCAATAACTCGGCACATCCCTTCTCTACATCCTTCTTCCCTCACCACACTTTGTGGCCAATACATTTATTTCAATTAAAATGGAATATAAACTTATTCTCACTTTCTCTACACAGTTTTTTAATCATCGTTTAGAACACTTTGTCCCTACACACTATGTTCTATGTGCAGGTGTTATTATGAATGCTTTTACGCATATTGCGCGAACCTTCACTCAAGTTGGAAGAATATACCTTGCATTTTAACCGTCACCTACACGTTAATAACAGAATTTATCTTGCGTTATATTTTTTCATACCCATTTTATGTTAATTTATTTGAGGAATTTTGAGCTTTTTGCTATCGTTGAAGTATGAAGTTTGTCGTCGCTCTTTTCGCCACTAAGTAAACTTGGTCCATTTTTACGTGTTTACAGAGAATACCTGTATCTTGCTACATTTGTATGAATTGTGTGTTCTGGTGTTCCAGACCCGGAGGGTTCGACGAACCTAGTCATCCAAGACTTCCTATGCCCGGGTTGCTACCAGCGCTTCACCGAAAAAAACAGACGGGTTATGAAACCTTGCGGTCACTTTTGCTGTATCAAATGCTTTCCAAAACTGGTTTCCTGCCCTTCCTGTCGCAGTAAGTTGACTTTCTTTGGTTTACTAAACCATCCTGACAATATACATCAACTTTCTCATGTACACACAGAGATACTCTGAAAACATAGGTAGTTTCCTTAGCCCCTACAGAGTTGTCCATACACTATAATTCTTCAGCTTAGTTATGCTTCTAGAGTTCCCATGTAGGTTAATTTTTATAACAAAATGAACGTAAGTGGTTGGTACTATTCTAAATACGAAATTTAAAATCTAAACGACTCTATTAGGATAAAAACTGGCGAGCTTTCAAAACAAAGAGGCTTTTCCTAACAGCGCCCTAACGCCAAATAAAATAAATTAAATTAATTTACCGTGAAGAAAAGCTTCTTTGGCTCGTGAAAGCTGGCCCATATTTGACCGAATAAAGTCGTTTAGGTTTTAATTTATATATTTTAATTTTATAATGTCTACAGATTTGTCCTGAAATAATGGGTAAGCTTTCTTATGTGTACAGAGATGCCCTGACAATATTCCTTAGCTTTACAATATAAATTAACTTTGTTGTTTCAATTGATTTCACATGTAGGTTAATTTTATAATGTCCACAGAATTGCCTTGAAAACTCATATGTAGCTTGTTTATGCCTACATCTATGCCTTGACAACTAGGTCATCTCTAACATGTCTACAGAATCCAACTGTACATATATTTATGGCTGTCCACCAACCGCTGTCTTTCGTGCACAAGATAATGTATAGCCCAAATAGACACGAGGAATCTGTATTGGTGATAAATAAAGAGCGTATGCACTTTATTCCGAGCAGCCGAAAAAGAACACAGTGAAAGAGACGTGCCTCTAAACTCTGTCGTCTACCTTTGGTATTTTTGTCGTCCCACCTTTGGATGTCGAGCCAGCGTAGTTTCGTCTTACCTCCACAAAGCGTCCCGCTCCGTACAGTCCAGTCCTTAAATAAGCAGTCCTCTTGTGGCACCGGATTCCGCGATCTCACGATGGTTGGACATGTCTTCTGCCTTGAGCTACCTTGGCTCATACTAGCATCTTCTCGTTACTTCTACCACTCCTGGGCTCACCTGACTTCTCAGCCTCAGGAAACTTCAGCATACTTCCGCTGACGACCAGCGTCTCACACCAATTTGACCAATCTCCCGTGGTCACTGCCACCAGACACTCTCGTCCCGCGCCCACTTCAAGAATTCTGCGGTGTCACACTTCATTCCAACCCGGACCAGATGCAGCGCTTCCTTGTTCGTCTTTCCCAAGTATTGAAGCACCCAAGATTTCTCGGCTCTCTTCTAGGGGGCAACCTCAACACACCGCCGTTTCAATATACTTACATACGATTGCTCAAGAGACATTGGTAGAATTATCTTCCCTTATATACGAGTAGTTGTCTCGACAACTTGGCCTGACTATTACGTCCTCCTACAAAATGATCTTATAAACATTTTCCAGAATAAGGCTATTATATCTAGGTAAAACACTCTTCGAATCCAAAGCCAACACGATAACTTCATTTTTAGATAACAAAATATAACACGCACATATGGTGATCTACCTTTGTATAGCTATATAAATATACATGGTGTACCTAGAATAAATGAAACTACACACCGATTTTAAGAATATAATAAATCTGGTGGAAAGCGATTTGTGATTTCTATAAGAGAAGCGAAGTCACTTTAAGTTTTTTAACTTCAGTTTTTAAGCGTGAAAATTATATTTTTGAATAGAAATTTCTATACAAGAAGCTTACTTATAATCGAATTTAGTCTTTTTATATTTATTAATATCAAATTTATAAGAATTATATAAAAATGAGTGTGTGTGTGTTAAATGACGCACAATATTTATTTGGATTATTTTATTAATCGTCTGCTCTTACATAGAAGGATACACTTTCCTTTTAGAATACGATACATTTCTTAAGTTGAATGAAAAAATATAGATTTTTTAATTAAAAAGGCCTATTTTGGTAAAATAATTGATATTTTGATCCACAATAAATGCTTTTTTTAATTAAAGATCTATTTATGGATTACTCTATTTTCAAAATAGAATTTTTTAATAAGAAAGTGAATAGAGATTATAATATTGTTTATGATACTTTTAGACATACTTCTTTCCAATTTCTATCATTCGGTATGTCAAGTAGATGGCGCCGGTATGAAAGAAGGCATTTACGATGGCTGTCAAACTCCTCTCGGGGTTTGTCGAACTCCTTGAAAAAACTGATGATATGAATGTATTATATTAACATAAGGAGGCATATTTTCATGTTATGTTTAAACTGAGTGCTCTACAACCCTTATCTCAAAATCAAAACTTATAAATTTGAATCCCATTGAAATCATATTTTGAATCGAAAATTGCAAATTTTAAGAACACTCTTCAACATTCATACCTAGAAATTAGAAAAATTGAACTTCCGTGTCCCGAGTTTTCAAATCCATTTTCCTACTTCATCTCGCCAAAAAAAGACATTATGATCAAAATTCAGGAGATCTTTTCCCAGGGGTAATAGCTTTTCCCTTCTTGCAAAATTTTTATTTCGAAATATCTTTTTTCATTTTATGGATTTCAAAATCCCATTTAATACTCATTTATCATAAGCCTAAATGGCAATCAGTGGTCGCGCGGGTCTATCAGTGTAATTGGGAGTCACCCAACCAACAGCCACTGAGGTCAAAGTCACCAGCCAGCAATCAGATTCCAGCAGATAAGATAGACAGTCGGCGGTGTCTATCTTCCGTCTGACTATGGTGTTCGGCTGGCTCTTCGACAGAGGTAGGTCGTCTGCTTAACTTCCTTTAAACTTCTTCAAATTAAAGATACTTCGGCCAGTAAATATTTTTTATTGTCTCGACGTTTCGACAAAAATCTTTTGTCCTCGTCAGGAGCGAACAAAAATCAAAACATTTGGCAAAGCGTTAAAATATTTATTAAAAGTATTATTATAAAAATGTTATTAAAAGCGTTAACGCTTTGCCAAATGTTTTGATTTTTATTCTGATTTTTATTCGCTTCTGACGAGGACAAAAGATTTTTGTCGAAACGTCGAGACAATAAAAAAAGATTTACTGGCCGAAGTATCTTTAATTTGAAGAACTATGAATTCCGGCCAGGCAGCCTCTATCCTTTAAACTTCTTACTCACGAATTAAAGAAATTATTCATATTATACTGAACTCTGACACTTTATAAGTGTGTGTATGTGTGCGTGTGTGTGTTGTGTGTGTGTAGAAGAACAAAATAAAACTAATTTTTCGTTATTTATTCCAAATGTGTGCGTGTGTATGTGTGCGTGTGTGTGTTGTGTGTGTATATGTGAGTGTATGTTTGTGTATAAAAGTGTTGTGTAACTTCAAACCGTAGTGTAGATTTCGCAATGATATCAACAAGAAATCGTCACTCTTTTCCAAATAAAGCATCTATGATTGTTATAATTTATTGTCTTATTTTAATTATCAAATTACTAAGCTCAATCGCTCAACTGTTGTCTACAGAGCGGAATGTGAAAGTTGACGCTAGAATATCCTTCTCGCCACGGCCCAATAAATAAACACAAATGCCAGATTTAAATACAGACGTCACAAACTTTTCTCTTCCAACAGCCCAATATTGGGGTCGGCCAAAATATTTTAGGATTTAAAATTTAAATTCACCTTCAATCAAGCTGATGAGAACGGGAAAAAGAGGAATGAAATTCTACCCACCTTTTCCATTAACAAATAACCTCCATAAAGGAAATTGGTCTCATGCAAAATATTAGTTTTTAGTTGCACAGGGCTTATTTTTTAATATTAATATTTATTTAGGACACTGTATATTTATTTATTTTTATAAATATTTATGTGCAAATAGTGATCGAAATATATTTTTTCAAGTAAATATATTTCGAATAGAAACTACAAAATTATTCTATCTTGTCTCATTATAACACAATTTTTGGAAAATTGTTAAAATATAGAAAGTAGATTAGATTTAAAATTTAGTTAATCTATAAAATATTGATTCAGTTTAAAATATTTTATTCTTTTGAAAATAACTATGACAGTTATGATAAGTAATATACAAAACACAATTCTAGATATATTCAACATATTCTTCTATATTAAATTGGCGTTTTATACGGGGAACAACATTTCCATTCGAGAATATTGTAGCTGTTCAGATAACGTGGCTGGATGCTTTATCAAATGTCCTAGAGTGCCCAACATCTGAACTTTAATAAACATGTAGTTTACGGATATATATATATTCAAGGAAGTATTTCTTGATGAAATACCTTCCTATTGTAGAAACATTTCCAAAAGTATGAAAAAAAACAGTTCTTAGTTTATACCTGCGGTTTTCATTAAATAAAATGTTCAAACTAAAAAAAATTGTTTATATTTATTCCGACAGATGGCGTAAGCCATCGGAAAAATTTTAATGGAACGATCAAGAGATGTCTCTCTCAATTTATCTTTCAACCTAATCCCAGTACAACTTTACTTTTGTACTGTTTTTATTTTTCATTGTTTAAGCACACAGTACTCTCTTGTGACCATGAATAAAAATCTAACATATTGGAACTTTATTCACTATAATCTTGATTTGTTGGACCGTTTTTCATATAGTGCGATATTTCTTTTCAGATAGTCAGCATATAGACAATTCTGGTAGTTAGTTAGCTGATTAGAATTTGTGAGTGACAGGTAAATGCGGGTCTAATTAAACGGTGTTTGGTGCCTTGTGCTGGTAGAGTTGGACTTGGCTTCGAGCGCTTATTACAAGAGGATGCTAATGAGCCCCCATTCATGCTAGGGCTCCATTTGTCTCGGAGCCTTTGTGAGGAATGCTAACGGCCGCCCGTCTGGGCTAATAAGGATTTATGTGCGGTATGGGGCTGTAACAAGGCCGTAGAGGGAGCGAAGCAAAATATTACGCAGGCTCTTGCTACTAGAGTCGAAATATTTTAAATATTTGTAAAATTATGTGTTGGATTCTAACAAGGATTTTCACAAGGATTTCAAAATATATACCGAAGGGAGTCATTTATTATTGCGCATTATATATGTGTGCTATGAGAAATAAATTTTATTCTTAATATATATTTATATGTGTGAGAGAGTATATTTAGAAAAGAATAGAATTTTATTTCTTTATATACTTCAAGTTTACCGTAGGTTGAATGTAAGCTTGCTAAAGGCGTGGTTGGGTCATGTGACAGCGCGCGTAGGATTAGAGGACGGAAGTGACGTATCTTGATAGCGTGTAGATTCTTGTCCAGAACCAGCGTTCTGGTTTCAAAGATGGATCATGGATTTGTGGGCGTACTAGGAGGCCATGTTTGATTGCTCTCTCTAATGAAATTTAACATAGTTTTATAAAATAAATTAATTTTTACAGCCCAAATAGAAAGAGGAAAAAATAATAGCCATTGATAGAATACTTTGTTGTTCAATGTCGCGGATGCTGATGCCTCAGATGTGACTGTCCGGCCACGTACTCGTATGCGTTACAGGGTGTCCACCGAATTTGCATTGGTTGAGGCATAGTGTAATCTTATCCAGAACCATGTTTCTGGTTCCACATATGGGTTGTGAATTCTTGTTTATAAATAAGGCTCTAGTTGAAAAAAGAGGGCTGCCAATTTTTATACTGACTTTGGTTCAAAATATTTACGTTTCTTTCTCATTGGAACCGAATTTTTTTTTGCCTCATTTAATTATCTCTCTAATGAGAGAGAGAGAAAGAAAGAGAGATTTTTAAATTGATTTGAATGTTGATTGAAGCAATGTAGCTATTTCCTTTATTTGAAATATAGACGAATCAGGAAATAGAAAGGTGTATACGTTTGCAGCGTGAGTGTATTGACTGGTCTGAACTTGGCACCGCTAAGGCTCGCGTGACGAAGGCCGGATTAATTGGCTTCTAATGTCGGCTATAAATGTTGGTCTCCCAATGAGCTATTGTTTTCTAATTTTAGGATTCCGAAAAGCTCTGGTAATTTGAAAGTCTACCTACTATGCTCTTATTTATAAACTGTAGCATACTCGCGGCACATTCAAATCTCTTTGACGTTTCTATTCAACGCTTTATTTATGTATGATCAGAACAACCAATTTCACAAATTTTGAATACCATTATCCCCATCTTAAATATATTCGTTGCATCTTTTAATAAAATATTTAGTGTAATTAATCATGGTTTTTAACATTTATAAAAATAAAGGTTTCCAGAATTTTGAGGTGTATTGATTCGTCATGCTTTAACAAAGCGCGCATCTATATATGGCTAGAAATTTATCCTCTTATAAGATCTCATGTAATAGAAACTACACAAATGTACTTATGAAAACATATAACTGAAACTCTAAATTTAACAGAACATAAGGCTGAGATAATTATTTTCATCTGAATTTGAGTAGAGGTTTGAGATGAAATAGAATTATTTGCTTTAACAAGCAATAGCTTCACAAACACTAAGACACATACGCCTATACATAACACAAACCAACACACTTAACTAATTATTTTTGCCTTGAGGATAATATATATTTCCCTTTAAAGAACATATATAACGGAAAAAATATTGTCGCGGCTTGACCCTCCGGGTTCTTTGCGACGAAGCCGCTTCTTCCGCCGTGGATAACCTGCCCGGACTCCCGTTGCTCTTCCCTGCAGGCCACCTAAAGACGTCCAGAAGAGTAGCAGCAACGATGACAGCGATAGGAACAACAGCAGGCGGCACGGAGACTTCAAACACTAACTTTTATAGTCTTTTACTACTAAACATTACATATTAATGGGATAACAATCAACGGGTATTTACATTATGTTACCCCCTAGGGCCAATATAAAAGTGTAAGTGTAAGTTTTCCCCAGGAAACAGGACCACAGCAGCCGGCGATTCCCACATCAGTTTCAGAAGCGAAACAGGCGAAAGCGCCATCTATTGGCGGAGGTTGCAAGTGTTCTTCTCGTAACAATATGTTATACATTCTAAAAGAACAATATTTTGCCGGCTTGTCAACATGTTAACCTTTGGCGTAAAAACGGAAGGTCAAATCCCGCATGTGTAAACTACTTTTCTACTCTCTAAAAATGAACATTCTGAAACACACTTTATCAAATCGTCCTTGGAAATGGCATTCATGGGAAGTGTAAACTCATTTAGTATTATAGATCTAGCGCATGAGCATGTTATATGTTATCCTATTAATATTCTAATAATATATTGACAAAATGACATAAAATAACGGATTATACTCTTAAAAATGATCATAAAAAGACCTAAAAATATCGATTAAAAAAAGAGTATAAATTGAATTGGCATTTTGGATTTTTATATTTATTGGTGACTTAACATGGTTTATTAAATGAGTTTGAATTTAACCCGATTTTTAAACTATTCTATTATTTAAAAAAATAAAAATATTTAAGATTATTGAATATGATGGTAGGTGAACGAATGAATTCGGATTAAAATATGTTAATAGATCTTGTTAAATGACATAGAAATATGAGAATCTAAAATGTGTCAATTTTACTTATACCTTTATTATTTAACATTTCAATATGGATGTTATATCCATTATAATGTTGTTCTGACATTGCTAATTGCAAGTCCATTAAATGTTAATTACTGTAGGTGTCTGTGGACGATAATCATTCGGTATATATATCGATAGAAGACCAATAACAAAATCTTCAATAAAGAAGTACTTCACCGTTCGTTATTAATCTTCCAGTAATCTGGTTCAATACAGTTAAAGCTCGCGCTATATATATGTTGAATATAGAGCAACCCATTTTTGATACATTAAATGAAGGCATAATTTGGATCAAATATATTTATTAAAAAACAAAATTCGATATTTCAATGAGACCGTTCGCCTATCTTCTTCTAGAAAATCAAACTCCTTGTAAGCAAATCATCCGCGTGATGCACGAGAAGGGTTATTTGTATAACATATGCTGGTGTGTGACCAAATGTCACACATTGTAAATGTGTGTTTAAAAATTATTTTATTTTAAAATTTTATTTTCCATTATAGAACAAACACTCTATATAGTTGACCGCCTGATGTCGCGGCTTTGGACCTATATAAATCCATTGTTGTGGTTTTCTTTTGGCCGGCTCAAATCTTTTTGTAGATATGTAAATACGTAATATTTTCTTTTCTTTATTCTTCACGCCTTAAGTCAGGTATTTCTTTATCAAATTATCAGTGAAAAATGGTAACACTTTATATATATTATATCATGACTATATATATATACTCAATCAATATACCTCTACTTACTACTTATATTTAATATAACAATTGCCGAAAAATGTATTGTATGCATACTATTGCCAAAATGATCATGAACTCAAAACAAACCAGAAAATAACCTCTCCATCTCAACAATAATATATTGCACACATATATATTAAATTCGCGGCAAAGAAAGACCAAGCAAGGGCCAGACAGATGTAGCAGTAAAAGGTGACCTCTGCACTCTATTGATAGAATAACATAGTAGGCCTAGGCCGCCTGCTTCAGCTCAAAAAAGTAAAACCTAAATTATTTTAAAATTCTATTTCCAATTTCGTTGTTCAGAGATAAATCAAATTGAATTTAAAATTTTAATAAAGCCTTAATAATAAATTACACCTGTATAAATTATTCGAACAAAAATACTGGGTAATTTGCTAATTTTACAAGAAGGGTACATACGTTTAATAAATTCATGACGCAGAAGAGCGCATGTTTACACACAGCAAACTCAACGTTAATTAAACACAAAAACCACAGATAACTCTAAAATAAACGCATTTGATGGGTTTTAATGGGTTTCCTTTTAAAGGAATATATGCATTTTTAAAGTTAGTTTACTGTGACTTGCATTTAGAAGATATCGTTACTGTTTATAAACCTTAAGTAAACTCTGTGTATCGGATTAATTAAATATTTGGATTTTACTAGGAGATGGAGGTCCGACCCCCCACTGGCGCATCCCCTACCCGCCCTGCGTTATTTATATATACCAGGGGTGGATTTCCTCGCTATACTTGCTGGATAACTGAGCTAGCGTTTCTTTGTATCTCGTAGAAAATACTTTTAATAATTAATTAGTTCTCTTTACATTCTGCAATTTTCAGTGATCGCTACGTTCGGTCATTTTTGCTGGAAGTATAAATTCATTATGATAGCGATAATTTGAGAATAATTTTTTCCAAAACAACATAAATAATCATTAAGATGTTTTTAAATCTTTAATGGATTGCTCTATTTTCAAAATGTTTTTAAATATAAATGAGAATATCTTAAAACTTCAATTGTGTATATTTTGTCTATATATTATAGCAGTGTCGGGCAACCTTTTTCGAGTTGCGGCGCACTAAGCTTAATTTATTTTTTTCGCGGCGCACCTGTGGTTCTCACTATAAATTTCCTCGTAGTTAATTAAAATACAACAATAAATACTAGTAAAATTTTAAACATATATATTACATTTTATTAATTTTCAATATTAAATTAACATAATCAATGCGAGCATTGCGATTGTTTTTGAGAGCATATCAAATCAATACGGGGATCTACTTGTGAAAGACAAACGCGCATCTCCTCATCTATCATTTGAAGTCTTTCGCGCTTCTTAGACTTCATTTCTGTGAGTGTTGAAAAACCTTGCTCACACAGGTAGGAACTTCCAAATGGCAACAATGATTCGATGGCCGCATTACTAAGTTTAGGAAATTTGGAATTTAAGCACAACCAAAACTCAGATAGCTCCTTTTCAGTGAATAGTCTTTTGAAAACTAAATCGTTTTTTAAATCAATTAAGTTTTCTTGCATTTCTTCTTCCAGATGTTGAATTTCACAGTGCATAAATGGGTTAACTACCCATTCCATCTTTTCAACGTCCAAGTAAGGAAAATATTTATCAAAAGAAGCGGATAGTAATGTCAAAGTTTCTTCGACTTCTTTTTTGATAATAGATTTTGATGGATTCTCTTGAACCATCGGAAAAGATGCAAAGTTTTCTTTAGCAATGTTTAAATTCCATAAGCTGAGTTTTTCCTTAAACGCTTTCAACTTGGTGGAGATAGTGATAATGTTCTCCTGAGCACCTTGCAAATTTAAATTAAGGCTGTTTAATTTGTCGAAAATATCACCCAAAAATGAAACTCGTAACCACCAAACATCACTCATCATGAAAGGAAAATTAATCTCTTCGTTATCAATGAATGCCATTATTTCATTTTTCATTGAAATAAATCGATTTAAAACTTTGCCTTTCGACAACCATCTGACTTCAGTATGAAACAATAAATTTTTATAATCGGAATCCATTTCTTCACAAAATGTTGAAAAAATTCTCGATCGAAGAGCATTTGATTTGATGTAATTGACTACTTTGACAACTTCATATAGAGTTGTGACAAGGATGGGAGGAACCGCTTTGACACTAACATTTCTCTATGAATCATACAGTGAACAAATTTGATATTTGGATTTTTTTATGACATGTGCTATCAATCCCTTTCTTGAACCTTTCATAGCTGGAGCTCCATCCGTACAGACGCTAACACAATTTTCCCATCTCAAGTTATACTTCATAACATTTTCATCAACTAATTCAAAAATGACCGCACCAGTCGTTCTTTGTTTTAATTCTTTACAAAAAAAGTAGTTATTCACAATTTTTCCTGTATCGACGAACCTCAAAAATGCCAGCAATTGAGCTTTATTACTAATATCTGTGGTTTCATCAAGCTGTATAGCCCATTTGTTGATGAATCATTAAAAGATTGTTTTATTTGCAACTCAATATCTTCTGACATATCTTCAATTCTTCTCGCAATAGTTTTTGATGATAGTGGAATTTTCGTAACCTTCTCCATAGCATCATTCGTTAACATTACATCCAGCCACAATTTTTAAAGCAGGCAAGATAATTTCCTCTGCTTCCGCGTGAGCTTTCTTCTTTCGAGCGATGAGTTGAGCTATCATGTAACTAGCTGTTTGAGCTTCATCTGAGGTGGTCATAAATTTCTTGAATTTTTTTGATTGCTTTTGAAAACTTGATCGTATATTTTCAAAGTAGCTTATTGGATTGTTCATCTGCTCCCGATGATTTGTCTCAATATGTCGAAGTAGTTTACTTGGCACCATTGTTTCGTTGCTGAGGGTTTTTTGGCAAATTAAGCAAAACGGCAGTGATGGATCATTAACAGATGGTATAAATCCATATTTGAGATAATCTTCAACGTATTTCCTCTTATTTCCAGTTGATTTTACTATTTTCTTATCTTCTTTATTTTCGTTTTGATTTTGTTTATCACTGGCACCTTCTCTAATTAGAAATCTCTCCATCTAGTTTTGAGAGAATTTAGAAAAAAAAAACACACAAATATAATAATAAAATGTTTAAATAAAGTTACCTTGAGTTAAAAGTGAGTGAGAATTTCGTAACAAAAATATTTTTTTCCTTTTTTAACCAACAGATTTTACGGTGTACAAAACTTATTGTGTGAATGTGTGTGTGTTTTACAACACGCAAAATAAAATGAAGAATTACTACAGCAATACTTTGACGAAAACTCCGAATAATTTTTTAAAATAAATTTATAATTTTTTTTTGTTTTATTTTTTTTTAAGCTTTGTAGCTTTGAGTCTCTATTAATAAACAGCTGTGACAAAGATTGTAAATGACGGTTTAGTTTGGTCATATTATTTTAAAAATTAGGTATTTTCCCGCAGTATGTATTCAACTTTATTAAATAAAGTTGTTTTCGCGGATTGTTTTTTTTTTTAACTTATGATTTTAAATAGGTACATACCTATTTGCATTTTTATTTTTTAATAATGGCACGTGCCAGTTATGTACGTCAAGATTATGTACATACGTTATATGAAATATAAAATTATGCAAACTGTTGTAATTATAATACCAAAATAAGTTTTATATAAAATGAAATTTGCTTTTTTTTAATTTCATTTTTTATATGAAAATTTTTGAAAAAAATATATTAAAATTGAATAAAAATTATAAAAAAATATTTTTTTGAAACATTATTTTTAAATTTAACCAAAAGTTCTAAATACCTACAAAAATGTTCGCGGCACACCTAGAATTCTTCGCGGCACACCAGTGTGCCACGGCACACCGGTTGCCCGACACTGTATTATAGATATAATAATTTTATTTATGAACAAAGACACCAAATGCTACAACAATCCTACGATGGAGCTGAGTGTGTTCAGGATAACGATGTCTCTGTTCTCAAAAGAGCTAGCCTAACGATGGAGCTGACTGTGTTCGGGATACCGATGTTTCTGTTCTCAAAAGAGCTAGCCTAACGATGGAGCTGAGCGTGTTAGAGATAACGATGTTTCTGTTCTCAAAAGAGCTAACCTAACGATGGAGCTGAAGGTTTTCGGGATAACGATGTTTGTGTTCTCAAAAGGGCTAGCCTAACGATGGAGCTGAGTGTGTTCGGGATAACGATGTTTCTGTTCTTAAAAGAGCTAGCATAACGATGGAGCTGATTGCTTTCTGGATAACGATTTCTGTGTTCTCAAAAGGGCTAACCTAACGAGGGAACTGAGTGTGTGTTCAGGAAAACTACCCTAACAAGTATCTGTGTGCTGTAAGGAGAATAAGTCTAAGGAAGGAACGATGTTTGTTTCCTCAGAAGAGATAACCTAACGATGGAGATGAGTGTGTTCAGGATAACGATGTTTCTGTTCCCAAAAGGGCTAACATAACGATGGAGCTGAATGTTTTCGGGATGGCGATGTTTGTGTTCTTAAAAGGAATAACCTAACGAAGAAGCTGTGTTCAGGAGAAATAATCGAACGAAGAAGTTGAGTTTGTTCAGAGGAATGAATTTAACGAAGAAACGATTTTATGTTGAGGAGAGCCATTCTTATAAAGAACCTGTGTGTTTTCAGGAGAGAAGGCCGAGCGCGAGACTCGGCCTCGGACTAGCATCAGAACAAATGGGCATTTCGCCACCTACATGAGAAGCCGTGGACCCGACCATCCTCTCCCAGGTTGGTTGTTCAAGGTTTATAGTCACAGGATACAACAGAAACAAAATCCAAATCAATATTTTAGTTACCGATTTCAAAAAGAAAATACATTTGCTGTACTATTAAACAATATTTTATAAATACAATCGAACAAATACATAATATAAATAAATTTTGTGTATTATTCACAGTTCACTAGGATAAAAAACTACTTCCATTGAAGGTTCCTCACTTGTCTACACGTGTACAAACCATTTCAACTTTTAAAATGTTAGGTTTATTTTAAAAAACATATTATTTACTGAGGGACTGAATTTTTGGAAAATAATTGAGTTTTCCATGATTACACACACAACTTAAATGTATTCTTTCACACACACAGCACGCGCATTAAAAAACACTTGAGGACACTACACCTTGTATAGACCATTTTAATCGAGATAAATAAAGCACTATAAGAGCACAATTTAACAACACATTTAGAAACTGTTCAACTTCGCACTTACAAGGTGCAGGTTACTTGCACTATTCATTGTAGTTCTTATACATATGCAAGAATCAGACAATCCATACAATATGTGAAATTCTGCTTTCTTTCGGAATTGAATCCAGCGTTTGGTTTTTGTAAGTGACATATTTGACCAATAGAACAATCTACCATGAGATGGATTAGGGCAAAGAGTTTATTCTGATTGCTAACTATATAGCAGAAGGATGACTAAGTCACTAATCATCTTTCCTTCCTTCACTTTTATATCCAATAGATACCACCCTAATATTTTCTTTACAATATATTTTACATAGAGAAATACTTATGTTGAATACCTCTATATAGGGGTGTTCAGTGTTTGTAAGATTTCGATATTTTTATGAAAACAGCTCAATAAGTTCCAAGTCCTTTATTACCGCCATTTTCTATAATTATCTTTTCTTAGAAAGATCCTAATCGATCTCTCTAAAGTGATCACATAAATAGATACCCGGATCTATTCTCTCGAAGCAAAAATATCTCAGAACGTATTTTCTTTTTGATAATTGTTCGCGTTATTAGAAAAGTTTTGTGACCAAAGATCTTTTTTCGCAATAGTAGCAATCTTTAGATGGATACCAGAAACTTTGCTTTCACAAAGAGTCGTTATTGAATTTCCACAAAATTTATATTTCGTTAAATAATGGGAAAGATTTATTTAATTTTTTCTTCTAATAGCTTTACACTATTCTATTAGGCTTATAATTAAATGTGAAGATATAAAGGAACCATGAACTTTGACTCTAGTATTTATTTAAGAAATATTCAAAGAAAATTATATACTATAAAAAGTGATCAGTGCTTATAATGATATGTAAAAAAGATATACTGTTTGAAATTTTCAAAGATATGAAAAGTGATATTTTACGATATAAGTCGTTTGTAAGAAAATATATTTTACAAAACACTTCTAAAAACTTCTTTTTAAAGTTTTGTGTGTGAAAAGTTTCCTAACTCTTCGTATGACGTATAAAGCATGTGAAATCTCCTACGTGGCTTCAATATTTCACCTTCTCCTTATCGAGAGATGGGAAGGATGAAATTAGGAAATTTTACATTAAAGGAATGACTGAGGGTTCTCGCCCTCATCTAGCAGAGCTGTCGAAATCGAGGAAGAAGAAATTTGATGTCGCGCTATCGCAGAGTTTTTCATCGCTCAAGAGATACAACATCTTGATAGGATTCGGAATGAAAGGATTTCTTAATCTCCTTCCTGTTTCCGGAAACCCAGTCCCTCTCCCTTGTTACATCTTTATTTACTCGGAGACAGATCACTTATGTTCCTTTCCAATTTAAGTGCACAATTCACAAACGGCATAAGAATTTACTTTCAAATAAACATTTCAATATATTTTCACATATTTCAAAATGATAAACTTCAAATGTATACTTGTAATAATTACGAATTTCTAGAAATTTCTTTGTTAAAAGAAATATTATAAAGATAAATATGGGATGTTTTATGCAGCTTTCTTTCACATCTACCTATTTTGTTTCTATATATTATATTCAATAACTCGAGCTAAAAATAACCAAATATGTGTGGAAAACGAAATATAGGAAACTTTTTTTTTTCATTTGCTATGCGAATCTACATTCTCATCGTGAAAAGTCTCAGACTTATTATAAAATGAATACGACAGGCTCTTCTTCCTTCCCAAGTTAACAGAATCATTCTTTACGAAGGATAATTATGATGTCTAGAAGCTGTGGGCTTTCTGTGAGCATGCCCCTGAATGCATTCATCCTGTCAACATATACAACTTGTTCATCATGCATATTGACTTTCCGCACTCTGAACATTACTTCAGACATTCTAGCCACCACACGGGGGGGGGGGGGGGGAATAAGTCCATAGAATTTAGCAGAGAACTTAATAGAC
>CP092886.1:146231415-146307196 GCA_030710605.1 Cordylochernes scorpioides
ATGTTTCTGTTCTCAAAGGGCTAGCCTAACGATGGAGCTGAGTGTGTTCGTGATGTACGAGGTTTCTGTTCTCATAAAAGAGCTGCCTAACGATGGAGCTGAGCGTGTTGGTTAATGATATTTCCGTTCTCAAAAGGCTACCCTAACGATGGAGCTGAGTGTGTTCGAGATAACGATGTTTCTGTTCTTAAAAAAGCTAGCCTTACGAGGGAGCTGAGCGTTGTTCGGGGATAATGGTGTTTATGTTATCAAAAGGCTATAAACGATGGAGCTGAATGTTTTCTGGATATCGATTCTGTGTTCTCAAAAGGGCCTAACCTACGAGGAGCTGAGTGTGTGTTCAGAAATACTACCCTAACAAGTATCTGTGTGCTGTAAGAGAACAAAGCCTAAAGGAAGGAACAACTTATTTGTTTCCTCAGAAGAGATTAACCTAAGATGGAGATGAGTGTGTTCAGGCTAAACGATGTTTCTGTGTCCAAAAGGGCTAACATAACGATGGAGCTGAATGTTTTCGGGGATGGCGATGTTTGTGTTCTTAAAAGGGATACCTATTCGAAGGAAGCTGTGTTCAGGAGAAATAATCGAACGAGAAGTGAGTTTGTTCAGAGGAATGAATTTAACGAAAAACGATTTTATGTTGAGGAGAGCCATTCTTAAAGAACCTGTGTGTTTTCAGGAGAGAAGGCGAGCGCGAGACTCGCCTCGGACTAGCATCAGAACAAATGGGCATTTCGCCACCTACATGAGAAGCCGTGGACCCGACCATCCTCTCCCAGGTTGGTTGTTCAAGGTTTATAGTCACAGGATACAACAGAAACAAATCCAAATCAATATTTTAGTTACCGATTACAAAAAGAAAAGACATTTGCTGTACTATTAAAACAATATTTTATAAAAAATAGAAAATAAACACATACATATTGTAAAAAAATTGTGTGTATTATACTCACAGTTCACTAGGATCAAAACTAGTTTCATTAAAAGTTCCTCACTTGTCTATACCTGTACAAACCATTTCAACTTTTAAAATGATAGGTTTATTTTAAATAACATAATTATTTACTGAGGGACTGAATTTTTGGAAATAATTGAGTTTTCCACGATTATACACACAACCTAAATGTATTCTTTCACACACACAGCACACACATTAAAAAAAACTTGAGGACACTACACCTTGTATAGACATTTAATCGAGGATAAATAAAGCACTTAAGAGCACAATTTAACAAAACATTTAGAAACTGTTCAACTTCCACTTACAAGGTGCAGGTTTCTTGCACTATTCATTGCAGTTATTAGAAATATGCAAGAATCAGGCAATTCATACAATTTATGTAAATCTGCTTTCATTTGGAATTGAATCCAGCGTTTGGTTTCTGTAAGTGATATTTTAGACAGAGGTGGCGAACTTTTTATATTAGAAGGCCAATTTTCATTTTAACTTTTTGGAGAAAGGCCGCATCCATATATATATATTATATATTTAATTAAAAAGGCATATATTGGATCAAAAATTATATATATATATATATTATATATTATATAATATATGACATTCGTATTAGATATTTTCAATATAATAATGAAAGTAATTGAAACTGCGAAACAAAAATTATAATTTTGAATTTATGAAAAGGCCACAACTTGGGCAAGAAAAGGCCACATGCGCCTTAAGGCCGCAGGTTCGCACCCTGTGTTTAGACTAAAGAACAATCTACCACGAGATGTATTAAGCAAAGTTTATTCTGATTGTTAACTATATAGCAGAAGGATGACTAAGTCACTAATCATCTTTCCTTCCTTCATTTATATCCAATAGATACCACCCTAATATATTTTCTTTACAATATATTTTACATAGAGAAATACTTATGTTGAATACCTCTATATAGGGGTGTTCAGTGTTGTTGTAAGATTTCGATATTTTATGAAAACAGCTCAATAAGTTCCAAGTCCTTTATTACCGCCATTTTCTATAATTATCTTTTCTTAGAAAGATCCTAATCGATCTCTCTAAAGTGATCACATAAATAGATACCCGGATCTATTCTCTCGAAGCAAAAATATCTCAGAACGTATTTTCTTTTTGATAATTGTTCGCGTTATTAGAAAAGTTTTGTGACCAAAGATCTTTTTTCGCAATAGTAGCAATCTTTAGATGGATACCAGAAACTTTGCTTTCACAAAGAGTCGTTATTGAATTTCCACAAATTTATATTTCGTTAAATAATGGAAAGATTTTTATTTTTTCTTCTAATAGCTTTACATATTCTTTAGGCTTATAATTAAATGTGAAGATATAAAGGAACCATGAACTTTGACTCTAGTATTTATTTAAGAAATATTCAAAGAAAATTATATACTATAAAAAGTGATCATGCTTATAATGATATGTAAAAAAGATATACTGTTTGAAATTTTCAAAGATATGAAAAGTGATATTTTACGATATAAGTCGTTTGTAAGAAATATATTTTACAAAACACTTCTAAAACTTCTTTTTAAAGTTTTGTGTGTGAAAAGTTTCCTAACTCTTCGTATGACGTATAAAGCATGTGAAATCTCCTACGTGGCTTCAATATTTCACCTTCTCCTTATCGAGAGATGGGAAGGATGAAATTAGGAAATTTTACATTAAAGGAATGACTGAGGGTTCTCGCCCTCATCTAGCAGAGCTGTCGAAATCGAGGAAGAAGAAATTTGATGTCGCGCTATCGCAGAGTTTTTCATCGCTCAAGAGATACAACATCTTGATAGGATTCGGAATGAAAGGATTTCTTAATCTCCTTCCTGTTTCCGGAAACCCAGTCCCTCTCCTTGTTACATCTTTATTTACTCGGAGACAGATCACTTATGTTCCTTTCCAATTTAAGTGCACAATTCACAAACGGCATAAGAATTTACTTTCAAATAAACATTTCAATATATTTTCACTATTTCAAAATGATAAACTTCAAATGTATACTTGTAATAATTACGAATTTCTAGAAATTTCTTTGTTAAAATAAAAATATTAAGATAAATATGGGATGTTTATACAGCTTTCTTTCACATCTACCTATTTTGTTTCTATTATTATATTCAATAACTCGAGCTAAAAATAACCAAATATGTGTGGAAAACGAAATATAGGAAACTTTTTTTTTTCATTTGCTATGCGAATCTACATTCTCATCGTGAAAAGTCTCAGACTTATTATAAAATGAATACGACAGGCTCTTCTTCCTTCCCAAGTTAACGGAATCATTCTTTACGAAGGATAATTATGATGTCTAGAAGCTGTGGGCTTTCTGTGAGCATGCCCCTGAATGCATTCATCCTGTCAACATATACAACTTGTTCATCATGCATATTGACTTCCGCACTCTGAACATTACTTCAGACATTCTAGCCACCACACGGGGGGGGGGGGGAAGTCCATAGAATTTAGCAAGAACTTAATAGACCGCTAATCCTTAGGAACATCAAGCAATGGCAGATCCTCTGTCTCATAGGTAGAGTCTTAACCTTTACAGCTTTAACCTTGCGTCATAATTTTTTGTTATGAATTTGTCTCTTTGGAATTTTGAATTACCCTTCCAATTTCATGAAGGCTTTCTTAACTCATATTTTGCTAATATAGTGGTTAATTACGTTGTAGCCAAAAACCAGGTAATGATGGCTCTCACTTAGCACTGACTAGAAGGGATTATTGGATACAGAAATGGTCATATCGAGATTGGCTCCCAAGACCTGTTGTTGGCATAGAGATGAAAAATGAGAAAAATAAGAAAAAAACAAATAAAATACAATTTTTAATTGAATCTTTAAGCGTCTTAAAACGACTCAATCGTAAAAAATTCACTCACATAACCTCTAAAAACTACTTTTATTTTAAAACGTGGCTGCATTTGTCTAAGAAGATGGCATTTAAAATCAGTTCGCTCAAAAAAAAAAAGATTAGGCTAACAGAGAGGCTCTAAATGTTTTTGTCAAATAAATGAGAGAGAACAAGATGAAAATATTTTAAACATAAAAGATATATACCAAGGGAGGCACCTCTCCCTTTGAGCAAAGGTTAAACTGGCCTTTATAAGTTTAAAAAAACATTTAGAAGTTAGAAGTTCTTATTTAATTTTAAAACAATTGGCTCAAAGTCAAGAATTATAATTCGCAAAATATGATTATTTTAATTTTTGGACATTATTTTCTTTAATTTTTATTTCACAAATAATATTAAATAATTTTGATGATTTGAAACATTTTAATATCAATTGTAAATGTTTTCAGAAACATTTATATATTTATGTAATTTATTATTTTAAAAATCCTTATTATATAAATATTGTTCTCAGAAATTAATTATTTATATAAATTCTTTTCTAAAAAAATATCTTACTTTCGGGAACAAATAAAGTCGGCTGTGTTACTTTTCTAACAAGACGACACGTAAACAATGAAATCTTTAGAATTTTAAAGTTTTTCTTTATATAATGGAGATTCCAAAAGTCAAATAAAATGCGAAAAGTTTTTTTTAAAGCTATTTTCAAACTTTTTTATCTTCTTTAAACTGGTGTAAATATTTACATTGCAATTGTCTATGTGGGGCATTGTAAGTGCACCTAATGGGTAGAAGATTGAAAATTCCTTCGAGCCTCGGGAAAGATTAAACTCGATACATTGACATTTAATACAAACGTCACCACAAATCCCTACTATAGCCCAAGAAGATTTCATTTAAATGTTGATAGATTTCCTGTATCAATTCGTCCTTGTAAACAACTGTATCAAAGTCCAAATTTTCCCATAAATTGGAATCACATTTGAATATTCATCCTTATATCAGCCACAAATAAAGACGACGCCTTGTGTTTATTTTACTTTGAGAAGCGGGGAAATAAATCCAAGAGAGGGAGGAAGGATTTCTCTCTAGTTTTATAAAACATTTTATTTTACATCTATTTATTCGGAAATGTGTAATATATAATAAAAAATACCTCTTCGATATTTCAGATTTTACCTTTAATATTTTGAAGCTACTTTCATTCGATATATTTCTACTCAAAGTAAGAAATATGTATTTTTTAAAAAAGAGTAAATATTAGATGCATAAAATTTTATTTGAATATTTTCAAACCTTCTCTAAATATTGATTTGTAGTCTTAGATAATGATACTGTATACGTAATTGGCGATTAATTATTCCTGCAATTAGGGAAATCAAAAAACGACATTCGCGCTCTATGACAAATCTGCCACAAGTAATGAAGACCTAATTAGCGTATTTCTCAATTCTTTAAGGATTTCTTGTTCGAAAGAAAAATCAGCATCCTTCCTCTTCTTTCTCATTAATACTTCACATCATATTCCATATGGTTGAACCTTCAATAAAAATTAGGCATTTTTAAATATTGAATCTTCAGGAACTATAAGAAGAACAGTATAAGTTATGTATGCTGAAAATATTTTCTCATCAATATAAAGAAAGCGCTCTATTAGTGTGTCAAAAATATTTTGAAAGCTATGTTGTTGAATTTTGAAAAATAATATGTTGATTTTTATCAAAACATATTCAATTTTAATATATGCAGGCGAATATAATTACTTTTTTGTTTTGTGCTTTGAAGGGAGTTTCACAATAAATTTAATGCAAAAAGTCAAAAAAGATTCTCATTATTAATATTGTGTTTATCATGCCTTACAATAATTCTTGAAATGAAAATATTGGTCATCTTCTGCATACGATTAATAGAGTTGAAGCCTTCACGATGAGTATTTTACATTCCCCCTCTTATGAGTTGGGTAGTTGTCGTATGATACTTCTTTTATAATAATAATGGTAAAATATTTTCCGCGCAGGCGCAAGCACAAAAGCCACAAGAAATCAGTATTAGAAAAAGAAGCTATGTATAGAGAATAAAATGATATCGTTCGAGGATTTCACAATATTCACATACGCAGCTCATTCCGAGTCATGGAACTTGTTGATCTTATTATAATCATCATGAAGTTCATATTAGGTCAGGTTTATGGCCAGTAGCGTCCTTTGATGGATTCCTTTACCAGGAAAAGCAGGGACTTCAGCATCTTTCCTCTTCTTTCTCATTAATACTTTACATCATATTCCATATGGTTGAACCTTCAATAAATTGAAGCGTCGTGGTACTCCTGTGACTTCGTCATACACCTACAGGATTGTTTATTCAAAACTGCAATTGTGTCTGAAGTCTTCATAAATTTGTCCGTATTATTTGAGTTGTTTTTCATTGTAGGGTTAAAAATATTGTCACAAAATTTTCATTATATCTTATTAATGTTAATGCAATTTTATTTATGGACAATATTCGATGAAGCAAACATTAGATTGGACATTTTCTTTCCTTCTATTTTCTATTTTTCATCAAACAAAAACAAAATAATTTTCAAAATTTTGTAGAATTAGAGATAATTGACTTATTTTTATTTTGAAAAAGGCTTTGGTTAACATTGGATACGTTTCCTAATAGCTCTTGTTATTTTTGAGGTAAAATACTTGGTTTAAATTTCTTTGGTGCTTTTAAGTCTCTTTTTTCCTTTTTTCTAAAGAAGAAATTTTGATAATTTTTTTATCATCATTCCTTTTAGCGTTTCACCTTACTTTGTTTCAAATTACTAAAATAACTAGTTTTATTAAAGCCAAGGTTTCCACCTCCCCCCATTTTTTTGCCCCAACGATGTACTTTATCAAAGTTAGTAGCCAACTCCGTTAAATTAAAATTAATATATTGATGAAAATTTAAAAAACCATGTCCCCCCTCCAAAAAAAAACATTGTTTGATTTTTAAAATCCGAAAATTTTAATAGAAATTCCAACACGCAGAATGACGCACTTTTTTGGAACCACGGTTTAAGGTGTTGTATCGCCATTCAAAATATAGAATAGATACCCAAAGCAGCATCATTAAATACCAGAAATTCTAGTAATGAAGAAAGGAACCTGCTAATGTCAATGATGAAGAAGGCCCCATATGTGCCGTGGTTTGGCCCTGAGTTATCATCAGGCGCCAGATAATTCAAGATTGCCACCGTGCGATCGGCCTACTTTCACTTTCTGGTCATTCTTAAACCGGCTGTTGACCTTCTTTCTACCGCAGGTTTCTAGGAGTTTTAACATGGCATTCTTCATTGGAGAACATTAATTCGGATAGCATTCTATGTATCTGGTACAAAGATCAACCTTTTCCTCTCTCTAAATATTTTAAAATCCAATTTAAACCTCTATAAATATTTTTAGGCTATAGACTAGAGTATCTTCGATTTCTTAAATATTTTATTACCTCCGATACTCCGTTGAAAGGTCCTTTGTAAATACAGCAAAGTCGTCAAACAAGGCTGTCGGATTTTTGTAAAAATTTAAGATGGACCTCGAGGCTACAACTGCTTTCTACGGAATACCTCATTTTAAGAACAATTTCATATGACGATAGTTTATCATAACGTTTCTCAGTTGTTTTCTGCATACATCGAGTAGTGGCATATAGAGATATGATCTATGTAAAGTCTATTTATATTTGTTTTATATTTCTAAATAAATATTCATGCATATATATAATATAGGGATATATATATATAATTAATAAATATTTATAATTTTTTAATCACGTTTTAAGCACAAACGTATTTTCTGAAAAAATCTTTATTGATGATGGCTGACAACTTAAATCACCGTATTTTCATTTTGAATTACATAGAAAAATATGTTAGTGTTCCAATTATTATGGATAATATATTCCTTTCAAATATTTTTATTAATAAACAACCGCTCTTCATCTTCACATATGAGAAAGAACGTGCATATATTTGATTATTACAAAATTGCTACGAATAACCAAAATTGAAAACACAATTTTTTTTTTGGAATCGCGATAAAACTACGTTTACAGTGTGAGTTATATTGAATGATGTTAATTTTTATTGATTATTTCCAAAAATTTCCTATGAGTCATATCCAGATAAAAACAACTGTGTTTTCCAACTTCCAACTGAATATCAACTAAAGACTGGTTTCAACCATCGCGAACGTTATCATTGGGATCCACTCCACTCGATTATCAGACAATGATTCAGCGTCACTGGAAATAATAGAAGATTAAATTATTTGTGTTGATGTGTGAAATCCTCTCTACATTTCTCTCACTAACGTAAAGTATATAAACAAAACCTATTTTATCTCTTTATAATGAAAAAATTAACAGATTTTAAACAATTATTTATATTTAGGTACATATCGTTTTTATTATATAATGTTTATAAATTATAAAAAATTCTTAAACCTTTTGTTGTAAAGAGACATATGTTTTTTATATTTTAACAAAAACAAGTTGTTTATATTTGACGCTGAATATATCACAATTTTTTCAGCATAAGTATAAATTTACTTGACAGATTGGTTACCGAGCGAATATTTGAATCTAAATTTGGTCCTAATTGGACTTAGAGTCACTGGAATGTCCGTAATAATTAATATAACCCTAATTATGTGTGTATAAATCTACAAGAATTCTTTTTAGAAATATATTTAGATTTTATCAAGCAATAATACTTTTTTTAAAGGTTTATTTTTGCTATTTGTCACAAAATAAAGCAATCTTCATAAAATAGTAACTATACAAAGCGTGTCAGGCACACGCGCACTGTTTCTACACAGATTCGAAAAACCTTATTGGTCTATAGTATTTAAAACATACCTTTACTATAGTGAATACGATATTTATAGGGTTGGATTTTGATAAATTCAAGTTGAAGACTTAATCAACCTTTTTATAAAATTCAAGTAACAATAAACCTTTATAAAAAGTTGATGAAGTCTTTAACTTGAATTAATTAATGCTTTGTCTCTCTCTACATATTTGACAAATCATTATTTACATATTTTTTGCATATATACTTTATAATATAGATTCTTCCCTTCTTTTACGCTTCGATTTAATCAAAAAGGAATCAAGGGTTTCGTTTCTTTTCTTATTTATTTTATTTCTCAAGATTTCGGGTCAATATGCCCTTCGAGACGGAGATCTTGGAGTACAACCTCAACCTGCGTGAAGTTGTACTTCAAGATCTCCGTGTTGAAGGGCATATTGACCCGAAATCTCGAGAAATAAAATAAATAAGAAAAGAAACGAAACCCTTGATTCTTTGTTGATTAAATCAAAACATAAACTTCATATACAGAGAAATAATACAAAAACAATATCCACCTATTAATTAAGACTTTAATTGATGTCCAAAATAGTAACCAAGCCTATAGGTAGATATGGCTTTCTAGAACCCGTGTTTCAAACTTTACATATCTTTTCTTATTGAGCGTTGGAAATGGGCAGAGGTACTAGGGTGATATCAGGTAGGATAAGTGCGTAGAAGATAAGATTTGTTTCCCTTCTTGGCAATCTAATTTGTGGAATTCTCTACTGATAGGTAGACACCATTTGACTGCGTGAATGGCGAACTCATCGTCAGAAATCCTCCTCTATAAAATGAGAGGAAAGTACAAATTCATTTTGAATATCTCAAAGCAAGTCCACAATCCTGGGAACAACTAAATACTAATAAAATTCTATAACACGTTATATTCATAAATTTCTTTTCACATACACAAACTTCCAAACTATACATTACACGAATTAATATTCTTTTCGAGCTTCATATAAGGGATATTCTGCTACGACTGAAACCAAGTTTGAAGAAATGTGGTAGTTTGAAGTTTCCACTATTGGCGGACTTGAGGTAAGTATTCTCGAGTTGCTCCAATACGTGCATGGTTTAATCAAGCAGTGTTTGAAGTACAGCAACAAACGCAGGACTCGGCTTAGTCCGGCCCAAGTGTGGTTTAGAGCGCCGGGAAATATTTGCCCCAATTACTCAAGAATTCACTTAGTCCAAACAACAACGTGCCAAACTTTCCAAACTCCTTTCCAATTTAATACTTTATTTTTATTCCATTTCCTTTCTTGCTATTATCTCCGCTGCCGCTTTTGTTTTAAACACTTATTGAAGAGAACTTATTTTCGCGAAGTTAAATTTATCGTTTTTCAAATTGTTTGAAAACAAAGTTATAGAAAGAAGGTATTCAATTCTACTAGATTTATTGTATTTAAACCCTCGATTATTTATATAATGGGATCCAGGACATGTAAAATTGTTTGGACAAGTTGCATAGAGAAAATATTCACAGGTTTACTAGTCAAATTCTGTTAAGCCTTCGAATACAGTAATAGCAATAAGAGAATTCAGGAAACAAGTAGATTGTTCAAACAAGTTTATAGAGGGGAAGAGTTTGCTAATCCTATGATATTAATATTGATCTCCATCAGATATCATACATAATATTATATTATATTATATATAATATTTATAATGTCAAAGCTAAGACAGATAAAATTGTTTAAACAAATTTATAGAGAGGAAATTTTACACAAGTTTACTAGCATCTCTTATCATGCTTAGTCCCCCAAATATTTATTAAATATGATTGGAGCTATAATGGTAGTCTCGACTAATAAAATTGATTTTGAGTAAAGTTGAAAAATGAAATATTCCTAAGTTTACAAGTTGGATTATCATTAATCCATACACCCGATTACACGTATCCATATTGCTATGGTTATAGTAGAAAAGCATTAAAAGTTAATATTCCTTTTTCTATACATTTTGAATCTTCTGTCGAATTCTATAATTTGTTTTTCCGAGCACAAGCACCCTCCATTCAATAAGTGCATCTGTATATATAGACCCTTGTGCAACATGAAAACAGAATACGTTCACAAAAATTTAATATGCTCGAAAAAAATTTAATTACTCGACTTTTTGATAAAAAGGAATTTATATATTATCGTACAAAGGAGACCTATTTTTGTCTCCTTAATAAAAATCTTAGATGTACCTATAATATAGTTGAAATATCTTGGAGTTTTACATTTTACTTGTGAATAGGGAATAATAAATTTGATTCGTTTGAAGAATATACCAAAAAGAAAAATTATGCTTGATATTAAATATACATTTGACTATTTATTGGCTCAAATATTAAAGCTTATATATTTTACTGACATTTTCATTTCAGAGATTTTAGCCAATTTACTTTCAATGTATGTGTATTTTTATATATATATATATAATATACCTATAAATATGTTAATTCTCTATAAAGAAAATATGTTCAAAAGAAATTTTGATAGATATAAAATATATACATGATGTTTATTTATTATAATTTACATTTATATATGTCTTGATATATGTTTATATAATTATTGCAGAGTTAAAGGAGAAATTAATGTCACATGTTTGCGCCAAAGCCCTGACAGTCACAAGGCCATTAGTATGAATTCAATTAACGGATTAAATGGAATATTATGATGCTCACAAACTGCCATATATCACACACGGGGACATTCCTGAAATGCGTGATGCTTTTATCTAATAAATTTCGCCTTGAAATATTTAATCTCCTACGTGCCTGCTCCTGAGATTACTGGCTTATCTTGTCGTGTGGAGGCAGCGCTGCGCGGGTTAGTGACGTTTCATCTCCTTCCACATGAACAGCCTTCTTTCTTATAATCGTCTTTCACGCTCACACTCTATCTGGATGCTTTCCCGGCTTAACGCAGCCATGTTACGTCCTTTTCCTCTAGCACCCGAAAAAACTTTCCAGACCAATTCCAATATTTGCATTAATTTTTCAAGCGTTTTCGTCTTTATAATATATTCAAAGAATCGAATAGATCGTTGATTTTCCTATTTGTTACTAGGTGATGTTCGTAACAGGATTGGGAACAAATATCTTAACCTTGATGTCCATATTGGTAAATACAGTATATACACTGTATAACAAAAAAAAATCGACGCACCAAGAAGGAGTTGTCAGATTAGGACAAAAATTGGTGTATGTAAAGAGCATATATAGGGGAAAAACGATTAAAATTTCAGAGCAATTAATTGTTTTATTTCGGAGTTGATCGTCACAAATTGAGAATGTCAATATGTCGTTGGACCCTCACTGGCCTGATGTAGCTGCCACCTGGCGTGTCATGGACTGATAAAGATTCCGGATGGTGTGCTGCGGTATTTCTTACCAGTATATATTAAGAGTATTAATACCCATTTATTCTGTATAGTAATGCGAGTAAAAAGAGGTAAGTTTCACATATAAAGGCACATCTAGGTTATCAGCAAGTCCATTGCTCCATCCAACCTCGTAACTCCCATTGTCCGCCTTCTCACCAAGTTAACACAACCGCACTAATCCTTTCTCCAATCTATAAACATATGTGGCCTTGACCACCGCATAGAAATTCTTCTGTTATCGCAATATGCCGAAAACCTTGAGCCACTACTTGCATTTATATTCAGTGAGGCTTGTATGAAACGTGAAAAAAGTTAATTTTTTTAGTTTTCATATCTAGTGCTTTTTATTTGATTCTTCAAATCTTTCGGATGAAGATATCCTAGTCTGAAAAATACCATTCATATATATTATTTGTTAAGTCATTTTGATGAGTAGTGTTTAAAGGAAATTTCATATCTGTATTCTAAAACTTGTTGATAAGAAAAACCAACTTATTTGTTGTGAAGACGATAAATTTAGAGAATATAAAAAGTTATGTTCCCTATTTCATAATATATAATAATAATTCCCAACATATAAATTAATATTTTATTAGATAAAGTTTTTCTTTTTTATATGCGCCTTAGGTATAGCATATTGGGTGTAGGCAAAATATGATGGTAAATATAAAAACAGGTATATATATCGAAAAAAAAATAAAATATAATACATAATTAATATATTCAAAAATTAATATAAATATTCTAAAATTTGATGCACATATAAGAAAAATGTTTTATAAACTACTTTATATGTTCTAAAGGGAATTCATCGGCTGTGACAAATTGTATTTCAAGTAATTTTTCACACTCTCCTTCACTTCCAGCGTGATGGTAATTAGAGAGAAACCAACTCAGAGTTGAATAAAATAATCATATGATGAAATATTATAGGGTTATAACAAAACTTCTCCGTAGTCCGGATTTCTCAAGAGTCGCCAACCTGTTTTTGTAGCAAATAATTGACGGCCATGTGTTAACATGGCAAATATTGCTCTTACGGAGAAGGTTTGCCGAAGGTATTGTCGCATAGCCATTATTTAACCTAAACACCATTCAGAACCTATACTTCGGGTATCGTTTATTCTCAGAAATATTGTCTATGTGATTCGTAAATCTATTTGAACAACTTAATAACGATTATCTTTGTGTCAATATCTCAACTACATTAATAATTTTGTTTCTACCGAATTATTTGTTTATAGTTTTAACTTTCTTTTTCGATTTGAAAGATAATAAATTTAAGTAAACAGATATAAAATAAAAACAATGCAGTGGCTTTTTTTTAAGGAAATGTCTCTCAAAATCATTTTGTTCCACAAACAATAAATAAAAATTTAAACATATTTATGCTATATGCGCACCATATATTGATTAGATTCAAAACCTTTTATTACTGCCTTTATATCATTCCTATGTGCTATAATTTCAATTATTTTTTTAATAACAAATATAATAAAACAATTATTTGAAATAAATATCAAAAGCTTTCGCAATACATTAGGAAAATCACGGCGAGATTCGAACTTTCGTTTTTAAACGAGCCTAAGAATTTACTATTATTTGAAACTATTTTCCATAGAGTTCTACTACAAGGAGAAAACTGTACTAAGAATACTGGAGACTATTGATATGTGGTGCTGAAGACGGTTGATGAAAATACCATGGACTGTGCAATCCACAGACGCAGAGGTGAATTGCTAGGGAGAGAGAGAGCAAATAATCATTATTGTATTCAAATCTCTATCAAACGGCCATTATGGTTCACCCTAAGATGAACAAGTCCTTCAATATCATTCCAGGTGAATCAGTACCAAGGCTGCTGTGACTCCTCGATCAAGCTTCTCAAAATGATCAATAGAATCAAAAGAAACAATCAAAGAAACGAAAACTGAATTGGATAGACCAGTGACAGGTTTTGCCTAGCAGAAAGATTGATTGAAGGACACATTGAAGACCAGATCAAGAGGACGCCTCGTAATACATTTGTGATCCAACTGAAAAAAGAAACTAAATCAGCGTGTTATAATTGGTTGAAGACTTTGATTATGTTTTAATCGTTTTGGAGGAGCTTGATCGAGGAGGCAGCACAACAGCCTTGGGGCTGATTCACCTGGAATGATATTGAAGGGGACTTGTTCATCTTAGGTGAATCCTAATGGCCGTTTGATAGATTTGAATACAATAATAGCACCGTGTCTGGGGCTTACATTGGAGAAACCGCTGAGAAGCTTTGCATTGATTACTTTAAAGTAATTACGAGTTGTTCACTTACTCTTTATTCGCAATGATGATGATTACACCTTATCTAAGAAATGTCTTTTCATTATAAGCAACCTGAAACATCAACAACATGTATCGTTGCCTGATGATAGACAGATCATATTACAGATTTTAGCCGGTTTCATCACTAATAATCCAGGCTCTCCTAATATAATTTTCTCTAAACAGTAGGAACTGTAGAAAAGATAATATAGTGATTTTTCAATCTTTTTATTATATGGAAGCGCTAATTTTTATAAAAATGTATTTGGTAGTTAGATTATGAAGCAGGCAACAGCATGTCCTTCTCTAGTGAGCGCGGGCCGCTCGGTGAGCATGGACAGTGTGATTGGCCGTCAAGAGCCACTTGGCTCACGCGAGAACATCCTCTGGCCTCGAGAAGTTTCTTCCCCCGCACAGGACGATTCATTCAACCACGTGGAAAAAAGAGAGCTCTTGTCGTTTTCCTATGAACTCATAATTAATCCGTCAATTTTATTTAGCCATTTATTCTTCTGGCCGAATTTTATTATTTATTCTCGCGGATTTGTATAGTTAGAAAATATATTCAGCTAGTGGTATTTTTTACATCAGAGACATGTTCACAATGAAAGCAAACTTCTCTTGTGCAAACGATCTATTTGAATATTAACTACTTTTAAAAATCATGAATGATGCTAATGATTGATGGTATTAAATTTTAAAAATGAGTGTCTGATCTCTCTAACTTCGAAGTAGAGTTAACCTCAGAAAAGACTTAAGTACCCATGTTTTTTTGTATAAATTCAAATGTGTGATGTTAGTGTTTCTAATAAATTCCAATTCCCGCATGGCTGCCATCTCAGATTCAACATAGATTGAGAAGAGATAGATCCATCCTGTGGCAATAAAATAAAGAACAAGGAGAGGGAAGCATGGTCGTCTGCTATTTGTTCCATCAACCTCGCTGTTTCAATTAACACTCGGATAATGATGACTCTAACCTCGCTGCACCAAGTCGTTCTGGTGCGTGCACTCAATCTATCTCACACCACTCTATGACGTTTCATTAGAATAGTATTTTTATTCATTTTCTCATAAACACATGGTACAGCCACATTATAATCATGCGACTGTATATATTATCCATTAGTATACACATATAAAGCATATCGATTCTGCCCTTACAAAGATTCAGGATCTCGTTTGGCTACTTGTATTAATAGGCATATAGTAATATTGATTATCAATTAAAAAGCCCTGTAAGATTTATATATGAATAAAACAAAGCATCAAGGGCTGCGTTTCTTTATTAAAATAAATATTCGAGCTTTCGGGCACATACGCCCTTCTACAGGAATTAATAAACAATAATCCAACTAGTTTGAAATAATATTTTATATTTAAATTTAACGTGCATATCCACGATACACGTGCATTTCAATTTGCAAGGCATCCCATCAGACATGTGATATCTTATACTGTGAATGAATTATTTTTATCTTATTTTATTTAAGTCTATTGAATTATATGCTTCTGGTAAATCAATTCTGCGATTTATACAATATTGTATAAATCGCAGAATTGATTTACCAGAAGCATATAATTCAATAGACTTAAATAAAATAAGATAAAATAATTCATTCACAGTATAAGATATCACATGTCTGATGGGATGCCTTGCAAATTGAAATGCACGTGTATCGTGGATATGCACGTTAAATTTAAATATAAATATTATTTCAAACTAGTTGGATTATTGTTTATTAATTCCTGTAGAAGGGCGTATGTGCCCGAAAGCTCGAATATATTTATTTTAATAAAGAAACGCAGCCCTTGATGCTTTGTTTTATTCATATATAATCTTACAGGGCTTTTTCAATTGATAATCAATATTACTATATGCCTATTGAATACAAGTAGCCAAACGAGATCCTGAATCTTTTGGGCAGAATCGATATGCTTTTATATGTGTATACTAATGGTATAATATATACAGTCGCATGATTATAATGGGCTGTACCATGTGTTATTGAGAAAATGAATAAAAATACTATTCTAATGAAACGTCATAGAGTGGTGTTGAGATAGATTGAGTGCACGCACCAGAACGACTTGGTGCTGCGAGGTTAGAGTCATCATTATCCGAGTGTTAATTGAAACAGCGAGGTTGATGGAACAAATAGCAGACGACCATGCTTCCTCTCCTTGTTCTTTATTTTATTGCCACAGGATGGATCTATCTCTTCTCAATCTATGTTGAATCTGAGATGGCAGCCATGCGGGAATTGGAATTTATTAGAAACACTAACATCACACATTTTGAATTTATACAAAAAAACATGGGTACTTAAGTCTTTTCTGGAGGTTAACTCTACTTCGAAGTTAGAGAGAATCAGACACTCATTTTTTAAAATTTAATACCATCATCATTAGCATCATTCATGATTTTAAAAGTAGTTAATATTCAAATAGATCGTTTGCACAAGAGAAGTTTGCTTTCATTGTGAACATGTCTCTGATGTAAAAAATACCACTTGCTGAATATTATTTTCTAACTATACAAATCCGCGAGAATAAATAATTAAATTCGGCCAGAAGAATAAATGGCTAAAAATAAAATTGACGGATTAATTATGAGTTCATAGGAAAACGACAAGAGCTCTCTGTTTTTCCACGTGGTTGAATGAATCGTCCTGTGCGGGGGAAGAAACTTCTCGAGGGCCAGAGGATGTTCTCGCGTGAGCCAAGTGGCTCTTGACGGCCAATCACACTGTCCAGGCTCACCGAGCGGCCCGCGCCTCACTAGAGAAGGACATGCTGTTGCCTGCTTCATAATCTAAATACCAATACATTTTTATAAAAATTAGCGCTTCCATATAATAATAAAGATTGAAAATCACTATATTATCTTTTCTACAGTTCCTACTGTTTAGAGAAAAATTATATTAGAGAGCCTGGATTATTAGTGATGTAACCTGGGCTATAATCTGTAATATGATCTTGTCTATCATCAAGGCAACGATACTTGTTGTTGATGTTTCAGGTTGCTTCTGAATGAAAAGACATTTCTTAGATAAGGTGTAATCATCATCATGTGCCGAATAAAGAGTAAGTGTTCAACTCGTAATTACTTTAAAGTAATCAATGCAAAGCTTCTCAGCGGTTTCTCCAATGTAAGCCCCAGACACGGTGCTATTATTGTATTCAAATCTCTATCAAACGGCCATTAGGATTCACCTAAGATGAACAAGTCCCCTTCAATATCATTCCAGGTGAATCAGCCCCAAGGCTGTTGTGCCTCCTCGATCAAGCTCCTCCAAAACGATAAAACATAATCAAAGTCTTCAACCAATTATAGACACGCTGATTTAGTTTCTTTTTTTCAGTTGGTCACAAATGTATTACGAGGGCGTCCTCTTGATCTGGTCTTCAATGTGTCCTTCAATCAATCTTTCTGCTAGGCAAACCTGTCACATGGTCTATCCAATTCAGTTTTCGTTTTCTTTGATTGTTTCTTTTTGATTCTATTGATCATTTTGGAGAAGCTTGATCGAGGAGTCACAGCAGCCTTGGTACTGATTCACCTGGAATGATATTGAAGGGGACTTGTTCATCTTAGGTGAACCATAATGGCCGTTTGATAGAGATTTGAATACAATAATGATTTATTTGCTCTCTCTCTCTCCCTAGCAATTTCACCTCTGCGTCTGTGGATTGCACAGTCCATGGTATTTTTCATCAACCGTCTTCAGCACCACATATCAATAGTCTCCAGTATTCTTAGTACAGTTTTCTCCTTGTAGTAGGAACTCTATGGAAAATAGTTTCAAATAATAGTAAATTCTTAGGCTCGTTTAAAAACGAAAGTTCGAAATCTCGCCGTGGATTTTCCTAAATGTATTGCGAAAGCTTTTGATATTTATTTCAAATAATTGTTTTATTATATTTGTTATTAAAATATAATTGAAATTATAGCACATAGGAATGATATAAAGGCAGTAATAAAAGGTTTTGAATCTAATCAATATATGGTGCGCATATAGCATAAAGTATGTTTAATTTTTATTTATTGTTTGTGGAACAAAATGATTTTGAGAGACATTTCCTTAAAAAAAAGCCACTGCATTCGTGTTTTATTTTATATCTGTTTACTTATAATTTATTATCTTTCAAATCGAAAAAGAGAAGTTAAAACTATAAACAAATAATTCGGTAGAAACAAAATTATTAATGTAGTTGAGATATTGACACAAAGATAATCGTTATTAAGTTGTTCAAATAGATTTACGAATCACCATAGACAATAGTTTCTGAGAATAAACGATACCCGAAGTATAGGTTCTGAATGGTGTTTAGGTTAAATAAATGGCTATGCGACAATACCTTCGGCAAACCTTCTCCGTAAGAGCAATATTTGCCATGTTAACACATGGCCGTCAAATATTTGCTACAAAAACAGGTTGGCGACTCTTGAGAAATCCGGACTACGGAGAAGTTTTGTTATAACCCTATAATATTTCATCATATGATTTATTTATTTCAACTCTGAGTCTGGTTTCTCTCTATTTACCATCACGCTGGAAGTGAAGGAGAGTGTGAAAATTACTTGAAATACAATTTGTCACAGCCGATGAATTCCCTTTAGAACATATAAAGTAGTTTATAAAACATTTTTCTTATATGTGCATCAAATTTTAGAATATTTATATTTAATTTTTGAATATATAATTATGTATTATATTTATTTTTTATTTTCGATATATATACTCTGTTTTTATATTTACCATCATATTTTGCCTACACCCAATATGCTATACCTATGGCGCATATAATAAAAAGAAAACTTTATCTAATAAAATATTAATTATATGTGTGGGAATTATTATTATATATTATGAAATAGGGACATAACTTTTTATATTCTCTAAATTTATCGTCTTCACAACAAATAAGTTGGTTTTTCTTATCAACAAGTTTTTAGAATACAGATATGAAATTTCCTTTAAACACTAGCTCATCAAAATGACTTAACAAATAATATATATGAATGGTATATTTTCAGACTAGGATATCTTCATCCGAAAGATTTGAAGAATCAAATAAAAAGCACTAGATATGAAAACTAAAAAAATTAACTTTTTTCACGTTTCATACAAGCCTCACTGAATATAAATGCAAGTAGTGGCTCAAGGTTTTCGGCATATTGCGATAACAGAAGATTTCTATGCGGTGGTCAAGGCCACATATGTTTATAGATTGGAGAAAGGATTAGTGCGGTTGTGTTAACTTGGTGAGAAGGCGGACAATGGGAGTTACGAGGTTGGATGGAGCAATGGACTTGCTGGATAACCTAGATGTGCCTTTATATGTGAAACTTACCTCTTTTTACTCGCATTACTATACAGAATAAATGGGTATAATACTCTTAATATATACTGGTAAGAAATACCGCAGCACACCATCCGGAATCTTTATCAGTCCATGACACGCCAGGTGGCAGCCTACATCCAGGCCAGTGAGGGTCCAACGACATATTGACATTCTCAATTTGTGACGATCAAACTCCGAAATAAAACAATTAATTGCTCTGAAATTTTAATCGTTTTTTCCCCCTATATATGCTCTTTACATACACCAATTTTTGTCCTAATCTGACAACTCCTTCTTGGTGCGTCGATTTTTTTTTGTTATACAGTGTATATACTGTATTTACCAATATGGACATCAAGGTTAAATATTTGTTCCCAATCCTGTTACGAACATCACCTAGTAACAAATAGGAAAATCAACGATCTATTCGATTCTTTGAATATATTATTATAAAGACGAAAACGCTTGAAAAATTAATGCAAATATTGGAATTGGTCTGGAAAGTTTTTTCGGGTGCTAGAGGAAAAGGGACGTAAACATGGCTGCGTTAAGCCGGGAAAGCATCCAGATAGAGTGTGAAGCGTGAAAGACGATTATAAGAAAGAAGGCTGTTCATGTGGAAGGAGGATGAAACGTCACTAACCCGCGCAGCGCTGCCTCCACACGACAAGATAAGCCAGTAATCTCAGGAGCAGGCACGTAGGAGATTAAATATTTCAAGGCGAAATTTATTAGATAAAAGCATCACGCATTTCAGGAATGTCCCCGTGTTGTGATATATGGCAGTTTGTGAGCATCATAATATTCCATTTAATCCGTTAATTGAATTCATACTAATGGCCTCTTGTGACTGTCCAGGGCTTTGGCGCAAACATGTGACATTAATTTCTCCTTTAACTCTGCAATAATTATATAAACATATATCAAGACATATATAAATGTAAATTATAATAAATAAACATCAGTATGTATATATTTTATATCTATCAAAATTTCTTTTGAACATATTTTCTTTATAGAGAATTAACATATTTATAGTATATTATATATATATATATATAAAAATACACATACATTGAAAGTAAATTGGCTAAAATCTCTGAAATGAAAATGTCAGTAAAATATATAAGCTTTAATATTTGAGCCAATAAATAGTCAAATGTATATTTAATATCAAGCCATAATTTTCTTTTTGGTATATTCTTCAAACGAATCAAATTTTATTCCCTATTCACAAGTAAAATGTAAAACTCCAAGATATTTCAACTATATTATAGGTACATCTAAGATTTTTATTAAGGAGACAAAAATAGGTCTCCTTTGTACGATAATATTAAATTCCTTTTTATCAAAAAGTCGAGTATATTAAATTTTTTTCGAGCATATTAAATTTTTGTGAACGTATTCTGTTTTCATGTTGCACAAGGGTCTATATATACAGATGCACTTATTGAATGGAGGGTGCTTGTGCTCGGAAAAACAAATTATAGAATTCGACAGAAGATTCAAAATGTATAGAAAAAGGAATATTAACTTTTAATGCTTTTCTACTATAACCATAGCAATATGGATACGTGTAATCGGGTGTATGGATTAATGATAATCCAACTTGTAAACTTAGGAATATTTCATTTTTCAACTTTACTCAAAATCAATTTTATTAGTCGAGACTACCATTATAGCTCCAATCATATTTAATAAATATTTGGGGGACTAAGCATGATAAGAGATGCTAGTAAACTTGTGTAAAATTTCCTCTCTATAAATTTGTTTAAACAATTTTATCTGTCTTAGCTTTGACATTATAAATATTATATATATATATATATATATATATATATGTATGATATCTGATGGAGATCAAATATAATATCATAGGATTAGCAAACTCTTCCCCTCTATAAACTTGTTTGAACAATCTACTTGTTTCCTGAATTCTCTTATTGCTATTACTGTATTCGAAGGCTTAACAGAATTTGACTAGTAAACCTGTGAATATTTTCTCTATGCAACTTGTCCAAACAATTTTACATGTCCTGGATCCCATTATATAAATAATCGAGGGGTTTAAATACAATAAATCTAGTAGAATTGAATACCTTCTTTCTATAACTTTGTTTTCAAACAATTTTGAAAAACCGATAAATTTAACTTCGCGAAAATAAGTTCTCTTCAATAAGTGTTTAAAACAAAAGCGGCAGCGGAGATAATAGCAAGAAAGGAAATGGAATAAAAATAAAGTATTAAATTGGAAAGGAGTTTGGAAAGTTTGGCACGAGTACGTTGTTTGGACTAAGTGAATTTCTTGAGTAATTGGGGCAAATATTTCCCGGCGCTCTAAACCACACTTGGGCCGGACTAAGCCGAGTCCTGCGTTTGTTGCTGTACTTCAAACACTGCTTGATTAAACCATGCACGTATTGGAGCAACTCGAGAATACTTACCTCAAGTCCGCCAATAGTGGAAACTTCAAACTACCACATTTCTTCAAACTTGGTTTCAGTCGTAGCAGAATATCCCTTATATGAAGCTCGAAAAGAATATTAATTCGTGTAATGTATAGTTTGGAAGTTTGTGTATGTGAAAAGAAATTTATGAATATAACGTGTTATAGAATTTTATTAGTATTTAGTTGTTCCCAGGATTGTGGACTTGCTTTGAGATATTCAAAATGAATTTGTACTTTCCTCTCATTTTATAGAGGAGGATTTCTGACGATGAGTTCGCCATTCACGCAGTCAAATGGTGTCTACCTATCAGTAGAGAATTCCACAAATTAGATTGCCAAGAAGGGAAACAATATCTTATCTTCTACGCACTTATCCTACCTGATATCACCCTAGTACCTCTGCCCATTTCCAACGCTCAATAAGAAAAGATATGTAAAGTTTGAAACACGGGTTCTAGAAAGCCATATCTACCTATAGGCTTGGTTACTATTTTGGACATCAATTAAGTCTTAATTAATAGGTGGATATTGTTTTTGTATTATTTCTCTGTATATGAAGTTTATGTTTTGATTTAATCAACAAAGAATCAAGGGTTTCGTTTCTTTTCTTATTTATTTTATTTCTCGAGATTTCGGGTCAATATGCCCTTCAACACGGAGATCTTGAAGTACAACTTCACGCAGGGTTGAGGTTGTACTCCAAGATCTCCGTCTCGAAGGGCATATTGACCCGAAATCTTGAGAAATAAAATAAATAAGAAAAGAAACGAAACCCTTGATTCCTTTTTGATTAAATCGAAGCGTAAAAGAAGGGAAGAATCTATATTATAAAGTATATATGCAAAAAATATGTAAATAATGATTTGTCAAATATGTAGAGAGAGACAAAGCATTAATTAATTCAAGTTAAAGACTTCATCAACTTTTTATAAAGGTTTATTGTTACTTGAATTTTATAAAAAGGTTGATTAAGTCTTCAACTTGAATTTATCAAAATCCAACCCTATAATTATCGTATTCACTATAGTAAAGGTATGTTTTTAAATACTATAGACCAATAAGGTTTTTCGAATCTGTGTAGAAACAGTGCGCGTGTGCCTGACACGCTTTGTATAGTTACTATTTTATGAAGATTGCTTTATTTTGTGACAAATAGCAAAAAATAAACCTTTAAAAAAAGTATTATTGCTTGATAAAATCTAAATATATTTCTAAAAAGAAATTCTTGTAGATTTATACACACATAATTAGGGTTATATTAATTATTACCGGACATTCCAGTGACTCTAAGTCCAATTAGGACCAAATTTAGATTCAAATATTCGCTCGGTAACCAATCTGTCAAGTAAATTTATACTTATGCTGAAAAAAATTGTGATATATTCAGCGTCAAATATAAACAACTTGTTTTTGTTAAAATATAAAAAACATATGTCTCTTTTACAACAAAAGGTTTAAGAGCATTTTTTATAATTTATAAACATTATATAATAAAAACCGATATGTACCTAAATATAATATTTTAATTGTTTAAAATCTGTTTAATTTCTTTCATTATAAAGAGATAAAATAGGTTTTGTGTTTATATACTTTACGTTAGTGAGAGAAATGTAGAGAGGATTTCACACATCAACACAAATAATTTAATCTTCTATTATTTCCAGTGACGCTGAATCATTGTCTGATAATCGAGTGGAGTGGATCCCAATGATAACGTTCGCGATGGTTGAAACCAGTCTTTAGTTGATATTCAGTTGGAAGTTGGAAAACACAGTTGTTTTTATCTGGATATGACTCATAGGAAATTTTTGGAAATAATCAATAAAAATTAGACATCATTCAATATAACTCACACTGTAAACGTAGTTTTATCGCGATTCCAAAAAAAAAATTGTGTTTTCAATTTTGGTTATTCGTAGCAATTTTGTAATAATCAAATATATGCACGTCTCTTTCTCATATATGTGAAGATGAGAGAGCGGTTGTTATTAATAAAAATATTTTGAAAGGAATATATTATCCATAATAATTGGAACACTAAGCATATTTTTCTATGTAATTCAAATATGAAAATACGGTGATTTAAGTTGTCAGCCATCATCAATAAAGATTTTTTCAGAAAATACGTTTGTGCTTAAAACGTGATTAAAAATTATAAATATTTATTAATTATATATATATATCCCTATATTATATATATGCATGAATATTTATTTAGAAATATAAAACAAATATAAATAGACTTTACATAGCTCATATCTCTATATGCCACTACTCGATGTATGCAGAAAACAACTGAGAAACGTTATGATAAACTATCGTCATATGAAATTGTTCTTAAAATGAGGTATTCCGTAGAAAGCAGGTTGTAGCCTCGAGGTCCATCTTAAATTTTTACAAAAATCCGACAGCCTTGTTTGACGACTTTGCTGTATTTACAAAGACCTTTCAACGGAGTATCGGAGGTAATAAAATATTTAAGAAATCGAAGATACTCTAGTCTATAGCCTAAAAATATTTATAGAGGTTTAAATTGGATTTTAAAATATTTAGAGAGAGGAAAAGGTTGATCTTTGTGTACCAAGATACATAGAATGCTATCCGAATTAATGTTCTCCAATGAAGAATGCCATGTTAAAACTCCTAGAAACCTGCGGTAGAAAGAAGGTCAACAGCCGGTTTAAGAATGACCAGAAAGTGAAAGTAGGCCGATCGCACGGTGGCAATCTTGAATTATCTGGCGCCTGATGATAACTCAGGGCCAAACCACGGCACATATGGGGCCTTCTTCATCATTGACATTAGCAGGTTCCTTTCTTCATTACTAGAATTTCTGGTATTTAATGATGCTGCTTTGGGTATCTATTCTATATTTTGAATGGCGATACAACACCTTAAACCGTGGTTCCAAAAAAGTGCGTCATTCTGCGTGTTGGAATTTCTATTAAAATTTTCGGATTTTAAAAATCAAACAATGTTTTTTTTTGGAGGGGGGGGACATGGTTTTTAAATTTTCATCAATATATTAATTTTAATTTAACGGAGTTGGCTACTAACTTTGATAAAGTACATCGTTGGGGCAAAATAAATGGGGGGGAGGTGGAAACCTTGGCTTTAATAAAACTAGTTATTTTAGTAATTTGAAACAAAGTAAGGTGAAACGCTAAAAGGAATGATGATAAAAAATTATCAAAATTTCTTCTTTAGAAAAAAGGAAAAAAGAGACTTAAAAGCACCAAAGAAATTTAAACCAAGTATTTTACCTCAAAAATAACAAGAGCTATTAGGAAACGTATCCAATGTTAACCAAAGCCTTTTTCAAAATAAAAATAAGTCAATTATCTCTAATTCTACAAAATTTTGAAAATTATTTTGTTTTTGTTCTGAGAGAGAAAATAGAAAATAGAAGGAAAGAAAATGTCCAATCTAATGTTTGCTTCATCGAATATTGTCCATAAATAAAATTGCATTAACATTAATAAGATATAATGAAAATTTTGTGACAATATTTTTAACCCTACAATGAAAAACAACTCAAATAATACGGACAAATTTATGAAGACTTCAGACACAATTGCAGTTTGGATAAACAATCCTGTAGGTGTATGACGAAGTCACAGGAGTACCACGACGCTTCAATTTATTGAAGGTTCAACCATATGGAATATGATGTAAAGTATTAATGAGAAAGAAGAGGGAAAGATGCTGAAGTCCCTGCTTTTTCCTGGTAGAAGGAATCCATCAAAGGACGCTACTGGCCATAAACCTGACATAGTATGAACTTCATGATGATTATAATAAGAACAACAAGTTCCATAAACTCGGAATGAGCTGCGTATGTGAATATTGTGAAATCCTCGAACGATATCATTTTATTCTCTATACATAGCTTCTTTTTTCTAATACTGATTTCTTGTGGCTTTTGTGCTTGCGCCTGCGCGGAAAATATTTTACCATTATTATTATAAAAGAAGTATCATACGACGACTACCCAACTCATAAGAGGGGGAATGTAAAATACTCATCGTGAAGGCTTCAACTCTATTAATCGTATGCAGAAGATGACCAATATTTTCATTTCAAGAAGTATTGTAAGGCATGATAAACATCAATATTAATAATGAGAATCTTTACTTTTGACTTTTTGCCTTAGTTTATTGTGAAACTCCCTTCCAAGAGCACAAAACAAAAAAGTAATTATATTCGCCTGCATATATTAAAATTGAATATGTTTTGATAAAATTCAACATATTATCTTTCAAAATTCAACAACATATTATCTTTCAAAATATTTTTGACGCACTAATAGCGCGCTTTCTTTACATTGATGAGAAAATATTTTCAGCATACATAACTTTATACTGTTCTTCTTATAGTTCCTGAAGATTCAATATTTAAAAATGCCTAATTTTTATTGAAGGTTCAATCATATGGAATATGATGTGAAGTATTAATGAGAAAGAAGAGGGAAGGATGCTGATTTTTTCTTTCGAACAAGAAATCCTTAAAGAATTGAAAAATACGCTAATTAGGTCTTCATTACTTGTGGCAGATTTGTCATAGCGCGAATGTCGTTTTTTGATTACCCTAATTACAGGAATAATTAATCGCCAATTACGTATACAGTATCATTATCTAAGACTACAAATCAATATTTAGAGAAGGTTTGAAAATATTCAAATAAAATTTTATGCATCTAATATTTACTCTTTTTTAAAAAATACATATTTCTTACTTTGAGTAGAAATATATCGAATGAAAGTAGCTTCAAAATATTAAAGGTAAAATCTGAAATATCGAAGAGGTATTTTTTATTATATATTACACATTTCCGAATAAATAGATGTAAAATAAAATGTTTTATAAAACTAGAGGGAAATCCTTCCTCCCTCTCTTGGATTTATTTCCCCGGTTCTCAAAGTAAAATAAACACAAGGCGTCGTCTTTATTTGTGGCTGATATAAGGATGAATATTCAAATGTGATTCCAATTTATGGGAAAATTTGGACTTTGATACAGTTGTTTACAAGGACGAATTGATACAGGAAATCTATCAACATTTAAATGAAATCTTCTTGGGCTATAGTAGGGATTTGTGGGTGACGTTTGTATTAAATGTCAATGTATCGAGTTTAATCTTTCCCGAGGCTCGAAGGAATTTTCAATCTTCTACCCATTAGATGCACTTACAATGCCCCACATAGACAATTGCAATGTAAATATTTACACCAGTTTAAAGAAGATAATAAAAGTTTGAAAATAGCTTAAAAAAAACTTTTCGCATTTTATTTGACTTTTGGAATCTCCATTATATAAAGAAAAAACTTTAAAATTCTAAAGATTTCATTGTTTACGTGTCGTCTTGTTAGAAAAGTAACACAGCCGACTTTATTTGTTCCCGAAAGTAAGATATTTTTTTAGAAAAGAATTTATATAAATAATTAATTTCTGAGAACAATATTTATATAATAAGAATTTTTGAAATAATAAATTACATAAATATATAAATGTTTCTGAAAACATTTACAATTGATATTAAAATGTTTCAAATCATCAAAATTATTTATGATTATTTGTGAAATAAAAATTAAAGAAAAAATTATGTCTCAAAAATTAAAATAATCATATTTTGCGAATTATAATTCTTGACTTTGAGCCAATTGTTTTAAAATTTAAGATAAGAACTTCTAACTTCTAAATGTTTTTTTAAACTTATAAAGGCCAGTTTAACCTTTACTTAAAGGGAGAGGTGCCTCCCTTGGTATATATATTTTATGTTTAAAATATTTTTATCTTGTTCTCTCTCATATTTTTGACAAAAACATTTAGAGACTTTCAGTTGGCCTATTCTTTTTTTTTTTTTTGAGCGAACTGATTTTAAACGCCATCTTCTTAGGCAAATGCAGCCACGTTTTAAAATAAAAGTAGTTTTTAGAGGTTATGCGATTGAATTTTTCACGATTGAGTCGTTTTAAGATGCTTAAAGATTCAATTAAAAATTTATTTTATTTGTTTTTTTCTTATTTTTCTCATTTTTCATCTCTATGCCAACAACAGGTCTTTGGGAGCCAATCTCGATATGACCATTTCTGTATCCAATAATCCCTTCTAGTCAGTGCTAAGTGAGAGCCATCATTACCTGGTTTTTGGCTACGACGTGATTAACCACTATATTAGCAAAAGATATATGAGTTAAGAAAGCCTTCATGAAATTGGAAGGGTAATTCAAAATTCCAAAGAGACAAATTCATAACAAAAAATTATGACGCAAGGTTAAAGTCGTATAAGGTTAAGACTCTACCTATGAGACAGAGGATCTGCCATTACTTGATATTCCTAAGGATTAGCGGTCTATCAAGTTCTTTGCTAAATTCTATGGACCTATCGGTGTGGTGGCTAGAATGTCTGAAGTAATGTTCAGAGTGCGGAGAGTCAATATGCATGATGAACAAGTTGTAAGTGTTGACAGGATGAATGCATTCAGGGGCATGCTCACAGAAAGCCCACAGCTGCTAGACATCATAATTATCCTTCGTAAAGAATGATTCCGTTAACTTGGGAAGGAAGAAGAGCCTCTCGTATTCCTTTTATAATAAGTCTGAGACTTTTCACGATGAGAATGTAGATTCGCATAGCAAATGAAAAAAAAAAGTTTCATATATTTCGTTTTCCACACATATTTGATTATTTTTAGCTCGAGTTATTGAATATAATAAATAGAAACAAAACAGGTAGATGTGAAAGAAAACTGTATAGAACATCCCATATTTATCTTAATATTTTTTATTTTACCAAAGAAATTTCCAGCAATTCGTAATTATTACAAAGTATACATTTGAAGTTTATCATTTTGAAATATGTGAAAATATATTGAAATGTTTATTTGAAAGTAAATTCTTATGTATATCGTAAATTGTGCACTTAAATTGGAAAGGAACATAAGTGATCTGTCTCTGAGTAAATAAAGATATAACAAGGGAGAGGGACTGGGTTTCCGGAAACAGGAAGGAGATTAAGAAATCCTTTCATTCCGAATCCTATCAAGATGTTGTATCTCTTGAGCGATGAAAAACTCTGCGATAGCGCGACATCAAATTTCTTCTTCCTCGATTTCGACAGCTCTGCTAGATGGGGGCGAGAACCCTCAGTCATTCCTTTAATGTAAAATTTCCTAATTTCATCCTTCCCATCTCTCGATAAGGAGAAGGTGAAATATTGAAGCCACGTAGGAGATTTCACATGCTTTATACGTCAGACGAAGAGTTAGGAAACTTTTCAAAACTTTAAAAAGAAGTTTATAGAAGTGTTTTGTAAAATATATGTTCTTACAAACGACTTATATTGCAAAATATCACTTTTCATATCTTTGAAAATTTCAGACAGTATATCTTTTTTACATATCATTATAAGTATTGATCACTTTTTATAGTATATAATTTTCTTTGAATATTTCTTAAATAAATACTAGAGTCAAAGTTCATGGTTCCTTTATATCTTCACATTTAATTATAAGCCTAATAGAATAGTGTAAAGCTCTAAGAAGTAAAAATAAAGAAATCTTTCCCATTATTTAACGAAATATAAATTTTGTGGAAATTCAATAACGACTCTTTGTGAAAGCAAAGTTTCTGGTATCCATCTAAAGATTGCTACTATTGCGAAAAAAGATCTTTGGTCACAAAACTTTTCTAATAACGCAAACAATTATCAAAAAGAAAATACGTTCTGAGATATTTTTGCTTCGAGAGAATAGATCCGGGTATCTATTTATGTGATCACTTTAGAGAGATCGATTAGGATCTTTCTAAGAAAAGATAATTATAGAAAATGGCGGTAATAAAGGACTTGGAACTTATTGAGCTGTTTTCATGAAAATATCGAAATCTAACAACACACTGAACCTATATAGAGGGATTCAACATAATTTTTCCTCTATGTAAAATATATTGTAAAGAAAATATATTAGGGTGGTATCTATTGGATATATAAGTGAAGGAAGGAAAGATGATTAGTGACTTAGTCATCCTTCTGCTATATAGTTAACAATCAGAATAAACTTTTGCCTTAATACATCTCGTGGTAGATTGTTCTATTAGTCTAAAACAGGGGTGGCGAACCTGCGGCCTTAAGGCGGCATGTGGCCTTTTCTTGCCCAAGTTGTGGCCTTTTCATAAATTCAAAATTATAATTTTTGTTTCGCAGTTTTCAATTACTTTCATTATTTTATTGAAAATATCTAATACGAATGTCATATATTATATAATATATATATATATATATATAATTTTTGATCCAATATATGCCTTTTTAATTAAATATATATATATATATATATGGATGCGGCCTTCTCAAAAAAAGGTAAAATGAAAATTGGCCTTCTAATATAAAAAGGTTCGCCACCCCTGGTCTAAAATATCACTTACAGAAACCAAACGCTGGATTCAATTCCAAAAGAAAGCAGATTTACATAAATTGTATGAATTGCCTGATTCTTGCATATGTCTAATAACTGCAATGAATAGTGCAAGTAACCTGCACCTTGTAAGTGCGAAGTTGAACAGTTTCTAAATGTTTTGTTAAATTGTGCTCTTATAGTGCTTTATTTATCTCGATTAAAATGGTCTATACAAGGTGTAGTGTCCTCAAGTGTTTTTTTAATGTGTGTGCTGTGTGTGTGAAAGAATACATTTAGGTTGTGTGTATAATCGTGGAAAACTCAATTATTTTCCAAAAATTCAGTCCCTCAGTAAATAATATGTTATTTAAAATAAACCTATCATTTTAAAAGTTGAAATGGTTTGTACAGGTATAGACAAGTGAGGAACTTTTAATGAAACTAGTTTTGATCCTAGTGAACTGTGAGTATAATACACACAATTTTATTTACAATATGTATGTGTTCTATTGTATTTATAAAATATTGTTTAATAGTACAGCAAATGTCTTTTCTTTTTGTAATCGGTAACTAAAATATTGATTTGGATTTTGTTTCTGTTGTATCCTGTGACTATAAACCTTGAACAACCAACCTGGGAGAGGATGGTCGGGTCCACGGCTTCTCATGTAGGTGGCGAAATGCCCATTTGTTCTGATGCTAGTCCGAGGCCGAGTCTCGCGCTCGGCCTTCTCTCCTGAAAACACACAGGTTCTTTATAAGAATGGCTCTCCTCAACATAAAATCGTTTCTTCGTTAAATTCATTCCTCTGAACAAACTCAACTTCTTCGTTCGATTATTTCTCCTGAACACAGCTTCTTCGTTAGGTTATCCCTTTTAAGAACACAAACATCGCCATCCCGAAAACATTCAGCTCCATCGTTATGTTAGCCCTTTTGGGAACAGAAACATCGTTATCCTGAACACACTCATCTCCATCGTTAGGTTATCTCTTCTGAGGAAACAAATATTGTTCCTTCCTTAGGCTTGTTCTCCTTACAGCACACAGATACTTGTTAGGGTAGTTTTCCTGAACACACACTCAGCTCCCTCGTTAGGTTAGCCCTTTTGAGAACACAGGAATCGTTATCCAGAAAACATTCAGCTCCATCGTTATGTTAGCCTTTTTGAGAACAGAAACACCATTATCCCGAACACGCTCAGCTCCCTCGTTAGGCTAGCTTTTTTAAGAACAGAAACATCGTTATCTCGAACACACTCAGCTCCATCGTTAGGGTAGCCCTTTTGAGAACGGAAATATCATTAACCCGAACACGCTCAGCTCCATCGTTAGGCTAGCTCTTTTGAGAACAGAAACATCGTTATCTCGAACACACTCAGCTCCATCGTTAGGCTAGCCCTTTTGAGAACAGAAACATCGTTATCCCGAACACACTCAGCTCCATCGTTAGGCTAGCCCTTTTGAGAACAGAAACATCGTTATCCCGAACACACTCAGCTCCATCGTAGGATTGTTGTAGCATTTGGTGTCTTTGTTCATAAATAAAATTATTATATCTATAATATATAGACAAAATATGTACAATTGAAGTTTTAAGAAATTCTCATTTATATTTAAAAACACTTTGAAAATAGAGCAATCCATTAAATATTTAAAAACATCTTAATGATTATTTATGTTGTTTTGGAAGAAATTATTTTTAAATTATCGCTATCATAATGAATTTATACTTCCAGCAAAAATGACCGAACGTAGCGATCATTGAAAATTGAAGAGTATAAAGAAATATAATTAATTATTAAAAGTATTTTCTACGAGATACAAAGAAACGCTAGCTCAGTTCTCCAGCAAGTACAGCGAGGAAATCCACCCTCTGATATACGTATATAAATAACGCAGGGCGGGTAGGGGGTGCGCCAGTGGGGGTCGGACCTCCATCTCCTAGTAAAATCCAAATATTTAATTAATCCGATACACACAGAGTTTACTTAAGGATTATAAACAGTAACGATATCTTCTAAATGCAAGTCACAGTAAACTAACTTTAAAAATGCATATATTCCTTTAAAAGGAAACCCATTAAAACCCATCAAATGCGTTTATTTTAGAGTTATCTGTGGTTTTTGTGTTTAATTAACGTTGAGTTTGCTGTGTGTAAACATGCGCTCTTCTGCGTCATGAATTTATTAAACGTATGTACCCTTCTTGTAAAATTAGCAAATTACCCAGTATTTTTGTTCGAATAATTTATACAGGTGTAATTTATTATTAAGGCTTTATTAAAATTTTAAATTCAATTTGATTTATCTCTGAACAACGAAATTGGAAATAGAATTTTAAAATAATTTAGGTTTTACTTTTTTGAGCTGAAGCAGGCGGCCTAGGCCTACTATGTTATTCTATCAATAGAGTGCAGAGGTCACCTTTTACTGCTACATCTGTCTGGCCCTTGCTTGGTCTTTCTTTGCCGCGAATTTAATATATATGTGTGCAATATATTATTGTTGAGATAGAGAGGTTATTTTCTGGTTTGTTTTGATTTCATGATAATTTAAGCAATAGTATGCATACAATACCTTTTTCGGCAATTGTTATATTAAATATAAGTAGTAAGTAGAGGTATATTGATTGAGTATATATATATATAGTCATGATATAATATATATAAAGTGTTACCGTTTTTCACTGATAATTTGATAAAGAAATACCTGACTTAAGGCGTGAAGAATAAAGAAAAGAAAATATTACGTATTTACATATCTACAAAAAGATTTGAGCCGGCCAAAAGAAAACAACAACAAGGGATTTATATAGGTCCAAAGCCGCGACATCAGGCGGTCGACTATATAGAGTGTTTGTTCTATAATGGAAAATATAATTTTAAAATAAAATAATTTTTATAACACACATTTACAATGTGTGACATTTGGTCACACACCAGCATATGTTATACAAATAACCCTTCTCGTGCATCTCGCGCATGATTTGCTTACAAGGAGTTTGATTTTCTAGAAGAAGATAGGCAAACGGCCTCATTGAAATATCGAATTTTGTTTTTTAATAAATATATTTGATCCAAATTATGCCTTCATTTAATGTATCAAAAATGGATTGCTCGATATTCAACATATATATAGCGGGAGCTTTGCACCGCAGAACTGTATTGAACCAGATTACTGGAAGATTAATAACGAACGGTGAAGTACTTCTTTATTGAAGATTTTGTTATTGGTCTTCTATCGATATATATACCGAATGATTATCGTCCACAGACACACACAGTAATTAACATTTAATGGACTTGCAATTAGCAATATCAGAACAACATTGTAATGGATATGACATCCATATTGAAATGTTAAGTAATAAAGGTATAAGTAAAATTGACACATTTTAGATTCTCATATTTCTCTGTCATTTAACAAGATCTATTAACATATTTTAATCCGAATTCATTCGTTCACCTACCATCATATTCAATAATCTTAAATATTTTTATTTTTTTTTAAGTTATAGAATAGTTTAAAAAAACAATCGGGTTAAATTCAAACATATTTAATAAACCATGTTAAGTTACAAATAAATATAAAAATCCAGAATGTCAATTCAATATATACTCTTTTTTTAATTGATATTTTTAGGTCTTTTTATGATGATTTTTAAGAGTATAATCCGTTATTTTATGTCATTTTGTCAATATATTATTAGAATATTAATAGGATAACATATAACATGCTCATGCGCTAGATCTATAATACTAAATGAGTTTACATTTATCATGAATGTCATTTCCAAGGACGATTTGATAAAGTGTGTTTCAGAATGTTCATTTTTAGAGAGTAGAAAAGTAGTTTACACATGCGGGATTTGACCTGCCGTTTTTACGCCAAAGGTTAACATGTTGACAAGCCGGCAAAATATTGTTCTTTTAGAATGTATAACATAGTGTTACGAGAAGAACACTTGCAACCTCCGCCAATAGATGGCGCTTTCGCCTGTTTCGCTTCTGAAACTGATGTGGGAATCGCCGGCTGCTGTGGTCCTGTTTCCTGGGGAAAACTTACACTTACACTTTTATATTGGCCCTAGGGGTAACATAATGTAAATACCCGTTGATTGTTATCCCATTAATATGTAATGTTTAGTAGTAAAAGACTATAAAAGTTAGTGTTTGAAGTCTCCGTGCCGCCTGCTGTTGTTCCTATCGCCGTCATCGTTGCTGCTACTCTTCTGGACGTCTTTAGGTGGCCTGCAGGGAAGAGCAACGGGAGTCCGAGCAGGTGATCCACGGCGGAAGAAGCGGCGTCGTCGCAAAGAACCCAGAGGGTCAAGCCGCGACAATATTTTCCCCATTATATATGTTCTTTAAAGGGAAATATATATTATCCTCAAGGCAAAAATAATTAGTTAAGTGTGCTGCTTTGTGTTATGTATAGGCGTATGTGTCTTAGTGTTTGTGAAGCTATTGCTTGTTAAAGCAAATAATTCTATTTCATCTCAAACCTCTACTGAAATTCAGATGAAAATAATTATCTCAGCCTTAGGTTCTGTTAAATTTAGAGTTTCAGTTATATTTTCATAAGTACATTTGTGTAGTTTCTATTACATGAGATCATATAAGAGGGTAAATTTCTAGCCATATATAGATGCGCGCTTTGATAAAGCATGACGAATCAATACACCTCAAAATTCTGGAAACCTTTATTTTTATAAAAGTTTAAAACCATGATTAATTACACTAAATATTTTATTAAAAGATGCAACGAATATATTTAAGATGGGGATAATGGTATTCAAAATTTGTGAAATTGGTTGTTCTGATCATACATAAATAAAGCGTTGAATAGAAAACGTCAAAGAGATTTGAATGTGCCGCGAGTATGCTCGAGTTTATAAATAGAGCATAGCAGGTAGACTTGCAAATTACCAGAGCTTTTCGGAATCCTAAAATTAGAAAACAATAGCTCATTGGGAGACCAACATTTATAGCCGACATTAGAAGCCAATTAATCCGGCCTTCGTCACGCGAGCCTTAGCGGTGCCAAGTTCAGACCAGTCAATACACTCACGCTGCAAACTTATACACCTTTCTATTTCCTGATTCGTCTGTATTTTAAATAAAAGAAATAGCTACATTGCTTCAATCAACATTCAAATCAATTTAAAAATCTCTCTTTCTTTCTCTCTCTCATTAGAGAGATAATTAAATGAAGCAAAAAAATCGGTTCCAATGAGAAAGAAACGTAAATATTTTGAACCAAAGTCTAGTTTTTCCACTAGAGCCTTATTTATAAACAAGAATTCACAACCCATCTGTGGAACCAGAAACATGGTTCTGGATAAGATTACACTACGCCTCAACCAATGCAAATTCGGAGGACACCCCGTTATGCATACGTGGCCGGACAGTCACATCTGAGGCATCAGCATCCGCGACATTGAACAACAAAGTATTCTATCAATGGCCATTATTTTTTCCTCTTTCTATTTGGGCTGTAAAAATTAATTTATTTTATAAAACTATGTTAATTTTCATTAGAGAGAGCAATCAAACATGGCCTCCAAGTACGCCCACAAATCCATGATCCATCTTTGAAACCAGAACGCTGGTTCTGGACAAGAATCTACACGCTATCAAGATACGTCACTTCCGTCCTCTAATCCTACGCGCGCTGTCACATGACCCAACCACGCCTTTAGCAAGCTTACATTCAACCTACGCTAAACTTGAAGTATATAAAGAAATAAAAATCCTATTCTTTTCTAAATATACTCTCTCACACATATAAATATATATTAAGAATAAAATTTATTTCTCATAGCACACATATATAATGCGCAATAATAAATGACTCCCTTCGGTATATATTTTGAAATCCTTGTGAAAATAGTGTTATAAGAGCTAGAATCCAACACATAATTTTCCAAATATTTAAAATATTTCGACTCTAGTAGCGAGAGCCTGCGTAATATTTTGCTTCGCTCCCTCTACGGCCTTGTTACAGCCCCATACCGCACATAAATCCTTATTAGCCCAGACGGGCGGCCGTTAGCATTCCTCACAAAGGCTCCGAGACAAATGGAGCCCTAGCATGAATGGGGGCTCATTAGCATCCTCTTGTAATAAGCGCTCGAAGCCAAGTCCAACTCTACCAGCACAAGGCACCAAACACCGTTTAATTAGACCCGCATTTACCTGTCACTCACAAATTCTAATCAGCTAACTAACTACCAGAATTGTCTATATGCTGACTATCTGAAAAGAAATATCGCACTATATGAAAAACGGTCCAACAAATCAAGATTATAGTTCCAATATGTTAGATTTTTATTCATGGTCACAAGAGAGTACTGTGGGCTTTAACAATAAAAAATAAAAACAGTACAAAAGTAAAGTTGTACTGGGATTAGGTTGAAAGATAAATTGAGAGAGACATCTCTTGATCGTTCCATTAAAATTTTTCCGATGGCTTGCGCCATCTGTCGGAATAAATATAAACATTTTTTTTTAGTTTGAACATTTTATTTAATGAAAACCGCAGGTATAAACTAAGAACTGTTTTTTCATACTTTTGGAAATGTTTCTACAATAGGAAGGTATTTCATCAAGAAATACCTCATTGAATATATCCGTAAACTACATGTTTATTAAAGTTCAGATGTTGGGCACTCTAGAACATTTGATAAAGCATCCAGCCGCGTTATCTGAACAGCTACAATATCCTCGAATGGAAATGCTGTTCCCCGTATAAAACGCCAATTTAATATAGAAGAATATGTTGAATATCTAGAATTGTGTTTTGTATATCACTTATCATAACTGTCATAGTTATTTTCAAAATAATAAAATATTTGAAACTGAATCAATATTTTATAGATTAACTAAATTTTAAATCTAATCTACTTTCTATATTTTAACAATTTTCCAAAAATTGCGTTATAATGAGATAAGATAGAATAATTTTGTAGTTTCTATTTGAAATATTTACTTGAAAAAATATATTTCGATCACTATTTGCACATAAATATTTATAAAAATAAATAAATATACAGTGTCCTAAATAAATATTAATATTAAAAAATAAGCCTGTGCAACTAAAAACTAATATTTTGCATGAGACCAATTTCCTTTATGGAGGTTATTTGTTAATGGAAAAGGTGGGTAGAATTTCATTCCTCTTTTTCCCGTTCTCATCAGCTTGATTGAAGGTGAATTTAAATTTTAAATCCTAAAATATTTTGGCCGACCCCAATATTGGGCTGTTGGAAGAGAAAAGTTTGTGACGTCTGTATTTAAATCTGGCATTTGTGTTTATTTATTGGGCCGTGGCTAGAATGGTATTCTAGCGTCAACTTTCACATTCCGCTCTGTAGACAACAGTTGGGCGATTGAGCTTAGTTGAGTTTGATAATTAAAATAAGACAATAAATTATAACAATCATAGATGCTTTATTTGGAAAAGAGTGACGATTTCTTGTTGATATCATTGCGACATCTACACTACGGTTTGAAGTTACACAACACTTATATACACAGACATACACTCACATACACACACACAACACACACACGCACACATACACACGCACACAATTGGAATAAATAACGAAAACTTAGTTTTATTTTCTTCTTCTACACACACAACACACACACGCACACATACACACACTTATAAAGTGTCAGAGTTCAGTATAATATGAATAATTTCTTTAATTCGTGAGTAAGAAGTTTTAAGGATAGAGGCTGCCTGGCCTGCATTCATAGTTCTTCAAATTAAAGATACTTCGGCCAGTAAATCTTTTTTATTATCTCGACGTTTCGACAAAAATATTTTGTCCTCGTCAGAAGCGAATAAAAATCAAAACATTTGGCAAAGCGTTAACGCTTTTAATAACATTTTTATAATAATACTTTTAATAAATATTTTAACGTTTTGCCAAATGTTTTGATTTTTGTTCGCTCCTGACGAGGACAAAAGATTTTTGTCGAAACGTCGAGACAATAAAAAATATTTACTGGCCGAAGTATCTTTAATTTGAAGAAGTTTAAAGGAAGTTAAGCAGACGACCTACCTCTGTCGAAGAGCCAGCCGAACACCATAGTCAGACGGAAGATAGACACCGCCGACTGTCTATCTTATCTGCTGGAATCTGATTGCTGGCTGGTGACTTTGACCTCAGTGGCTGTTGGTTGGGTGACTCCCAATTACACTGATAGACCCGCGCGACCACTGATTATCATTTAGGCTTATGATAAATGAGTATTAAATGGGATTTTGAAATCCATAAAAATGAAAAAGATATTTCGAAATAAAAATTTTGCAAGAAGGGAAAAGCTATTACCCCTGGGAAAATATCTCCTGAAATTTGATTATAATGTCTTTTTTTGGCGAGATGAAGTAGGAAAATGGATTTGAAAACTGGGGACACGGAAGTTCAATTTTTCTAATTTCTAGGTATGAATGTTGAAGAGTGTTCTGAAAATTTGCAATTTTCGATTCAAAAATATGATTTCAATGGGATTCAAATTTATAAGTTTTGATTTTGAGATAAGGGTTGTAGAGCACTCAGTTTAAACATAACATGAAAATATGCCTCCTTAGGTTAATATAATATATTCCCTCTATCCTTCATAGAAAAACACACCTATTCACCTGTTCCCCTCAACCCTCCTGCAACTTACAAATCCACATGTGTGATCCCATTCTCTCCCCTCTCAGTTAACCTCTCCCGTTTCCTCAAACCCTTTGGCATCCGTACCTTTTTTACTAACACACCTAACCTCCACTCACTCCTTAGGCATCCCATCACAAAAACCGACTCCTCCACTGATCCTCTAACATCTTCTGGGGCAGTCTACTCGGTCTCGTGCCAACAGTGTCCAGCCACCTATGTGGGGGAGACCGGTAGAACCATCGCCATCAGAATGTCCGAACACACACGCAACATCACCAACCGAGATACCCGTTCCCTTATTTTTCAACACATTGCATCTTCTGGCCATTCCTTTGACACTGCTAACCCAACCATTCACTACAAAAATATCTCCAACCTACACCAGAGATTGGTTCTGGAATCCATAGTTTCATCCAAGCTACACAGCATAAATAGAAAAATAGACATCCCCGCAGCCTACACAAACTACATTTAAACCTCCCACATGTTTATTTCAATAGCCCAAACCATGCGCCGTCTCGTGGTTTCAGACTGCAGATTTAATATTTACTTTCCTCAAAAAACGGTCTTCTGTTAAGATTAACATATATAAATCGTTATCTTTCTAAGTATAGTTATATTTTTGCCTGTCGAAGGGCTTTTGCCCGAAAGCTCGTAGCATTCATACAATAAAAGAAACTCATCTTCTGATCCTTCTTAATTGATATACCTTACTAGAAGAGTCTTTACCTTTAATCATAATATATTCATATCATCGGTTTTTTCAAGGAGTTCGACAAACCCCAAGAGGAGTTCGACAGCCTATGGCCATCGTAAATGCCTTCTTTCATGCCGGCGCCATCTCCTTGACATACCGATTAGAATGATAGAAAGTGGAAAGAAGTATATCCAAAAGTATCATAAACAATATTATAATCTCTATTCACTTTCTTATTAAAAAATTCTATTTTGAAAATAGAGTAATCCATAAATAGATCTTTAATTAAAAAAGCATTTATTGTGAATCAAAATATCAATTATTTTACCAATATAGGCCTTTTTAATTAAAAAATCTATATTTTTTCATTTAACTTAAGAAATGTATCATATTCTAAAAGGAAAGAGTATCCTTCTATGTAAGAGCAGACGATTAATAAAATAATCCATATAAATCTTGTGCGTCATTTAACACACACACTCATTTTTATATAATTCTTATAAATTTGATATTAATAAATATAAAAGACTAAATTCGATTATAAGTAAGCTTCTTGTATAGAAATTTCTATTCAAAAATATAATTTTCACGCTTAAAAACTGAAGTTAAAAAACTTAAAGTGACTTCACTTCTCTTATCACAAATCGCTTTCCATCAGATTTATTATAGTCTGAAAATCGGTGTGTAGTTTCATTTATTCTAGGTACACCATGTATATTTATATAGCTATACAGTCACCATATGTGCGTGTTATATTTTGTTATCTAAAAATAAAGTTATCGTGTTGGCTTTGGATTCGAAGTGTTTTACCTAGGTATAATAGCCTTATTCTGGAAAATGTTTATGATTTTGTAGGAGGACGTAATAGTCAGGCCAAGTTGTCGAGACAACTACCCGTATATAAGGGAAGATAATTCTACCAATGTCTCTTGAGGAATCGTATGTAAGTATATTGAAACGGCGGTGTGTTGAGGTTGCCCCCTAGAAGAGAGCCGAGAAATCTTGGGTGCTTCAATACCTGGGAAAGACGAACAAGGAAGCGCTGCATCTGGTCCGGGTTGGAGTGAAGTGTGACACCGCAGAATTCTTGAAGTGGGCGCGGGACGAGAGTGTCTGGTGGCAGTGACCACGGGAGATTGGTCAAATTGGTGTGAGACGCTGGTCGTCAGCGGAAGTACGCTGAAGTTTCCCGAGGCTGAGAAGTCAGGTGAGCCCAGGAGTGATAGAAGTAACGAGAAGATGCTAGTATGAGCCAAGGTAGCTCAAGGCAGAAGACATGTCCAACGACCGTGAGATCGCGGAATCCGGTGCCACGAGAGGACTGCTTATTTAAGGACTGGACTGTACGGAGCGGGACGCTTTGTGGAGGTAAGACGAAACTACGCTGGCTCGACATCCAAAGGTGGGACGACAAAAATACCAAAGGTAGACGACAGAGTTTAGAGGCACGTCTCTTTCACTGTGTTCTTTTTCGGCTGCTCGGAATAAAGTGCATACGCTCTTTATTTATCACCAATACAGATTCCTCGTGTCTATTTGGGCTATACATTATCTTGTGCACGAAAGACAGCGGTTGGTGGACAGCCATAAATATATGTACAGTTGGATTCTGTAGACATGTTAGAGATGACCTAGTTGTCAAGGCATAGATGTAGGCATAAACAAGCTACATATGAGTTATCAAGGCAATTCTGTTGACATTATAAAATTAACCTACATGTGAAATCAATTGACACAACAAAGTTAATTTATATTGTAAAGCTAAGGAATATTGTCAGGGCATCTCTGTACACATAAGAAAGCTTACCCATTATTTCAGGACAAATCTGTAGACATTATAAAATTAAAATATATAAATTAAAACCTAAACGACTTTATTCGGTCAAAAATGGGCGAGCTTTCAAGAGCCAAAGAAGTTTTTCTTCGCGGTAAATTAATTTAATTGATTTTATTTTGCGTTAGGGCGCTGTTAGGAAAAGCCTCTTTGGTTTGAAAGCTCGCCAGTTTTTATCGTAATAGAGTCGTTTAGATTTTGAATTTCGTATTTATAATAGTACCAACCATTTACGTTCATTTTGTTATAAAAATTAACCTACATGGGAACTCTAAAGGCATAACTAAGCTGAAGAATTATAGTGTAAGGACAACTCTGTAGGGGCTAAGGAAACTACCTATGTTTTCAGAATATCTCTGTGTGTACATGAGAAAGTTGATGTATATTGTCAGGATGGTTTAGTAAACCAAAGAAAGTCAACTTACTGCGACAGGAAGGGCAGGATACCAGTTTTGGAAAGCATTTGATACAGCAAAAGTGACCGCAAGGTTTCATAACCCGTCTGTTTTTTTCGGTGAAGCGCTGGTAGCAACCCGGGCATAGGAAGTCTTGGATGACTAGGTTCGTCGAACCCTCCGGGTCTGGAACACCAGAACACACAATTCATACAAATGTAGCAAGACACAGGTATTCTCTGTAACCACGTAAAAATGAATCAAGTTTACTTAGTAGCGAAAAGAGCGACTACCAACTTCATACTTTAACGATAGCAAAGAGCTCAAAATTCCTCAAATAAATTAACATAAAATGGGTATTGAAAAAATATAACGCAAGATAAATTCTGTTATTAACGTGTAGTTGACGGTTAAAATGCAAGGTATAATTCTTCCAACTTGAGTGAAGGTTCGCGTGATATGCGTAAAAGCATTCATAATAACACCTGCACATAGAACATAGTGTGTAGGGACAAAGTGTTCTAAACGAAGATGATTTAAAAAAGTGTGTAGAGAAAGTGAGAATAAGTTTATATTCCATTTTAATTGAAATAAATGTATTGGCCACAAAGTGTGGTGAGGGAAGAAGGATGTAGAGAAGGGATGTGCCGAGTTATTGCGCTATATATTACACGGAGAAGGGATCGGTAGAATTAAGTTACGTCCGTCCTGTGCGTGTCTGGAGACAATCTACCTCGCACTAATTCCTCCCTAAAGAGCCATTTCTTGTTCTTCCAGTCTTTTTCTCTTCTTCGGCTGGGAGAAATATCCTCTCATTTGTGTGTGCGGCTTCTCTCTCTCTTCCCTTAACCAAAACAATTACTCCATCCCTGATCCCTTTATTGCTCGGCCGGTATCAAGATTAATATGCACAATATATCGTAATGTGTGCCATTGTAGTCTCTTATTTGTTGAGGGAGGAGCTAGAGATGGATCTCCTTTCTATCGAAATTGTTTAGCGTTTATTATTCCCTTCCATAGATGGAATTATTGCTTTCTTCCCTTTATTATCCTAAAGACATTTGCACCATGTCATAGAAATATACTTATTTATAGTTCCTATGTGTGTGATTTTAGTGATATATTAATGTGTTTTTTTTTTCCGGTTAGAAACACAGAAAAATATCACAAATATTTCCAATTATATATTTTAGCTTCTTAAGCGCGCCGACATTTTATTTTCAGCGCACTCACAGCTGTTCATCTGTTATATCGTCAAGATTATTTCTATATAGTTATCTCTCTCTTTCTTCAAGGATTTAAATTAATTCATTTAATTCTCAGTTGGATCTTATTAAATTTTAACAGTGGGTCTTGAATGGTACGTTGTGTTTCAGTTTGGGGAATGATTCTTGGGAAAAAAAAGATATTTTTGAACAAAATCTTGGATTAAGTTCAAAACATTATTTAGTTTTATTGTGATTTTATGGCAGAGCCTTATTTTACTATACTCAGGTGAAGTAACCACTAGTTTGATTGTAGCAATGTGTAGCAGAGTTTACTGAACTCAGGTGAAGTAACCACTAGTTTGATTGGAGCAGTGTGGCAGAGTTTACTGAACTCAGGTGAAGTAACCAATAGTTTGATTCTAGCAATGTGTAGCAGAGTTTACTGAACTCAGGTGAGGTAACCAATAGTTTGATTCTAGCAATGTGTAGCAGAGTTTACTGAACTCAGGTGAAGTAACCACTAGTTTGATTGTAGCAGTGTGGCATAGTTTACTACACTCCGGTGAAGTAACCACTAGTTTGATTGTAGCAGTGTGGCAGAGTTTACTATACTTCTGTAAAGTACCCACTAGTTTGATTGGAGCAGTGTAGCAGAGTTTACTACACTCCGGTGAAGTAACCACTAGTTTGATTGTAGCAGTGTGGCATAGTTTACTACACTCCGGTGAAGTAACCACTAGTTTGATTGTAGCAGTGTGGCATAGTTTACTACACTCCGGTGAAGTAACCACTAGTTTGATTGTAGCAGTGTGGCATAGTTTACTACACTCCGGTGAAGTAACCACTAGTTTGATTGTAGCAGTGTGGTAGAGTTTACTACACTCCGGTGAAGTAACCACTAGTTTGATTGTAGCAGTGTGAAGAGTTTACTACACTCCGGTGAAGTAACCACTAGTTTGATTGTAGCAGTGTGGTAGAGTTTACTACACTCCGGTGAAGTAACCACTAGTTTGATTGTAGCAGTGTGGAAGAGTTTACTATACTTCTGTGAAGTAACCACTAGTTTAATTGTAGCAGTGTGGCATACTTTACTACACTCCGGTGAAGTAACCACTAGTTTGATTGGAGCAGTGTGACAGAGTTTACTACACTCCGGTGAAGTTACCATTAGTTTGATTGTAGCAGTGTGACAGAGTTTACTATACTCCGGTGAAGTAACCACTAGTTTGATTGGAGCAATGTGGTAGAGTTTACTATACTTCTGTGAAGTAACCACTAGTTTGATTGGAGCAGTGTAGCATAGTTTACTACACTCCGGTGAAGTAACCACTAGTTTGATTGTAGCAGTGTGACAAAGTTTACTATACTTCTGTGAAGTAACCACTAGTTTGATGTAGCAGTGTGGCAGAGTTTACTATACTTCTGTGAAGTAACCACTAGTTTGATTGGAGCAATGTGGTAGAGTTTACTATACTTCTGTGAAGTAACCACTAGTTTGATGTAGCAGTGTGGTAGAGTTTACTATACTTCTGTGAAGTAACCACTAGTTTGATTGGAGCAATGTGGTAGAGTTTACTACACTCCGGTGAAGTAACCACTAGTTTGATTGTAGCAGTGTGGTAGAGTTTACTACACTCCGGTGAAGTAACCACTAGTTTGATTGTAGCAGTGTGGTAGAGTTTACTATACTTCTGAGAAGTAACTACGCCATGTGACCGGCCGACAGCTATCGGGTGGAAGATAAGAACAAGAGGAAGAAGAAGAGTTGGGCAAACAACAAGACTGGCTTCTGGGTCTATCGGTCAAAGTAAATAATGTAAGACTCGCGCGCTGTGTGTGGCGGTGGTACTCGAGACGAATGGCTTGGCTGGATTAATGGCCTCCTACTCGCACATCGTCTATCTCCTTGTATGCCAATGTACCGATGCATCTCGCACCCCATTCTCTATCTTAATTAATTATTCAGCATTTCTCTGAAGCTGATTGCTTTTCTTGGCACTCCACTAAATGATGTTACTCCTACACATTGCTGCTTCCTATAACGCCCGGTAATTAAAACATGAATATTTAAAGATGATCCCTGCTATCTCCCCAAATAAGGCTAAACAGGAACATTCCCCGCAACAAATAAAGTACTGAACCTTTGATGGTATTTACATAAATACTTTGAGGATACACATTCTCGGAGCAATTAATTCGACTTTTAAAAAAGATAAACAATTGTCTTCTTACCACATTGGCTTCGGAGAAAATAATGTTCAGTTATTGCGAAAACAACGACAATGAGATATAGACATCATTTCTCAAGCCGTTTCTAAATGATGCACCTCCTATGTGTAATGTTTCCATCGTGTATATATATTCATGTTAGATATAAATGTTGTTTGTGGTCGCTCGCGGAATTTAGTGAAGATCATTAGAATTGAAGATAAATTAAACAGAATATGTTAATAGACAAGAATAAGTTAGATATAATTTCAAATTTCACGATTCAGTTCGAAAGCGAGTTTCCAACCTATCAACTTTAGAAAAACGCTCACAAAGAGGTCCGCAGTCAGCTAGCTGCGAGGGCAAAACAAGTTCCAGCAGGGACTCCCTCCCGGATTCATTACCTTTTTTGCCTTCTAGCTGGAGGTGTTGGTTTAATTAAGAATGGAATGCCATCTTCCTTAAATCACTACCTATCAATTCTCTAACGTCGATACTCGCTAGCAACTGCTAAACTAAGATTTGGTGTTGGAATCGCTTTATAAACACTTTTATCACGACTCGTTAGATTGGGCTAAGGAATAGGAAAGAAAAATTGACGAGGTAATGAGTGGACTAATACATTATCATTAACTTTTAAATAATCACCAATTACTCTGGACCCGGTTGGCAAACCTACGACAGAAACTGATGCTTCGACTAGATTCTGGATCGGCCTTCTAGAATGGCAATTTGTATGAGATCAGATTCTATGTCAATTCCTGCAACTTTAAATCACATTTATAGACCACTATCTCCATATTAGAAGGGCAAGGATGAATTATTCATATTGACAAAAGTTTATTTTTCAAGGTTAGTATGCAGAAGGCTCGTATGCCTTGAACTGATTCACTAAATGAAGAGTTTGCAATAAAGCTTGATTCACGCACTCTTTATCGTTCATGATTTAAATTTGTATGTTTTATGAACAAGTGGTTTATTTTATCTTGCGAAAAAAGTTCGAAAAAACTCAATTAATTTGACGCCCCTAGAGAGGATTAAATGAAAATGAATACCAATTCTCAGCAATATATGGCGGTAAAATAATAATGATGACAATAAAAATAATGATAATGTTAAAAAAAAAATTATGATACTATAGCATTCAATATTAGTAGTGACGACATAGTTATTTGAAACAATTTTAATGCGATTTTTCCATGTAAATAAACAATATCTTAATGTCTTTACTGCGTATTGTGTTTAAAAATAAAAACAGTATGGACAGTGAGAAATTGTTTTATTTAAAAAAAATCAAATTCGCGTTCTAAAATAGTTTCAATTTTGATGCATAGATGGCGTGCCAATTCCTTATATCTATATATATAGCAATATACTCTGTGATTATCGTTCATATAAATCCTTATATAACTTACCATTTATAATTGATTCTCAACGATGTAATGATTATCACAGGTTCGACATTTTTGTCTATATTTGAACATATTCATCAAGTGTTGCTGTTGCATTAGATTTCTAGGTATATCGTTATTTTTTCGAACTGTCAAAACCCTTGACTGGAAGTCAATAAAGGATTTTAAATGTCCTTACTATTAAAAAACATTCCGTCATATTTTAGCAAGCCTGTAAAACTTTACGTAAACAACCGAAATTTTACTTTGAATATTTAAACATACACACAAGTGTAGTTAAGTCTAACTGCCCATTAAACACAAATTTTGAAAAACCATAAAGGTTTGCAGGAAAACCTTAAAACACGTCCTACAACCAAGCTTGAGAACATTTATGGTTAGTTTTAATATTTTATTGCATTGGTTGACAGATGGATGCCTGGGGGAGGTCTGCAGCCTCATTCCTCTATGGCCGGTTCTCTTTTCCGGTAGTTCACATGGGCAGGTAGCTACACCTCTCGCATGTATGATTTAAATTAAATTGTATGAGTATATTAAATTCAATACCTTTTGTAGATATATATAAAATTATATAGCAAAAAATATCTTTTAAGAAACTGATAATTTATATTATGCTTATTGTACATATTGCCAGACACTTCTTTCTTTTGTACACAGTTCTTTTTTTCTCATTTTTCTCTCTTTTTTAATGTTAACATCATATGACTATTCTATTCACGGCCTTAAATATTGTATATATGTATATACAAATGTAAAGGCATACATGTATGACAGCGCAAGTGTCCCTAGGGGGACATAGCGCTTTAAATTGAAATAAAATTAAATAAATGTGTAATTAAATCACATGTTTCTACAAAACCATTTCTTGCGGCGATATATTTTATTACACAGACACACTCTGATGGACAAAACTTAAGGAACAACTTAGGTCTTTCATGCCGCCGGTCATCATTTTTTAAGGAGACTGAGGCAATTTTTTTGAACTTCTTTATATCGTGTGTCTTCAATAAAGGTCACTATGTATCCAATAGCTTCAGAGTTATTGTCTGAATCCTGATATACATGCTAAAAGGTACAACTTCCTTAGGTTTTGTCTATGAATACACTGAGATAATATTTTACACACATTTGTTTCATCTATTAAAATAAACATTTATATCTTTGCCAAGACCTTACGAATTCAATTTTTTCTTAGGTTTGTAAAAGAAAAATATTAATATTTAATAAATTCAAACTATTTTAGACGTGTATGTATATTTTTTTAAAGTAAATATGAATAGTTTAAATTTAATATAAAAGAGGGCGCACTAATGCATCATATAAATATTAATCTATTTTATCGCCCACCAAATATTGGAAATACCTTTGTATTTTTACATTGGTTAAACAATCACTTCAAAATTGATTTATTCCTTAAATTCCATGTGTCATTCACATCACATATACTCAAACCGATATGTTGTTGTTTATGATAACTTAATATACAATATATCGGTATATTTATAAATGTTATTTCAATATTTTGTGTGTTAAATGTATTGTGTTATCTATTATTGTGAATCATATTACAGAAAAGATAGAACACATAGATATTTTATTCACATTCACTTATTTAAAAAAATGACATTAAAGCAAAAGTAGCCATACTTAATTGGCATTAATAGCATTAAATAAATTTAGTGTTTTAGCCTCGATTAGTATTCTGGCATTTTTATAACATCCATTTTAGAAAACCTTCTTTTTTTTCTACCGGTGGGTGATAAAGAAAGGCAATCCTTTGAAAATGTGGTAGCGCATCTAAAGATCTAGGGGGATTTACGACGCCGCACCCCGGTTAACCTGAAAGTAGAAAATAAATAAAAGATTCTTCCATTGTTTACAATTCGTTACATCTGTAAAAAAAAGGTTGATTTGGTGTGTTCAGAAGAAAATTAGTTGTCTTCCTCTACGAATGCAAAAATTTAAATAATAGTAGAGAATGGAAAAAGTGTGGAACGAAAGAGACACTTGTTGAAGGTACTCACGCTGCGTCTTCCCTGAACAGGAAAAGAGGTCGTGGCCAATTAGAATGCTTATTTTTAAGAATATTTTCTTTGGAGCGGAGGTCGTAAAGTATAATGACGTCGGCTTTTGAATATATATGACGTACTATTGCATCCGTTATGGCGGTGGCGATGAATGCAACTCTAAATTGATTTTTTAATGAAGAGGTATATATAGGCATACTCATTTTTTGCAATAGGAAAAAGCAATTTAGATTTATATTCATTACCTCTTTCATAAAGGATGCAAGACTATATAGAATATATATATGTTATATAAAGGTATTTAAAATGTTATATTAAAATATTATTTTATTTAAAAATATATTTCATAGATACAAATATTCTGTTAAATCAACCGCCAGAGGTCACGCTTTGCATATAAAAACTCATTGTTGTTTTACCCCGTTGGCCGGCACAAATCTTTTGTACATTATGTAAATAATATTTTGTTTTCCTTATTCTACTCGCCTTAAGCCAGGCATTACTTTTAATCAAATTATATGTTTCATATATATTCCTCAGCTCAAATAAAACAATCTCTGATCAAAACCATTGTCGCGATATAGAGTTATATCTGAAAGGTATTTGAGCTTTGGTTTCATGTGACCTACAAGGAATTCATGGAATTTATGAAATCTTCAAAATTAGTCAAAGAGGTCTATTTAGTTGGCATAGATTGGATTTTTTTCCGGGTGAAAATAGATTAATTAATCTTTTGTCAAATAATAATCTCTTTGGCCAATTCTGAAGAGTTCATGTATCCCTTATGGAACTCGTGAAATCAAAAGCCGCTGGACTGACGAAAGCCATTGTCCTAACCATCGTCTCCAGAGGTGGGTGTTCGGAATATGCCAAAGCGACCGTTATATATTTGTCATCGACTTGAGTCGATAGTTTGCAGAATATTTCGATAGATAGTGCATAGTTTTTGTCCCTATTTTGAGAGGAGAGGCGTTTTTTTTAGAACAATTTTGTCCCAGAAAATCTAAATCTATTCTTTAGAATATATTTGAGCATATGTATCTGTTGGCTAAAAGGGATACTAATATGGTATTCTAGCATCACTATATTCTATGCCACTGCGGAAGTTTAGCTTTTCTGTGGACAGCTATATTATTATTATACCGTATTTGAAAAATCTCTTTACAACACCAAAGATATCGACTACACCAAGAAGGATATAAACTTTCCACAACCAGCATCATCATTGATTTCACTAAACCATAGTCATCAAGGCTCTTTATGACGTCGGGATCATGATCATTTCATAGTCGTGAATCGTTTTTGCCATAGCTGGAACGCCGCTGACAATAGACAAGCTACCTTCATGACTAATAAAAAAACATTTGAAGTGATATTTTAGCCCGAATCTCTCTCTATAGTTAAATAAATTTAAAAATTACACGCTTTAAAGGCAAATAGTAGGGCTATTTTGTCAAAATACTTGTCAACTAATGCCCACGATCGTTCAAATTTTAAAATGCCAGAGATTGGTTTGGACCTATTTCATTCTAGGGGTATTTTGTCTTTTAACTTAAATCAAAGCTAATGAAACTTTCTGATATATATAGATATACAACTCTGAACACTCGGATTTTCCTGGAAAATCTCTTAAAGATTTCTTGAAAAAAGCCATGGTCCACCTGTGCTGTGTGAGCAGAAGAGCTTAAATTGACTGTTCCATTATATGTATGTTCCATACGTAAATACCTGGTTTTTTTCCTCTTTTCGCTCTTCACTTCTTCCATCCATATTTCTAAATCCATATTCTTATTTTCCATAGGATCATTCAAATAATAATCTGTATATATTTATCATGTGTATATAATATTTCTCCATTTTTACCCCTTTGTATATTTCTCACTTCCATAGGTTTCTCCGTCTTGTAACCCCAAGGAGAATCCTCTGTAAGACCAGTGTGTCTTAATAAAGGTTTTTGTGTGTGTGTGATATATATAGATATTCGCCTATTACCTATATGGCCCCATAAACTCTCTATGAGCCGATAATTCTGGTAACCCTAATCATACTAATATAAATGAAAGGAATCACAAGAGGAATATGATGCTACCAATCGATCCAAGCAGAGATCCCATATCAGTACTAATGAAAAAGTGCACGTATATGTTTCTGGAAACCTGATGACCGGTGGCCAAGGCCATTAAGCCGATCGATGATGTAATAACGTCATCTCCAGGGCTTGGATTACGTCCCAGCTACCTGATGGCCATATTGAATAGGAAGGAAGGAAGGAACCTGTGCATTTACATTCCCAGGAGACGGAGCTACGGCCCAATCTCGTCTTTATTTTATCGTCGATAAACTTTAGCTCAGCTTTCATTTAGGGTTATAATCAAGCTCCGATAATTAATCTACTTTCGTATATACTACATCTCCCAGGTTCCGTATAAATTTATATTGTATATGAGGAGTAAAATTTTATTTTAATTATCTCACAGTAGCCATGACCTGTTGAAGGGTGTCGCCAGAAAGTTTGTCTTTTTTATTAATAAAGAAGAAACTTTTTTTGCGCGGATTTTAGCCCATATCTATCGCCCTGTAAAACCTTATATATAATAATGACTGATATGTCTTCCAAAGAGAAAACCTTAGATATAAATTATATAATAGCGATAAACTCTTAATTAAAAAAAAAAAGATTTTACGAATGTAACGCTGTGGGATCAATTAAAATAAAAAATGATTTTTATTTCGATATTTGTAAAGGAGGGCAGGATATATTGTTATTCATGTTTTAAAAGATATGCATTCATTCTATCGGTATTTGACCATATTGTTTCATTTGTATTAAAATGTTATATCCGCACTATGACCTCTTCATAGTTTTATAACGATTCTTCCCTTTTTTAAATGGAAATGATAGATATGGATTTATAAGCCTCGCAAAGAAAATAAAATTGAATGAAATTCTTCTCAACAAATTTATATATAATTTACTTGAAATAAAATTTCTATTTACCTTATTCAATTAATTTTTATAAGGTGATTTTTCCATCTTCAAAGATCCTTGAAAAATAAAGAGATTAAAAAAATAATAGTAATTCAAGTTTTAAAGTTAGGGGAACTTTATAAAATGCCATTTTGAGAAATTGCTAAATAGGTATTTACGAGTTATGAATGTGAGCTAAGTTTATCAGGAGAGTTTTATAAACGTCGATTGTCAAACACATACATATATACACATACAAACACATGCATACATACACACACATACATACATACACACATACACATACAAACACACGCACACACGCTCACACAGACATCTAGCGGGCAATTTAAAAACTATTTATAAATAAACGGCGGCCAGAGCAATCAATTTGGAGAGTAAACCGATTTCCCTTATTTATCGTTTGTAAATTGATGTCTGCTTCACAATCTTGAATTTCCCTTTAGAAATACACTCTCTAGAAATTGTAGTGTTTTATATAAATTAAATTAAAATTATTTTTTGAAATGTCATTTTTATAAAACCGTCATTTTAATTTAATATATGATATCCTTAATTAAATTACTTTTTATTTAAATCACATATAAAATATAATTATATTATTTTCTTTATTTCTATTTCAAAAATATATATATCCGAGAATTTTCTAAATGGAAAAAAAAAAAGAATACATACCATTATAATATATATTTTTATATACCCTTTGATGTCATTGGGGAGAAAGGGAATTATATATATATAATTTAGTTAAATTAAATTAAATTTAATTAAATTCCTGTATGTAAATAGTTAATTTAATTTACTTAATATATAATGGTTTTATAATTACAAATAAAAAATAACATATAAAGCATATTTTTATCTTCCTACACATAGACAAAAACATGTTTTTATATATTTTCCCTTTAAAGCTTTCAGCAGAATTTTAAACATGTCAGAATAGAAACAAAAAGGTATTTTCTAAAATTCGAGAGACATTATTAAATATCATCTCTCATTATTAGAAGAAATAATTAATTAATTAAAGAATAATTAAAAATGGTAGAAGAAAAGGAAAAGACTTTTGTATTGTAGTTATTTGCTTAACTGATTTCTAAAAATAGTTCTATTTATATTAATATATCCACATTTGTATTTAAATCGAATGGATATAGGAAATAATATTGATGTTATTGCCATTTTTATATATAACATCCGTTAATAAATTGAACGGGAATATACATTAACGCTAACAAACTCACCCTTGAATTGCCTGAGGATCTAAAGCTTGCAAGTTATAGATATAAACGATAATATATTTTTTTATAACATACGTGAGTAATATGATGCACCAGCGCGCCATCTGTTATCAAAATTCAAAACTATTTTAAAGGCGTAAGATTCTTTTTGATATTAAACAATTTCTACTGTTTCATAGTTCTTCTAAAATACCCATTCAAAGAGTCTACCAACAGTATCACTATAAAAGGAAGTTCCAAAAATGCAATATAACAGCGGTATGGTAGATTAAACTGGCGAAACCACTGAGAGGGTTCACCACTGATGAGCCAGGCTCTCTCATTAATTTTTCCATTGCAGTAAGGGTAGTAGAAATTGTTTAATATCAAAAAGAATCTTACGCCTTTAAAATAGTTTAGAATTTTGATACGTGAGTAATGTTATGAATTGAAATTTTGAACAATTTTATATTATTAATGTATCACTTAAAATTATAATTCCTACAAACTTGTTATGTAGATATACACGTAGAAGAGGGATTATGTTGAATATATGGAAGAAATTTTTTGTCTGCCAAAAAACAAATAATCGTAAAATGGTTCTTTCTTTGAAAGTAATGTTTTTAAATGTATAATAATTCATAAACCTTTATTAATATACTTAATATGTCTGTTACTATAGGTTTATGAGGGTTTTGATAACTTGTGATGAGAGAAAATGTGATGATGGTATGTCATAGGCTTATAATAGTCATCTTCCATCTGGCTAACTTAGCTTGATAAGCTTTAAATCATAAAGTCTGTTGACAACTATATTAGCCTGTTGTATAAGTTGTGTTAGATATATTGGTGAATCTCGATGTTCTCGTCGAGTGTTATTATGCATCATGTCTTTATATAGAGTGAAAGTGTTCTTACAGCTCTGTAGTATATTATGTGACCTGGTGTCAAATAATCCCAAAACATTCAAATATCGTAAAATATTTTATCAAAATTGTTTTGATGCTGACTGTAAAAAAAGTTAAAAATGACTATATTCATTAATTATTGTTGTTGTGTCCATTAAAGAGCTTCAGATGTCTCCATGCATCTCTATCACAGCAGCAGCAATGTCCACTATCTTGGGTGTGTTAAGCTGCTGCTCTGGGTCTATGTCAATTTTCTGCAAAGCTGCGGCCATTGCTGGGCATGAGAATATATGTGAGTAGGTGTTATTTCCTCATTAATTATTTAAAAAAATAGATTATCCCTAGTACACATGGTACAGGATATGATAATTATGGTGGGCAGTTAGCGACTTCTTTTACTGCAAATGCATAACATGTCCATCTATATAGAAAGCAGTTCGAATTTTACACTTACAAGTTTACTAGAGCTCTGTTTAGCTGCTTGTACTCACTGAGGATGGGTAGCTAAACCTTTGAAAGATTTGGAGGTCTTTGAAGCAGTTTTTTTCTTCAGAAAAAGTGGCTAAGGCGGGATCCGATCCCGGGTCGTGGTGGTCATAATTCTACGGTTCATACTACTTATTCACCAACCATTAATACATAAAAGGGTGAAAGTGATAAGTAAATACACATTCAAAGTTATCATTCAAGTTGAATGAAAAGTAGAGTTCTCTGTAATAGTATGACTTCTTAATTAATCATAACTTGAGTAGGTTTAATTGACGCTGTGGTTCTGAGCAATTATTTATCTTCCACTACGCATTTATTTTCTGATCGTAGTGTAAAAAAATGGCAGAAGAGCGGAACACTCCGTGACCACCCTGGGCAATTAAGGCGGCATGAAGAAAGGCTGTGCCAAGACAAAGAATGACTCATCTTTCTTATTCTCGGATGTTTGCCATTGGCATAGGTAAGATTCACACCCTCGACTGAAATATTGTAGTTTTGAAATTCGCTCACATATTTAAATATATGTATTAATTGAAGACATTATTTTAAAAAAGAACTCGCTTGCTCTCACTCTTAAGCGACGTTATATATAGAGAGATGCCGATATAAATAGATCTCAATAGCTTTCTGTCGTGTCTAAGAGCATTCTCTTAAAATGCTGGAGTAAGAACGCAAGCATTTTATTGTTCGGCTATAGAAGCTCAATATATGAATCTTTGCACATGTTAAGAGGTTTAACTCGCTGTGCAGGTATGAAGAAGAAATAGGTTTCCTATAGGATTTGAGACCCTTATAGCTTACTTTAGAACTTCAAATGAACCACTAGAACACTGTGATGTTAGGTAGATTCCTACAACGAAATAGTATCTTTTTAGTCGTCATTTAGACCTAAACAGAAAGCTATAAAATCTTACAAAATATAATGGTATACTTTTTTACATATTCCAGACGTGATAGGATAATCATGATGAGGAGTTAGCGACCTCCATTTTCTGTATTTCACATGTCTAGAACATATACAGATCATAATTTCACAAGGTGTTAGAGTTCTATTGTTTTGGTTGTATTCACTGGTGGATATGGATTTCGCGATATCAAAGGTGGCAGTGAGGCAAAACAAAGGCTCAATTCTGGTTTCAATTCCAGGTCCCGGTTGTTAAAAAAACGTCACTTTACACAGCTGAACCAACGACAACCATAATGCATTTTAAGTAGACTCTCAAGGAAAACTCTGCAGAATAATTGAACCCTTAATAATTAGTCATCCATCGATTTTCAAGGTTGTTAGATTGGGACGAGAGAGAATTTTTATATGAAATTGATTGACCAATCTCTCTTACTGGAATACAAAATATTTAAAATATAATAAATTTGATGCTTATTGCCAAATTTCTTGAACATTCACAGCTGATACATATAGTAACTCAAGAGAAAGATTTAGCATCAATATGGAGATAATTTTATTTAAATAGAATGTTAATTTTCCATTTTAGCAGTTGGTTGTTCACTCATTAACAAAATAATATTTTATTCTACTCTATAATGCTTATAGAGCGTGGAACAAGTGTAGCTAGGAATCCAAGTCAGCACTATGTTATTTTAAGACCATGTGTTGAAAAGAAATCGTACTAAGCTTAATTACGACGTCTAAATAATTTATAGAGTAAAAACTATATAACGAGATACTTAAGAGATATAGAAATATTTCGCTATAGAAAGTTTTACGTTATAAAAAGATCCAGATATATAGTTATTATCGAATAGAGCACGAAATTAGCATTCGGTATGAAGAATTCTCTTGCAATTATATATATAGTTTTCATTGAATAGAATAAACACTGCTCTCTCTCTCTCTCGTTATAGATGTTATCATAGAATATTTATAATTGGTACAAGACATTTTCCTTATTTCTAAACGTAAATTCAAGAAACAAAAAGAAAGAACAAGTTTATCATTGAATAGAGAATGAAATAGTATTCGCTATATATAAAGTTAGTTATCATTTAATAGCACGAAGGTAGCTTGTACGATATAAAGATTATCATTTAATAGCACGGAGGTAGCTTGTACGATATAAAGATTATCATTTAATAGCACGAAGGTAGCTTGTACGATATAAAGATTATCATTTAATAGCACGGAGGTAGCTTGTACGATATAAAGATTATCATTTAATAGCACGAAGGTAGCTTGTACGATATAAAGATTATCATTTAATAGCACGGAGGTAGCTTGTACGATATAAAGATTATCATTTAATAGCACGAAGGTAGCTTTTACGATATAAAGATTATCATTTAATAGCACGAAGGTAGCTTGTACGATATAAAGATTATCATTGAATAGCACGAAAACTTTGTTCGTTATAGAAAGTTATTTTTAAAACGCTTTGAAATCACATTGTATTCAGATATCCTTTCTATTCAACATTTTCAAGTCAAGGACCTACCAATGGCAAGTTGCTTGTTTAACCGTTTTGCTATGGTCAGATTGGTTCTTACATTGTTATATGGTTGGTTTTCATTCCCGAGGACATTATTTGATACTTAAAGATCTATGTCATTTTAAAACATCTTATAAGTAAAAAATATATGTACATTTCCCACCTACCATGTGTACCGAACCTTGAATAAAACTACGAGCGGATGTGTGCAACGCACAAGTTGGAAGCGCTAGAAACCGTCGGGCAGGAAAAGTACAAAAAAAAAAAAAAGATGGCTGACTCCAGCGGAAGTCAATGTTTGACTTTTCTGTCTTGGTTCTGAGCGCCAGACTAGAGTTGGTTAGGTCAAAAAGTTTAACTTCCTTCCTTACAAAAGTTTAGTTCCCAAATTCTTCCGACAGCTTTTTTCTCTTATACGCAGCCCTTAGGGTAATCATTTTTTTTACAGAAGAAAGTTACTTATTTAAATATTCTTCAGTACAAACTATTCGATTTTAGATAATTAACAATCTTGAAAACTATTTTTAAATAATGCATTAGAATTTAACACGTTAAGTCATATATTGAAAGAATTTTCCCCACTTCAAAACCCCTAGAATATGTTGCTGAAGTCATGAATCTATTTGCTTTAAGAAGCAAGTTCAATATCTATAAGGATGATTCGTGTAGGGAGGCAATGGCAATTCAAATGGATGAGAGAGTAATCATAACGTAAAATCAAACAAACTTTTGTCAAGGTTAAAATGTTTGTGAAACCATATTTGTAATCTTATAGTATGAATGTGAAAAGATGAACGAGTGCGTATAGAATGCGCAAAGAGGTCTCCCGCAAAGAGAAGATTCTGGAAAAAGTTACTGATGCGCACATTAATAAGATCATTTGGTGGAAACTGCAGCGCAAATTATGGCAGCATATTGCCGGTTAGCACAGGTGGTGCCGGCACATGTGCTTTGACATCTCAGGGCTCCCTCCATCCCGGCTATTTCCCGCAAGCGAGGTCGGACGTGGGCGTCGTCCCTGGCACACTTCGGCCGATTGATACGTTGGTCCACATTATTGGTCATTCGACACCTCTCTCTTGTGATAGAATTATTGTTAACAGATCTGTAGAAAACCCCAGAAATGAAGAAGAAAGTAAATCGGTATTGACGGCAATGTTTGAATTCAGATATTTTACTCTTTTTTTTTTTCACCAAACCCCCCCCCCCCCTTAATATCAGATTCTCTATTACAATAAATCAAATTATTAGCGTATATTTCATATATTTTCTAAAATTATTGAAGAATTCTAGACAGTATGTGAATTTTAAAAAAGAAAATTTACATTAGATCTTTTTTAGAAGATTTGAATGTCACGTGTTTTCAGCATATACGCGTGTTCATAACAGCTGACCTATCGGGTTCAAACATTCGCCCGATATAGAAGCAGGTATGCAAAGAGTGAACACCAAAGCTTCAATATCTGAATATAAACAAGTTATTCAATTAGCAATTATACCGTTTGTTCTGCGGCCAGGTCATTGGATAGTTAAGAGAACGTTTATCTCGATTTACTTAGCAAAAGTTTAAAGCGAACAAATAAGGTGAATATTTGACTTTTGACTCGAAACGATATAAAAAAAAATTATAAATATTAGCAAAACTAGAATTTATTAATTTCGAATATTTTTTTTTTATGCTCAAGTTTACTTAATTGTATGTTGTCTAATTTGTTAAATAAATTCGGCGTTAATATATTTAACTTTAAATTCCAAAAATACGCTCGTAAAAGTTATTTAAGAATAAATGCATATTTCAAGGTATTATTTACATTTTGAAAAGAGAGTTTTATCTCCCTTTATAACTCGCTATGAACTATATAATAAAATATTTATAGCTGTAATATCTATAAATGCCTCTCCGTTGCTCATTTTATTTTATATTTTATTGCTTTTATTGCTCCAAATATTTTCCGTCAAACTTTCAAGTTTAGATAATAATAGGTATTATATATTTTTGTATTATTTTTCTGGCATATTCCCACAAATTTTAAAGTTGGAAGAAAATATTTATCATTCGATGGAATCTTCAACTAGATAATTAAGCAATTAGATTCATTAAGAAGTTTTAAATGTTTTTTAAATTTAAATATATTAACTTTCTCTCTCTTTCTATCTTTCTCTTAATGAAAATTAAGGATTTTGGATAATCCTTTAAAACAAAACTAACTTTATCCCAAACTTTAAGGATTATCCGGATGATATTAGGTTTGTGTAAGTTTTAATTAAATTGGGTTGGAGTCTGGACTTTTGGTCTTAAAGCAACTTCCGTTCCTGTGATTGCGCCCACTCAATCCATTAAACAATGGAACTGTGGATTAGGAGGACACGGGAGAAGGGATTAGGTGGACAACCGAGGATTGCCTGGGCGACTTACTGCAACAACTGATTGAATTTGCCAATAAATTTATTTGCGCCGATTGCTTCAATTAATAGGCAACAACAAGTTGAGAAAATAAATAAAACATTTCCTGTATTCATTGATGAAAATTATTGGATGAGCTAAGAATTATTTGATATATGTACTTTATATAAAAACTAGGGTTCTTTTTGATGGATTATATATTTCATATACTTTAAAATCTTACTTAAACGGGCCAATGTCACTTCCAAACCAATTCTACATTCAGGTTTAAATTTAGAACTGTTCATGCAAAGAAGCAAGGAGTTTTTAAACGCAATTAATATTTAGGTCAAAAGATATTTCAGATCTATCTACAATAGGTAACGTGTGTGAGAGATAGACCTGCATTAAGCCTGTTGAAAATGTGAATTTTTAAAATGGTAAATAGCATAGAAAGCAGTTAGAAAAAGGCATTTTGTTTTTTATTGAATGTATTGCGTATCTATGGAAGAAGTGTTGACTATGTGTTTAGCATACGATGTAGCATCTGATTTGTGTGGCTTCAAATGCAACCACCAGCGAGCTTAGATTTGTGCAAGATTCAAAGGTTTGTAAATTACCAGAGAATAAACAGCGCTTTCCTTGCTGTTAGCATTTCGCATCAAAGCTTCTTAGGCCAAAGCAACTACTTATATGCCTAGAAAAGCTACATCTCAGAAGAATGGTAGGCCGGAATTATATGGAATTATATTTTGAGAGTTGCTTTCTTCCTTAATATAACTCATAAAACGTCTTTGGAATTATTGATCGATTTACCTCATATATAAATTTCGTATTCCGCATGTTTAGAATTGTAAAAATTGGATTTTATTCGAGCAATCCAAAAGTTTTCTTAGAAGCTTTAGTCACAAATTCCTAGTGTCGGCCTGCATACTTTAGCCAGCTAGCAACTTCCGTAAGGAATATTTTCAAAAGCGAAGGCGCCAACTGCGTTAAACTCATACAAAGTTCTAATAATATTTATTATAGTACTTAATCGCATATTATATATTTTTAATACTCAGGTGAAAATAGACTGTGGTGTATAAGACTACAGAAAATCGATGTTTACTTTAGACATGTCGAAATGCCGTGACTTTCTCAGATTCAAAGTCAAATAGATTTCAGATAAACGAATGCTGTATATATTAAAAGTTGGGGTCATATTGATACATTCGATATTGGCAATGAAATAATCCAAAATAGATATAAAAATAGTTCGAAAAAACGTTCATATGTATGAAATAACAGCGAGCTTTCGAAAATTCTTTCTTTAACGAGAGACCCAAAGAATTCATTACGATTCTTAGTTAATCATTAGCTCGGTAAAGGACTAAAGTTCGAAATGTGAAATTTAATAAAAGAAATATTTTATGAAGAGTGTCTTGATATTTCTTTTTAAATGCAATGAATGGTTGTTTAACTATATGTTGCTAATGGGCCCAATGCCATCTATCGAAAAAAATGTATTTCCGGAAAATACCCTTTTTCTTGATTTATTATGAATAAGCCAACTACGTACTAGTGCTTCGGGCTGTTGGCCCTCGTCAGTGTAGTGCAGTCTGTACGTTGAAGACCCACGAAAGGAATCTTAACCGATTATTTTCCATTCCAGAAAAGGGTATTCTTGGCTAACTATGCAAAGGCGCGCTAAAATAGACGATTTGAAACAGTTTAAATCTAGAGAAGAAGGTCAAGAGTGATATAATTCAGTGAAAGGTCACCTTGTGATTTTAATTTTTTTTTACTGTTGATGACCCACTGCCATATATTGAAAAATTATTAACTGACGATTTTTACATCCTTATAATTATTCACTATTTACCTGGGGACAGTTTTAAAAAAAACCTTGTAGAAGGTAAGCCCAACCCTAGCAGTTCTTCGAACGTACTTCTGGCTTAAATCGCGAAATCCTGTGGCCTAGATTCACACATAAAGGGACGCTTTAGATTAGAAATAATTCCCAAATTAAATCTATTGTTTGTGAGAAGGGGATGGGAGCCATCCAAAGGAACAATAGGGAGTGCGCCGAGCAAAAGAAGAAAGAGCGACGACGGGCTGTTTAATTTACTAACCTCCTCCCGCATAATCTCGATGCCACTTGTTTTAATTAATTGCGCTAATTAAAACATTTCAGCACCACAAGCAACTCCCACCCTTAGCGTCAACATCGCTAATCCCTTCGACATTAATGACTGACTTGTAATTATCATTAGGAAATAAATCAAAGCGCTCAGAGGCAAATGATTTGCATTTCCAGCGTTGTTCTCTCTCAGTCCTATATCTCAACATTTGGAAACGCGAGGAATTAGCGCTTCAGGTGATTATTTCCGATAAGCTTAGAGTAGACGCCATGTATTTAATTAATATAATGACATCATTATTCCGGAATTTCTCCAGTATTTTGTGTGCATGTATTTATTTGCGCTCACAAGAGCTGACATATGAATGTACAACATGCTAAGCAAGCAGCCAGTTGTCTCACCATTTACAAGAATCTGTTATCGAAACTAAAAAAAAAAATAGCAAATTTTTAAATTCTTGTATTTCAAATGTTATTCAAATGAGCTGTAGAATTTTGAAAAAGATGTAAGTACACAGTAGGTGGCGATCACTGGTCTAGGAATATATTCGCTATAGCTAGTAGTAACTCTGCTGAAGTTTGTAGTGTTGATGTGGAGAGACGTCGTGGCTTACCTCGGGATGATTCAGCGGCGGCGCGGCCACCTGTTGTTACACATTCCTTCAGACAGGAAGTGGGGGAAACTCCCCCCTCACATTTGTCTACTACTTACATCGGTGGGGCTACTGGATCTACACTCACTTTCTCTCCTGCGTTCGTGGGAGGTGGAGGGAAATATTGGATTGCATTCAACTCACTCTTTAGGCAAGTGTAAATGCAAGTTTTGAGAGTAAATGGCTTTTACTTCCTCTTTTAAAAATATATTTTACCTTCATAGTCTTGAGACAAATCCATGTAGAACCCTAGTGTGTTTCACAACACCAATATTAGATTATTTTATGGTGTCGTTATATAGACGACGACTTCTGTTCAGGCGCCAAAAACATCGAAGACCCCATCCGTTATACAGATATCTCCTCCAACTTATAACGACAATACAACCAGGCCATACCTTTCCTTAACATTCCAGCTATAGAGACTGATCACAGGTTCTACACTGCAGTTTTCTATAAGAAGAATTAACACCTTCTATTATCCACTCAGCCTTGAGATCAATATTGTGCTAGAAAATTGTCCAAACATATATATACACATTATTATCTTCCTTTGTAATAATAGCAGAAATAGGGGGTATAGTTAAACATCAGGCAGAATCAGGTCGTTTAATTTCATTCACATATTATGAAAAAATTCTAACCTCTCTCACAACTCCCCTACGTACAGAATGAATTAATTTAATCCATATTCTCCCTCTGAATTCTCCGCTTCAAAAATCTCGGCCCGATACCCCTATCATACAACACACCCAACCTTTGTTCCATCCTCAGTCATTGCTGAAACCAGCGCTCATCCACAGATAACTTAAACAAAAACAACGTCATTTACCCAATGTCGTACGGCAATTCTACCTATGTAGGTGACCGGGGCCGTGGGTACTCACTCGTCTTTCAGAGTACGCTGAAACCTCAGAAACATAAGTGGAAAATATTCACTCTATAAACATATCTCATTTGTTATCGGTTGTTTGTATTCATACCGTTGTCTCCATCCGAATGTAACATTGATGACTAAATGTATAATAATTATGGTAAAAAGTTGAGTTTTTATAACCTTAAAATTCACATGAAAAGATTAAATTGAAATATTTTTCTAAAGATAATTTCCTTTTATTCTTGATTTACAAGCTTTTTAGGAATCCCTTTATTAAGAAAAACTAGAGATGATTAATATACGTAGATTTTCATTTAAAAAACGCTCTTATTCATATTTTAGTTAATTAAAAGTAAAAGAAACGTTGTTATGAAAAGAAACGTATTGTAAGGCTATTTTTTGTCTTGCTTTATCTGGAATTTTAATCAATTTCAACAATAGGTTGATTACATTTGATGAGAAATTGTGAAAAACCAATCTCTCATAAAACGAACTCTAAGGCTTACTTAATAAAAACAAATATAAATTATTATGCTAATATATATTCTTTTATTAATTTGACTCATATGTAAACTAAATATAGTCAAACAAAGAATAAGGTCCATTGTTCTCGTGTTATAGATTTGAATAATTACATTCAGTGTGGAAAAAGAAAAGAAGACGCCGCAACATTTATATTAAAGAGAATCACAGGAAGCTCCTGGGCATCTCTTCATCAGATAAATTAAAGAACACTGATGAAGGGAACGTCCGAAAGCCTTTTGTATTTCGCTTCAATAAAATAAAGTTGTGGCGTCATCTCTGTTTCTTTCTAATTATCGAAAAATGGGAATACTCATGAGTTTATGAACCGTCGCGGTGTGTGTAATACACTTTATACCGAGAACACAAAGCCAGGAGTAAAGCCACACTGCTCATCCAGAACCCGGGCAGTAGGAGTGCAATGATGTTATTTTCGACCTAGCCAGGGAGACTTGTAAAAACCACCCTCTACGCGACCGAAAAAAAAAAATCATTACCATTAGATCACTGACTGGCGTCTACTGTGCCCAGCGGGAAGGCAGTCCCGGTTTTTGCCCAAGGCCACATGCGCTCTTACATGCATCCTAGGGGGGCAATTAACGTCCCACCCTCCTTCCCTCGGGACACCTGTCTATCCATGGGAAGATCTTCAATGATTGGATCCATAGCAACAGCTCGAAAGAACCAAAGTTTCGATTGTAAACTATCATTCCAAGCAAATGTTTCTCCATATGAACTACCACGTACCGTGAAAATCAATACGTTGGCACATTTTTAGACCAATATATGGCTACTGAATATTTAGCAGACATCAGATATGATTGAAGCTTTTATCAAAATTACACAATTTTCCAATAATCGAATTGGCGACCATATAAACAATTTTTGCACACAAACTGCCACGTTCTGTGTGACTTCATCTGCCATCTCTAACATATTAATATCCTTGAGATATTTGAATATTTGAGACCCACATAGAAATCATTAATTTAAAAAATATTTCCTCAGAATTCTATCAATATAGAAATGTTTTCTAAGATTCTCTAGATAGACATAAACAAGATAAATGTAAAAGAGAATGTGTATAGATCAACAGTTAAAATTCTATGCAAGTTTTCGTTTCTATATAGAAATAACTAAGAAAAATAAAGAACAAAGTCTATTTGGCTCTGGAAAAAATCGTAAAAGTTAGATGACAGGCAAGTCTAAATGGAAGTCTGCTGATAGCAAAATGGATGATAACTTCTTAACACGTTCGTCTACTTTGCCCCTTCAGTAAACCTGGAAATAATGGAATATCTTAGAGCAGTTTCCCCCATTGAGCGGATATATTAGAGATAAAAAAACACGTTCTATTTACATTTTACTTCATTGTTTATAATGTAACACACATTAGCACACACAATTTGTCTTTAAAATGTATATATTTAACATATATATTAGATATTGATCAGAAAATCCAATTTAGAACAATATAAAACTTGTATTGTAAAGAAAAAAGTCGTAAATTCACATTAGCTTTTCGATAAATCCATGTTACTAAATCTCAATATGTTTAATATGATAGAACACTATCTATGTTAATTTACCTGTTTCACGAGAGAGGGAGAAATTGCCAAATTCTTATATCTGCGTGGATGATTTTAACACGATATGTGTATGCATGTATCATTGGCAAATACTTGTGTTTTTATTTAATTTGATAGTTTTGTTTCCCTCTTATCAAACAAATCCATGTCTATGAGTTTATCTTAATTAAGCTTTATATATATAGAACATCTGCACACATTAGCACACACACACACACATTAGCACACAAACATTTTAAAATATAAATATCTTCTGCTCTTATTACTTTTTTCCTTTGCAGACACCATAGTGAATCCATGCACAAGACTACAATAGAAGAGTGCGTATTTTGATTTTAACGAGATAATAATTTATATAATTTAACCAAATTTTATTACAGATATATATACTCATGGACAAAACTTGAGCAAGTTGTACTTTTTAGTATATATATCGGGATTCAGACAATAACTCTGAAAGATATTTGATACACAATAACAGTTATTGTAGACACACGAGACAACTAAGTTTGAACAAAATTGCCTCTGTCTTTTCAAATAAAACAGGCAACCAGCGACATCAAAGACTTTCCACTTCCTTAAATTTTGACCATTGGTGTTTATCGGTATTTTTTTTCATGCTGCTACCATATTAATGGAAATAATTTGCTGATTATATTTCGAGCAGATAATGGTGTTGAACACAAACCATTTATTTATAAAAATAATATAAAAATATATTTTTTTAAATTATAATAAATATTATTTAAAATATTTTAATATACATATTTGAGAGACAAGAAAGAGATTCTATTATTGTGTCGTTATGGAATTAGCATATTTTAGGCATAGCCTAGCGTGTTTATAAGTTTTCATGCAATTCGAATAGATTTCACGAACGTTCTCAGTCTAACGTAGAGGTTCATTGGTGAGCTCCACTAGAAACGTTAGATCCGGGTAGTAAAGACAAGGATAAAGGGAGCACATTAAGGGAAGTTGGGGTGAGGAGATAAGTGAGCCAATCAAATAAGCAGGCCACACACTAATGGCGTAATAACGTTATACTATAATAACGTTATATGTTATAGTAAAATAGCCTTATATCTTATACTAATAACATTATATGTTATATAACGCTGTTTTCTCACTTGCCAGATATATATATACTTATTAAAAATAATGAAAGCATATCCTGACCAGGAGGACATGTGCTTTTTAGATGGTAGAGCGCCATCTAGTCAGGATATGCTTTCATTATTTTTAATATCAACACCTTATCCTTTTATTTATTATTTTTTCTATTGTTTTTTCATATATATATAATCTAAAAACTCAAATTTTTCTAAATTTAAAAAAATATATTTTTTATTTTTATTCATTGATAATTCTACTTTTGTTATCATCGTTTTTAGAATGACTTTCAGTCTTGTTGTAAATATGCGTAGTTAACATATCTATCTTTTTGAATCACTAATATAGGATTAATGCAGAAAAGCACCTGAGCTTATCCCTTATTGTAGGAGATGTAGAATTATTCCATGTGGTGAAGAATTCACCCCTTGTTGTGTAATGCAACAGATAACAGTGGTATACTCGCAGGCGAAATCACTTGGACAACAAAGTGACAGATTCACCTTTTGCTGTGTCAAGCACTATGAGACACAAAGTGAGCCCCAGCTGTGTGATAAAGTGAAGAAGCGCCGTAGTAATGCCGCTCTGCGTGGTCCCGGCCCAGGTAATCGATGCCAATCTATTCAAGATGGTCGAAGATATCGGAAACAAGAAATCTTACACGCAGCCTGATTAAACCACTAGCTGTTATTCAGAACATAAAACAACGTCGAAATTAGTTTTACTACAAATTCAAAACTTTTTTTTACATTTAACCTTACTGTAAATAATGAAACTGTAACATTTTAAAATAAGAATATACTATATTTAACATAAATATAATGCGTATCAGATGAATCATGTAAAACTATCAGCTACTATTAAATGATGATTTATATCTCTAGACATATATATATACAGGTAAACCTGTTCTATAGCGTTCCTCTAAATAGGGCCTTCCTCTCTATTGCGCCCGATTTTAAATACGTAGTACGATGCGATTTACATTAAAAGTGACCTGTCTATAGCATTTCCTCTCTATAGCACCCTATTTTGGTAAGTCCCAAGAAGGGGCGCTATAGACAGGTTTAACTGTAGTACAAATAAGTATAAAATATCAACGGCCCCATTCAACGTTGAGCTTTATCCAACTTACTAGAGAGGTTCCATATCCGTTACATGAAGCAGACGATTAAAATTCCGTACAAAAAATAGACGAAAACGTTATTGTTGCATCGTGTTGGAAATTTCAGAAAATATTTTGAATACTTAATCAACTTTTTTCTCCGCAAAAGGTTTCTTTTATATTTTTACTAATTGGCAAGCTTTCGAGTTTAAGAAATCTACTGTGGAATAGTTCTTTAACACGAAAGCTTGCCAATTATAATAAATTAGAAAAGAAACCTTTTGCGGAGTAGTTGATTAAGTATTTAAAATACGTTATTGTTGGGCACACAATATTCTTTTCTGTGAGAATAAAGAGGCATCATAAGGTATATGTGAACCAGATGGATTGATAAGATTATGTTTCCTTTTTGGAACGTTTACAGCAATCAATCATTCCTCTTTTTTATTCAAACTTTTTTGAACTAACTGTCGCCCTTGAGAAAAGAAATGTGTTTGGCTTGAAAAAATCCAATCACTTCATAAAGGCGATAGTGTCGTAACGTTAATAAATAAAGAAGGAGTGGTTGAGATTAATTAGTAAAAATAGACGAAATAATTATTTCGTTGAAATAAATAACTTTACGTTTATTCGCTTTGCTATTATAAATAATCTTTCAACTATTATCTAATTTGCATACTGCTTGTACATCCGTAAATATTCTAAAATTAAACAGCCAAAATAAATTTTATGTATCAGACGATAATCCCGAAGGGGAAGAGTTTTTTTTTCAGTACGTACTTTCAGACAGGTCCGTTTTTTAACAGGCGCATTTCTTGAAATTCCTATGTACCCGTTGAAGTACAGACTCGTCTGAAATCTTACAAAATAAATATTTTCTCAATAAGAGAAACGTATTTTCACAGTCTTCTCATTTCAATGTTAAAAGAATAATTTTATTTAAGGGCATTTAAATATATTCGCCCTCATTGATATAAACTAAATCTGATTAAAACTCTATATAGGTTGTGTGATTGGTAAATAATCGGTGTGACCAATAATGGCAAGATTTAGGCCACCCAGCAGCTGGCGGTATTCTGGTGAAAGGTTATTATAGAAGTGTACATAGGCGGCGGCAGCGGCAATAGATGATAAGGATGTATCGCTATACAGGTAAACAGGCCGCCATTATACCTATATATTTATACACCCGGATAACTTGCTGTATAAATCAAAGCAAGCAAATAGCCGCCTTTATCTCAGCTCTGGCACTTCAAAAGGAAGCTCTCCTCTATCTTTTGCTTTGTAAACTCCATCCCCATTAAGCTCTTATTTTTCCATTAGAAGATAAGGATACCTATTATAACCATACAAAAAGGTTTGCTTACCGGCTGAAATATGACGCTATAAAAGGTTTTAAGAAATACTTTGTCCGGAATACTCAGGTGCATTCATGAATAAATCACTAAAAGCAATTCTCTAGTATTTAGAGATTTTATTAATAAATCAACCTCCTCTATATGACCCGCCTCCGCTTTATCATTGGTTTAGAATACCGAGAAGATTCACTTTGTATATTTTAAATTCCGAGAAAAGATAACAGCCAATTATTTAGCATCTCATCGGAAATTTTCCATTTTTGACAAAGTACATTTATTCCTAAAATATGGTTGTTTCGTTTGATTTTTTTAAATAACTTTATAATAAATAACTAGATTCTGAATTGACTAATTAATCCCGCAGAATCCCCCTTGAGAGACCAAAAACATGGTTAAATCCCGTCTCTTGGGGATAGGCTCTCATTAGAAGATTTTTTTTCGGTAAAAGACTCACCATGACTTGGCCTAACTTGACATGATTAGATAAGGAGCTATATCAAGGATAGACGGGGCTGAGCTGTGTTTTTAGACTATGATATCTCATGGGAGATTACATTTTGAAGGAAAATAAGGTTTAGTACAATAATTTCAAGTAAAAATCTCAACTACCGATCCCCCCTGATCGCTGATAACGAATTGCACCCAGCATCGATCGTCTTCTATGTACTCATATTCCAACCTATATCTCCGAAAAACTAAGCGGTTTTAAGACATGTTGAGGAGTAAATCTTCAGGAAAGTGAAGCTTCAGGAATTAGTTTAACCATGGAGATAAGCACTACCACGAGGAGTGAAACTGTGTTCCCAAAAGACTCAACTGATGCACAGTGATGTTTTTACAACTCCTGAGATAATTTATTGAGTCAATTTCCTATAGTTTGCTAGGAAACGTTCTACATTGTAAATATTGAAAATATCGTAGGTTGGATTTATACGAACTAAATATGAAAACACATCAACACACAATATTTCCCGACATTTCGGCGACCCACTGTCGAACATTTCTGGGTAAGAAATCTAATACGATGTCTTAAGTTGGTGACGATTTATTAAGATTTGGATGCTAACACGTCGAGCGTGTAGCGAATCCATCCAAAATATAAACATAATTAGAACTAATAAATCACGCTTAATATACAAAAATTTGCTATAAACGCTTTTTGAGACTTGTGAATCTTTTATAACCCTTGTTCCCCATAAATTATAGCACTGTGCACTATAGATATTTCTCCTTGTAACATTCATTTTCATTTTTTTAAAAGATGAATATTAAATTCCTAAAAGAAATCAGAGTGACATGTAATCATTAGAGTAGGTTAATCCAACGGGAGACCTGAGCATTTCGTATGTTCCGTACATAAGGCATAAAGCCAAATATGAAGCGCATGTGTGGAAATGTGCTAGATGGTGTTGCAATGCTGAATAAATGAACGTAGGTAGAGAGGAGATTACACCATTGGGCAGGTGCACCCGTTCTACAGGCTATCTGATACCAAGGCCGATGTATTCTAACATTTATCTACTGATGAGACAAATTACTTATTCTAAACCTACACAGATAAATATCACACAAATATATTTGATGATTTCACAATTTTAAATTTTAATTTTCACTTTAAGAACTGTTCTATTATTAAATTTGAAAGTCTGAGCTTTGCCCTTTCCAAAAATAAATTGAATTATTATATAAGTATATAATATATAAAACCTTTCTATATCTCCCTCATCCTAATTATCAACCGATACTCAAACAATTATTGAAAATTATTTTTTTCTCAAAGTTTGATCAAATTACTAACAACTTATAACCAAAGATAATAATTTGAAAGGGAATCGGTTTTTTATCCCTAGTAAACGTGGTACAGGCCATGATAATCATGGTAGGTAGTTAGATACTGCTTTCACACACTGTGAGTACACCACATGTCAGCACGTGTAGCAAGCAGTTCGACCTTTGCACTTACAAATGTTCCCGAGCCCCAATTTGGTTATTTGGACTCGCTGGCCTTTTGATTTGTGTTTTGCAAGAATCGGCTGCCTTGGAGCATTTTTTTAAGTCGTAAAAATGTCTATTTCGGGATTTTATTTGTTTGATTATATATAGTAAAAAACGTTTTGAATTAGAAAGGTTTAGTGTAGTTTTACTCATTCCTATCCGACGTTTTCTATCATTAGAGATAGGCAAAATTTAAATTCAAATTCAGGCTTTTAATTAATAAAAGATATTTTAATGTCACATTAGTGCGCCTAAAATATCTTTTAACCGATAAATGTGCTACGAAACACGTTAATATTTCTATGATATCTATCGTCACACACAGCTAGAAAATTCTAAGTCATTTTCTAAAATTATTGTAAAATCAGAAGAAAACAACCTTTAATCATTTCGGCCTCGGGTTTTCTTGATAGTGATCATTTCCTAACGCCATCTTCGATTTCCTAGCTTCTTACTTTATTTCTTACCCAAGTCTTCATATTTATCGTCAATAACATTACGTTTGCTATGTTGGCCCGCGGACGAGTGGTCTAAGCCATTGGTTGTTGACCGCTACGACCCGGAATCAAATCCCGCATTGGGCACGTTTTTATAATTAAGAAAAAAAGTTTCCATGGCCCCCGATTCTTGCAAATGTCCAAACCCACCAGCGAGTGCAAGTAACCAAACGGGGCAATGGCATACTTGTAAGTGCACAAGTCTAACATGCTTTTCACATGTGGAGACATGTGATTCACGTACAGTAAAAGCAGATGCCAACTTATATCTACCATGATTATCATGGCCTGTATCACGTGTACTAGGTATTTAAAAAAATATGTTTGCCATATATTAATTCTTTCTTAGAAAATTTAGTATGGGCTTTTCACCTTGAAAAAATTATTGTAATATGACAAAGTAATTTTGCCCAGGCTAAAACGGGCATTTTACTCCCAGAAGATGTTTTAAGTAATATTTAGGCTAAAGTGAAATCGAAGCCATTTTGAAAGATCTTGAATATTATAATGTTCTTAACGCCATCTATATATAAGAAACAAAACTATTTAGTGCATTTTTCCCTCTACGAATAAAACAACTTCCTACTGTCCTAACTGCGATTGAAACTATTGAAAACTCTACTTTTTTGCAAAGATAAAAAAAAAAAAAAAAATATGGAAGGGCATGGGCTCCCAGGAAAAACATGTCCTCCTATTTCAATTTAATAAAGATCTTAACTTAACACCATCGTGTGTATGTGTACTGAGAGAATATTTTCGAGTTCGTAAAAATGTTTTTTTATGTCAGAATGTAAATGGGGTATATTTACGATATTACAAGAATGGGAAAGAAACAAAGATTTTCTGTGCTTATCTTTTAAACTGGAAGTGTTCGCTTTTCATTTATCAAATATTTACAAAGTACACTTCACGAGTCAAAAAAAGGTACTAGAAACCAGTTAAATTTACATACCAATTAGAGATAATTAACCTCGTTGAAGAGAGCACTATAATCAAAATTGTTTTATATAATTATAAATACTTAGCTATTATATAAGAGATAGGACAATTGGTTCTCTCATTTAGTTACATTTTACATTAAGACTTGGCATCACATGCGTCTAATTCAAGCCACACCTTATCTTCGGAGATAGAACAATTTATGTGAGCAGCCTCAGTACGAATTCAGAATATCTCGGTGTGAGATAAGAATCTTAAATCCTTCTTTTATATGTTTTCTTTTATCTCTCTTTAAGTGGCCTTAATCCCCGTGCCCATTTGATAGAGAAGAGCTTCTTCACAATTCTTTTTTCACCATAAAGTTGTACGTAGACAGCTGAAGCTGAATTCAGGAGTGATTTAAGTAACTTGATCGTAAATCTTAACGATAATTTAAGAGAGAGATCCGTGCATATCTCAGAATACAAATTTGTGATCGGGCTGAGTTATAAAATCAAAAATTCAAGCGACTTATGATTTTTATCCTTTCGGATTATACTGCTTTAAATGCAAGTTCACCTCGTGTCTTCAAATAGAGATATATGATTTTGAAGTTGAATTTGATCACAGAGCTCACATGAATACTATAAATCTATGGCGGTTTCCAGCTTCTGCGTGCCTTGGACCAGCCGTAGGTCGGTTAAAAAAAAGCTTAATATGAGTTTCGAGCGAAGTCAAATCTCTCATAAGTCAACTCCTAACCCTTAACCCGACCGCCTTTACATACACTAGATGTCGTATTAGACTGATTTGTGACAATTTGAAAACATTTTATAAAAATCAATAATATTATAATAGAGATTCTAATTATGACTCGATATATATACCATAACGCCGGCAGAAATTGTGAGGTTTTAATATATCGTTAATTTCAAATATTTTTTAGGATTGGAATTAGATTTTTTGTATATCAACTATGAGAGAGCTTATAATAATGGCACCCTGTAAATACGCTGAATTAAAATTAGAGTGAATATTCAAATAGGATATCGTGGAAATTCCCGTGAGCGACCACTTTGGTCTAATCAAATATTACTTGATGTAATTATATCCGATATCTTATAGAACACCACATCCAGGTGGGCGTAGATGTTTGGACAAATCCGATATAGAGAGGCTATAGGATTTCTTTGAAATTACATGGTTTTTATTTTCCAATTATTTTTATTGTCTGCCTGACTTCAAATTTTTTTTAAATATAGTGAGAAAATGGGAGTTGTGTGCTTATATTGTACTTTTTCAAAATTACAGCAATTTTTTCTAAGAGCTGTATAAGCGATTATATGTAGAGCACAGATATACCCAGACAACGGACGGCATGCGAGTACGAATCTAAATTTGCTAGAAATGAAAAACGTGAAAAAGAAATTTAGGCTTCTGGAGGACCTAGAATCCAGATTAGCGCTGGCTCCACGCCACGGGTTCACAGACGTCCTTTATTTGGCATTTCTTTTTTCACACCGATGTCATGTGACCTGAGAGCTTCCTTTTTGCGTAAATGACAAAATTAATATTAAAATATAAATTGGCTTGTATCGTTATAACTCGGTTTTGAGGTTAGATTCATGAATTCGACAATTTTTTTAATAGCTCATAAAATAGTGTGTGTCGAGCTATATTTATAAAAATTCAATTTCCTATAAATTCTAAGGAAAGTCAAGCTAGGCCTTATCTTATATATTTCACCATCGGTTCAAATTCGAGTCCTTAATGAGTATATTCAAAGTGCAGTTCACACCCCTCAACTCTTGGTATTAGAAATTGATTCTATTGCTGGAACGCAAATAAACATGAGTGAAATTGATATTGGCTTTACTCAAAGTTAGCGATTCTCACGTTGAAGCGTTCTCACGTATTATACACATATGTTTTGTAAATAAATAAATACACATATGTAGGTGCATGTGTATATATTTTACTTCAATAACTATGTCCTTATATATATATATTTATTGAACACTACACTTAATAATCATATAAAGTGTTTTTTAATATATTTATTTCACTTTCTTTTTTTAATTTCTCAGGATTATATATTAGTTTATACGAAGTTTTGAGTTTCAATGAAAATACCTTCTGTACCTTGAAACAACTAATCTTGAGAAATTTAGTCATTACATATATTTGACAATATTTCTATATTTCCTTAAAGCCTTTGAAACATTTTTCATTAACTCTAATTTGATATGTAGAGGAGGAAGAAATATTTTTAGTTTAGGGACAAGAGGTTCAGCATTTTCTGTTTCTGTTGTCCTACTTGCATAAAAACATGTATACTTGTGTTTTCCTTCTGCAAGCTCTGTAAACTCCTAAAATTTTAAGATCCTAGCACAAACTTTCCAACAATTTTTAGTATGATTAAATAATTCTAAGATTTTCTTAAGAGTCGAATAGGTTTCTTTCATTTAGGTTGAATATGCACCAGGTATAGAAGGTGATACACTACCATAGTGCATCAAACAAGCCTTCAAACCTCGTTTAGAGAAATCAATAAATAATCTATACTCGGTAGCATTGTAATTAATTTGCAGAGCTTTAAAAGGACGTCAATATTGTGTTGCATCATAATAGAAGAGCCTCTCAATTCATTCAATTCATATAATTTAAATTTATTTTAAATATCAATTTATATATACTTAAAATTGTAATACTAACAGATTATATGTATTATATTAATCATATTTTGGAACCTATGTTACTTTTTATGTCTCTTTAAAAATCTGACGGAAAATTAAACATAATTGAATATCTTTTGAGGCAAATGCTTTAGTGTATTTAACGTATTTAATTTTCTATAATAGTCGATACTCGTTCAGTAAAGGCAGCCAACATGAGTGAAGAGAAAAGTATAGTTGACAAGCTGCCAGACCGCAACCTAATGTAACAATATCATTGCTTGCAGTACACAACTAATCCTTCTTATTCAGTAAAAAATGAAAAAAAAATCATTGTTCTCTATTACGATAGGCAGAGATTTTGGTTTGTGGTTGTAGTGGTTTCTTTGCTTTAATCTTGATCTAAGAAATTTTGCTGCTTCTTCTGACTGCCCTAGATCCCTAACTAGATCATTTGATGATGCCTGATTATATAAATGTATAATATCCTTTTCAATTGAAATAAATTCTGAGTCTTCTTATTGGTGTTCATCTAAAAATATACTTGTTGATAATTCCTTTTCGATATAGAATGCTTGAACCGTTTTAGCAATCGTTATTGGATTCTCAAATTCGTGAGGAATAGATTGCCTAACTGATGGTATATAGAGATATATATATATATTTTTTGCTATTAAGGCTTGTGATTTTGCATATACAGAAATAACAATCATTATGATCATATTTAGATTTTATATAAATCATTGGTATACCAAAGGTCATTATTTTTTATTTCCATGATTTCCATTGCAAAAGCTTTTGAATGCATTTTCCACACACTCTATGGGGGACGCCATCACTTGTCTTGATCTTCTAAGGCCACATCATAATATTCTTTATAGAATTCTT
>CP092886.1:146307296-146361507 GCA_030710605.1 Cordylochernes scorpioides
AGTTAGATATAATTTCAAATTTCACGATTCAGTTCGAAAGCGAGTTTCCAACCTATCAACTTTAGAAAAACGCTCACAAAGAGGTCCGCAGTCAGCTGCGAGGGCAAAACAAGTTCCAGCAGGGACTCCCTCCCGGATTCATTACCTTTTTTGCCTTCTAGCTGGAGGTGTTGGTTTAATTAAGAATGGAATGCCATCTTCCTTAAATCACTACCTATCAATTCTCTAACGTCGATACTCGCTAGCAACCGCTAAACTAAGATTTGGTGTTGGAATCGCTTTATAAACACTTTTATCACGACTCGTTAGATTGGGCTAAGGAATAGGAAAGAAAAATTGACGAGGTAATGAGCGGACTAATACATTATCATTAACTTTTAAATAATCACCAATTACTCTGGACCCGGTTGGCAAACCTACGACAGAAACTGATGCTTCGACTAGATTCTGGATCGGCCTTCTAGAATGGCAATTTGTATGAGATCAGATTCTATGTCAATTCCTTCAACTTTAAATCACATTTATAGACTACTATCTCCATATTACAAGGGCAAGGATGAATTATTCATATTGACAAAAGTTTATTTTTCAAGGTTAGTATGCACAAGGCTCGTATGCCTTGAACTGATTCACTAAATGAAGAGTTTGCAATAAAGCTTGATTCACGCACTCTTTATCGTTCATGATTTAAATTTGTATGTTTTATGAACAAGTGGTTTATTTTATCTTGCGAAAAAAGTTCGAACAAACTCAATTAATTTGACGCCCCTAGAGAGAATTAAATGAAAATAGAATACCAATTCTCAGCAATATATGGCGGTAAAATAATAATGATGACAATAAAAATAATGATAATGTAAAAAAAAATTATTATACTATAGCATTCAATATTAGTAGTGACGACATAGTTATTTGAAACAATTTTAATGCGATTTTTCCATGTAAATAAACAATATCTTAATGTCTTTACTGCGTATTGTGTTTAAAAATAAAAACAGTATGGACAGTGAGAAATTGTTTTATTAAAAAAAAATCAAATTCGCGTTCTAAAATAGTTTCAATTTTGATGCATAGATGGCGTGCCAATTCCTTATATCTCTCTGTATATAGCAACATACTCTGTGATTATGGTTAATATAAATCCTTATATAACTTACCATTTATCACAGGTTCGGCATTTTTGTCTATATTTTAACATATTTAGCAAGTGTTGCTGTTGCATTAGATTTCTAGGTATATCGTTATTTTTTTCGAACTGTCAAAACCCTTGACTGGAAGTCAATAAAGGATTTCAAATGGCCTAACTATTAAAAAACATTCCGTCATGCCTATAAAACTTTGCGTAAACAACCGAAATTTTACTTTGAATATTTAAACACATACAAGTGTAGTTAAGTCTAACTGCCCATTAAACACAAATTTTGAAAAACCATAAAGGTTTGCAGGAAAACCTTAAAACACGTCCTACAACCAAGCTTGAGAACATTTATGGTTAGTTTTAATATTTTATTGCATTGGTTGACAGATGGATGCCTGGGGGAGGTCTGCAGCCTCATTCCTCTATGGCCGGTTCCCTTTTCCGGTAGTTCACATGGGCAGGTAGCTACACCTCTCGCATGTGTGATTTAAATTAAATTGAATTTGTATATTAAATTCAATACCTTTTGTAGATATATATAAAATTATATAGCAAAAAATATCTTTTAAGAAACTGATAATTTATATTATGCTTATTGTACATATTGCCAAACACTTCTTTCTTTTGTACACAGTTCTTTTTTCTCATTTTTCTATCTTTTTTATTGTTAACATCATATGGCTATTCTATTCACGGCCTTAAATTATTGCATATATATGTATAGACAAATGTAAAGGCATACATGTATGACAGCGCAAGTGTCCCTAGGGGGACATAGCGCTTTAAATTGAAATAAAATAAATGTGTAATTAAATCATATGTTTCTACAAAACCATTTCTTGCGGCGATATATTTTATTACACACAGACACACTCTGATGGACAAAACTTAAGGAACAACAAGGAACAACTTAGGTCTTTCATGCCGCCGGTCATCTATTTTTTTAAGGGGACTGAGGCAATTTTGTGTCTTCAATAAAGGTCACTGTGTATCCAATAACTTTCAGAGTTATTGTCTGAATCCTGATATACATGCTAAAAGGTACAAATTCCTTAGGTTTTGTCTATGAATACACTGAGATAATATTTTACACACATTTGTTTCATCTATTAAAAAAAAATTTATATCTTTGCCAAGACCTTACGAATTCATTTTTTTCTTAGGTTTGCAAAAGAAAAATATTAATATTTAATAAATTCAAACTATTTTAGACGTGTATGTTTATTTTTTTTAAAGTAAATAATAATAGTTTAAATTTAATATAAGAGATGGCGCACTAATGCATCATATAAATATTAATCTATTTTATCGCCCACAAAATATTGGAAATGCCTTTGTATTTTTACATTGGTTAAACAATCAATGCAATATTGATTTATTCCTTAAATTCCATGTGTCATTCACATCACATATACTCAAGCCGATATGTTGTTGTTTATGATAACTTAATATACAATATATCTGTATATTTATAAATGTTATTTCAATATTTTGTGTGTTAAATGTATTGTGTTATCTATTATTGTGAATCATATTACAGAAAAGATGAACACATAGATCTTTTATTCACATCCTCTTATTTAAAAAAATGAGAGTAAAGCAAAAGTAGCCATACTTAATTGACATTAATAGCACTAAATAAATTTAGTGTTTTAGCCTCGATTAGTATTCTGGCATTTTTATAACATCCATTTTAGAAAACCTTCTTTTTTTCTACCGGTAGGTGATAAAGAAAGGCAATCCTTTGAAAATGTGGTAGCGCATCTAAAGATCTAGGGGGATTTACGACGCCGCACCCCGGTTAACCTGAAAGTAGAAAATAAATAAAAGATTCTTCCATTGTTTACAATTCGTTACATCTGTAAAAAAAGGTTGATTTGGTTCAGAAGAAAATTAGTTGTCTCTTCCTCTACGAAAGCAAAAAAATAAAATAATAGTAGAGAATGGAAAAAGTGTGGAACGAAAGAGACACTTGTTGAAGGTACTCACGCTGCGTCTTCACTGAACAGGAAAAGAGGTCGTGGCCAATTAGAATGCTTATTTTTAAGAAAATTTTCTTTGGAGCGGAGGTCGTAAAGTATAATGACGTCGGCTTTTGAATATATATGACGTACTATTGCATCCGTTATGGCGGCGGTGATGAATGCAGCTCTAAATTGATTTTTTTAATGAAGAGGTGTATATAAGCATACTCATTTTTGCATTAGGAAAAAAAGCAATTTAGAGATTCGCATTCATTACCTCTGTCATAAAGGATGCAATACTATATAGCATATATATACATATACATTCTATATAGGCGCCATTATTTAATATGCTTCATTAATATGCATCATTTTATATTATGCTTTATATTTATAGCTAATTAATATATGATTTGGCATCGTAAGGACCATAGCTACAAATTATAAATGACTAAAGACACATTTCAAAGTAAAATCTTACTTGAATCAGGTGGTTTGTGCTAAATATTGAGAAAAAGGCATCTTCTGTTAGTGCAAATGTAAGTTGCATAATCTATCGGAATAAATATCGTAAAATCGTTTAATTTTATTTATACCAAATATTGACCAAATGCCCTTTCTTGAATAATCAAGAAAATTTAACCAATTACGTACGAGTTTCAGGCTATTGGCCCTCGTCGGCGTGGTGTAAGCTGTACCTCAACGACCAAAAAGGATGGTCCTAGGGAATTTATGAACAATAAAAGAACGAGTGTAAAGTCAAAAGTACGCGATAACGCAGAACTATATAAAAAATAGTAAAAATTACAATTGTACTAGAGTCAGGAGGTGGTATAAATTAAGAAAAATAATCTTATTTTATTCTTTCCTGCTGGAAAATTGAGGAGAAATTCCAGGCCTCACAGAAAAGGATAAGCTTCAGAGGAGCAGGTGATCCGCATAATCTACATGTACATTTCTTATTTGGTTCATGAAAGAGCTATTTTTATACACCTTGTGATGAAAGCTGTTTGTTCCCAATAAGTATCTCCACAAACTGGATGAAACTCTATGGCCTTAGGTCCGGCAGGTAGTGTTTGTTCTCAGGAATATGTAAATAACGTGATAAAGTGATAATTTGGGTATTCCGCTTGTTCCGCGAACCACATTATTTGGCCCATTAAGATAAACCATTGCACGATATAAAACTAGATCTGAGGAAGCCATTGTTACAGTTCTAACCCAGAATATGCTATATTACTCGATTAAGAGATAATTTGCATATTCCGTTTTTCCCCCTAATGTTACTGTAATATTTGACGCATTTAGATGAAACTTTGTCGCGATATAGAGTTAAGTCTGGAAGAATTTTGAGCTTTGGTTTCATGTGACCTACAAGTGATTCATGGGATTTATGAAATCTTCAAAATTAGTCAATGAGGTCTATTTAGTTGGCAAAGTTGGCATAGATTGGATTTTTTCCGGGTGAAAATAGATCAATTAATCTTTTTCAAAATAATCACCTCTTTGGCAAATTCTGAAGAGTTCAGGTATCCCTTATGGAACTCGTGAAATCAAAAGCCACTGGACTGACGAAAGCCATTGTCCTAACCATCGTCTCCAGAGGTGGGTGTTCGGAAAATGCCAAAGCGACCGTTATATATTTGTCACCGACTTGAATCGATAGTTTGCAGAATATTTCGATAGATAATGCATAGTTTTTGTCCCTATTTTGAGAAGAGAGGTATTCTTTTTAGAACAATTTTATCCCAGAAAATCGAAATCTATTCTTTAGAATATATTTGAGCACATGTGTCTGTTAGCTAAAAGGGATACTAATATGGTATTCTAGCATCACTATATTCTATGCCACTGCGGAAGTTTAGCTTTTCTATGAACAGCTATGTTCTTATCATACCGTATTTGAAAAATCTCTTTACAACACCAAAGATATCGACTACACCAAGAAAGATATAAACTTTCCACAACCAGCATCATCATTGAATTCACTAAACCATAGTCATCAAGGCTCTTTATGACGTCGGGATCATGATCATTTCATAGTCGTGAATCGTTTTTGCCATAGCTGGAACGCCGCTGACAATAGACAAGCTACCTTCATGACTAATAAAAAAACATTTGAAGTGATATTTTAGCCCGAATCTCTCTCTATAGTTAAATAAATTTAAAAATTACACGCTTTAAAGGCAAATAGTAGGGCTATTTTGTCAAAATACTTGTCAACTAATGCCCACGATCGTTCAAATTTTAAAAATGCCAGAGATTGGTTTGGACCTATTTCATTCTAGGGGTATTTTGTCTTTTAACTTAAATCAAAGCTAATGAAACTTTCTGATATATATAGATATACAACTCTGAACACTCGGATTTTCCTGGAAAATCTCTTAAAGATTTCTTGAAAAAAGCCATGGTCCACCTGTGCTGTGTGAGCAGAAGAGCTTAAATTGACTGTTCCATTATATGTATGTTCCATACGTAAATACCTGGTTTTTTTCCTCTTTTCGCTCTCCACTTCTTCCATCCATATTTCTAAATCCATATTCTTATTTTCCATAGGATCATTCAAATAATAATCTGTATATATTTATCATGTGTATATAATATTTCTCCATTTTTACCCCTTTGTATATTTCTCACTTCCATAGGTTTCTCCGTCTTGTAACCCCAAGGAGAATCCTCTGTAAGACCAGTGTGTCTTAATAAAGGTTTTTGTGTGTGTGTGATATATATAGATATTTGCCTATTACCTATATGGCCCCATAAACTCTCTATGAGCCGATAATTCTGGTAACCCTAATCATACTAATATAAATGAAAGGAATCACAAGAGGAATATGATGCTACCAATCGATCCAAGCAGAGATCCCATATCAGTACTAATGAAAAAGTGCACGTATATGTTTCTGGAAACCTGATGACCGGTGGCCAAGGCCATTAAGCCGATCGATGATGTAATAACGTCATCTCCAGGGCTTGGATTACGTCCCAGCTACCTGATGGCCATATTGAATAGGAAGGAAGGAAGGAACCTGTGCATTTACATTCCCAGGAGACGGAGCTACGGCCCAATCTCGTCTTTATTTTATCGTCGATAAACTTTAGCTCAGCTTTCATTTAGGGTTATAATCAAGCTCCGATAATTAATCTACTTTCGTATATACTACATCTCCCAGGTTCCGTATAAATTTATATTGTATATGAGGAGTAAAATTTTATTTTAATTATCTCACAGTAGCCATGACCTGTTGAAGGGTGTCGCCAGAAAGTTTGTCTTTTTTATTAATAAAGAAGAAACCTTTTTGCGCGGATTTTAGCCCATATCTATCGCCCTGTAAAACCTTATATATAATAATGACTGATATGTCTTCCAAAGAGAAAACCTTAGATATAAATTATATAATAGCGATAAACTCTTAATTAAAAAAAAAAAGATTTTACGAATGTAACGCTGTGGGATCAATTAAAATAAAAAATGATTTTTATTTCGATATTTGTAAAGGAGGGCAGGATATATTGTTATTCATGTTTTAAAAGATATGCATTCATTCTATCGGTATTTGACCATATTGTTTCATTTGTATTAAAATGTTATATCCGCACTATGACCTCTTCATAGTTTTATAGCGATTCTTCCCTTTTTTAAATGTAAATGACAGATATTGATTTATAAGCCTCGCAAAGAAAATAAAATTGAATGAAATTCTTCTCAACAAATTTATATATAATTTACTTGAAATAAAATTTCTATTTACCTTATTCAATTAATTTTTATAAGGTGATTTTTCCATCTTCAAAGATCCTAGAAAAATAAAGAGATTAAAAAAATAATAGTAATTCAAGTTTTAAAGTTAGGGGAACTTTATAAAATGCCATTTTGAGAAATTGCTAAATAGGTATTTACGAGTTATGAATGTGAGCTAAGTTTATCAGGAGAGTTTTATAAACGTCGATTGTCAAACACATACATATATACACATACAAACACATGCATACATACACACACAAAAACACACACATACACATACAAACACACGCACACACGCTCACACAGACATCTAGCGGGCAATTTAAAAACTATTTATAAATAAACGGCGGCCAGAGCAATCAATTTGGAGAGTAAACCGATTTCCCTTATTTATCGTTTGTAAATTGATGTCTGCTTCACAATCTTGAATTTCCCTTTAGAAATACACTCTCTAGAAATTGTAGTGTTTTATATAAATTAAATTAAAATTATTTTTTGAAATGTCATTTTTATAAAACCGTCATTTTAATTTAATATATGATATCCTTAATTAAATTACTTTTTATTTAAATCACATATAAAATATAATTATATTATTTTCTTTATTTCTATTTTCAAAAATATATATATCCGAGAATTTTCTAAATGAAAAAAAAAAATGAATACATACCATTATAATATATATTTTTATATACCCTTTGATGTCATTGGGGAGAAAGGGAATTATATATATATAATTTAGTTAAATTAAATTAAATTTAATTAAATTCCTGTATGTAAATAGTTAATTTAATTTACTTAATATATAATGGCTTTATAATTACAAATAAAAAATAACATATAAAGCATATTTTTATCTTCCTACACATAGACAAAAACATGTTTTTATATATTTTCCCTTTAAAGCTTTCAGCAGAATTTTAAACATGTCAGAATAGAAACAAAAAGGTATTTTCTAAAATTCGAGAGACATTATTAAATATCATCTCTCATTATTAGAAGAAATAATTAATTAATTAAAGAATAATTAAAAATGGTAGAAGAAAAGGAAAAGACTTTTGTATTGTAGTTATTTGCTTAACTGATTTCTAAAAATAGTTCTATTTATATTAATATATCCACATTTGTATTTTAATCGAATGGATATAGGAAATAATATTGATGTTATTGCCATTTTTATATATAACATCCGTTAATAAATTGAACGGGAATATACATTAACGCTAACAAACTCACCCTTGAATTGCCTGAGGATCTAAAGCTTGCAAGTTATAGATATAAACGATAATATATTTTTTTTATAACATACGTGAGTAATATGATGCACCAGCGCGCCATCTGTTATCAAAATTCAAAACTATTTTAAAGGCGTAAGATTCTTTTTGATATTAAACAATTTCTACTGTTTCATAGTTCTTCTAAAATACCCATTCAAAGAGTCTACCAACAGTATCACTATAAAAGGAAGTTCCAAAAATGCAATATAACAGCGGTATGGTAGATTAAACTGGCGAAACCACTGAGAGGGTTCACCACTGATGAGCCAGGCTCTCTCATTAATTTTTCCATTGCAGTAAGGGTAGTAGAAATTGTTTAATATCAAAAAGAATCTTACGCCTTTAAAATAGTTTTGAATTTTGATACGTGAGTAATGTTATGAATTAAAATTTTGAACAATTTTATATTATTAATGTATCACTTAAAATTATAATTCCTACAAACTTGTTATGTAGATATACACGTAGAAGAGGGATTATGTTGAATATATGGAAGAAATTTTTTGTCTGCCAAAAAACAAATAATCGTAAAATGGTTCTTTCTTTGAAAGTAATGTTTAAATGTATAATAATTCATAAACCTTTTTTAATATACTTAATATGTCTGTTACTATAGGTTTATGAGGGTTTTGATAACTTGTGATGAGAGAAAATGTGATGATGGTATGTCATAGGCTTATAATAGTCATCTTTCATCTGGCTAACTTAGCTTGATAAGCTTTAAATCATAAAGTCTGTTGACAACTATATTAGCCTGTTGTATAAGTTGTGTTAGATATATTGGTGAATCTCGATGTTCTCGTCGAGTGTTATTATGCATCATGTCTTTATATAGAGTGAAAGTGTTCTTACAGCTCTGTAGTATATTATGTGACCTGGTGTCAAATAATCCCAAAACATTCAAATATCGTAAAATATTTTATCAAAATTGTTTTGATGCTGACTGTAAAAAAAGTTAAAAATTACTATATTCATTAATTATTGTTGTTGTGTCCATTAAAGAGCTTCAGATGTCTCCATGCATCTCTATCACAGCAGCAGCAATGTCCACATCTTGGGTGTGTAAAGCTGCTGCTCTGGGTCTATGTCAATTTTCTGCAAAGCAGCGGCCATTGCTGGACATGAGAATATATGTGAGTAGGTGTTATTTTCTCATTAATTATTTAAAAAAAATAGATTATCCCTAGTACACATGGTACAGGATATGATAATTATGGTGGGTAGTTAGCGACTTCTTTTACTGCAAATGCATAACATGTCCATCTATATAGAAAGCACTTCGACTTTTACACTTACAAGTTTACTAGAGCTCTGTTTAGCTGCTTGTGCTCACTGAGGATGGGTAGCTAAACATTTGAAAGATTCGGAGGTCTTTGAAGCAGTTTTTTTCTTCAGAAAAAGTGGCTAAGGCGGGATCCAATCCCGGGTCGTGGTGGTCATAATTCGACGGTTCATACTATTTATTCACCAACCATTAATACATAAAAGGGTGAAAGTGATAAGTAAATACACATTCAAAGTTATGATTCAAGTTAAATGGAAAGTATAGTTGTCTGTAATAGTATGAATTCTTAATTAATCATAACTTGAGTGGGTTTAATTGACGCTGTGGTTCTGAGCAATTATTTATCTTCCACTACGCATTTATTTTCTGATCGTAGTGTAAAAAAATGGCAGAAGAGCGGAACACTCCGTGACCACCCTGGGCAATTAAGGCGGCATGAAGAAAGGCTGTGCCAAGACAAAGAATGACTCATCTTTCTTATTCTCGGATGTTTGCCATTGGCATAGGTAAGATTCACACCCTCGACTGAAATATTGTAGTTTTGAAATTCGCTCATATATATATATATAAATTGAAGACATTATTTAAAAAAAAGGACTAGCTTGCTCTCACTCTTAAGTGACGTTATATATAGAGAGATACCGATATAAATAGATCTCAATAGCTTTCTGTCGTGTCTAAGAGCATTCTCTTAAAATGCTGGAGTAAGAACGCAAGCATTTTATTGTTCGGCTATAGAAGCTCAATATATGAATCTTTGTACATGTTAAGAGGTTAAACTCGCTGTGCAGGTATGGAGAAGAAATAGGTTTCCTATAGGATTTGAGACCCTTATAGCTTACTTTAGAACTTCAAATGAACCACTAGAACACTGTGATGTTAGGTAGATTCCTACAACGAAATAGTATCTTTTTAGTCGTCATTTAGACCTAAACAGAAAGCTATAAAATCTTACAAAATTAAATGTTTTCCTTTATTACATATTCCATACGTGATAGGATAATCATGATGAGGAGTTACTGACCTCCATTTTCTGTATTTCACATGTCTAGAACATATACAGATCATAATTTCAGTATACAAGGTGTCAGAGTTATATTGTGTTGGTTGTATTCACTAGTGGATATGGATTTCGCGATGTCACAGGTGGCAGTGAGGCAAAACAAAGGCTCAGTTCTGGCTTCAATTCCAGGTCCCGGTTGTTAAAAAACGCCACTTTATGCAGCTGAACCAACAACAACCACAATGCATTTCAAGTAGACTCTCAAGGAAAACTCTGCAGAATAATTGAAACCTTAATAATTAGTCATCCATCGATTTTCAAGGTTGTTAGATTGGGACGATAAGAGTATTTTTATATGAAATTGATTGGCCAATCTCTCTTACTGGAATACAAAATATTTAAAATATAATAAATTTGATGCTTATTGCCAAATTTCTTGAACATTCACAGCTGATACATATAGTAACTCAAGAGAAAGATTTAGCATCAATATGGAGATAATTTTATTTAAATAGAATGTTAATTTTCCATTTTAGCAGTTGGTTGTTCACTCATTAACAAAATAATATTTTATTCTACTCTATAATGCTTATAGAGCGTGGAACAAGTGTAGCTAGGAATCCAAGTCAGCACTATGTTATTTTAAGACCATGTGTTGAAAAGAAATCGTACTAAGCTTAATTACGACGTCTAAATAATTTATAGAGTAAAAACTATATAACGAGATACTTAAGAGATATAGAAATATTTCGCTATAGAAAGTTTTACGTTATAAAAAGATCCAGATATATAGTTATTATCGAATAGAGCACGAAATTAGCATTCGGTATGAAGAATTCTCTTGCAATTATATATAGAGTTTTCATTGAATAGAATAAACACTGCTCTCTCTCTCTCTCGTTATAGATAGTTATCATAGAATATTTATAATTGGTACAAAGACATTTTTCTTATTTCTAAACGTAAATTCAAGAAACAAAAAGAAAGAACAAGTTTATCATTGAATAGAGAATGAAATAGTATTCGCTATATATAAAGTTAGTTATCATTTAATAGCACGAAGGTAGCTTGTACGATATAAAGATTATCATTTAATAGCACGGAGGTAGCTTGTACGATATAAAGATTATCATTTAATAGCACGAAGGTAGCTTGTACGATATAAAGATTATCATTTAATAGCACGGAGGTAGCTTGTACGATATAAAGATTATCATTTAATAGCACGAAGGTAGCTTGTACGATATAAAGATTATCATTTAATAGCACGAAGGTAGCTTGTACGATATAAAGATTATCATTGAATAGCACGAAAACTTTGTTCGTTATAGAAAGTTATTTTTAAAACGCTTTGAAATCACATTGTATTCAGATATCCTTTCTATTCAACATTTTCAAGTCAAGGACCTACCAATGGCAAGTTGCTTGTTTAACCGTTTTGCTATGGTCAGATTGGTTCTTACATTGTTATATGGTTGGTTTTCATTCCCGAGGACATTATTGATACTTAAAGATCTATGTCATTTTAAAACATCTTATAAGTAAAAAATATATGTACATTTCCCACCTACCATGTGTACTGAACCTTGAATAAAACTACGAGCGGATGTGTGCAACGCACAAGTTGGAAGCGCTAGAAACCGTCGGGCAGGAAAAGTACAAAAAAAAAAAAAAAAGATGGCTGACTCCGGCGGAAGTCAATGTTTGACTTTTCTGTCTTGGTTCTGAGCGCCAGACTCGAGTTGGTTAGGTCAAAAAGTTTAACTTCCTTCCTTACAAAAGTTTAGTTCCCAAATTCTTCCGACAGCTTTTTTCTCTTATACGCAGCCCTTAGGGTAATCATTTTTTTACAGAAGAAAGTTACTTATTTAAATTTTCTTCAGTACAAACTATTCGATTTTAGATAATTAACAATCTTGAAAACTATTTTTAAATAATGCATTAGAATTTAACACGTTAAGTCATATATTGAAAGAATTTTCCCCACTTCAAAACCCCTAGAATATGTTGCTGAAGGCATGAAACTATTTGCTTTAAGAAGCAAGTTCAATATCTATAAGGATGATTCGTGTAGGGAGGCAATGGCAATTCAAATGGATGAGAGAGTAATCGTAACGTAAAATCAAACAAACGTTTGTCAAGGTTAAAATGTTTGTGAAACCATATTTGTAATCTTATAGTATGAATGTGAAAAGATGAACGAGCGCGTATAGAATGCGCAAAGAGGTCTCCCGCAAAGAGAAGATTCTGGAAAAAGTTACTGATGCGCACATTAATAAGATCATTTGGTGGAAACTGCAGCGCAAATTATGGCAGCATATTGCCGGTTAGCACAGGTGGTGCCGGCACATGTGCTTTGACATCTCAGGGCTCCCTCCATCCCGGCTATTTCCCGCAAGCGAGGTCGGACGTGGGCGTCGTCCCTGGCACACTTCGGCCGATTGATACGTTGGTCCACATTATTGGTCATTCGACACCTCTCTCTTGTAATAGAATTATTGTTAACAGATCTGTAGAAAACCACAGAAATGAAGAAGAAAGGAAATTGGTATTGACGGCAATGTATACACTTGTTTGAATTCAGATATTTTACTCTTTTTTTTTTTCAACAACATCCCCCCCCCCCTTAATATCAGATCCTCTATTACAAGAAATCAAATTAGTAGCGTATATTTCATATATTTTCTAAAATTATTGAAGAATTCTAGACAGTATGTGAATTTAAAAAAAGCAAATTTACATTAGATCTTTTTTAGAAGATTTGAATGTCACGTGTTTTCAGCATATAGGTGTGTTCATAACAGTTGACCTATCGGGTTCAAACATTCGTCCTATATAGAAGCAGGTATGGAAAGAGTGAACACCATAGCTTCAATATCAGAATATAAACAAGTTATTCAAGTAGCAATTTACGTATTCAGTTTGTTCTGCGGCCAGGTCATTGGACTAGTTGAGAGAACGTTTATCTCGATTTACTTAGCAAAAGTTTAAAGCGAACAAATAGGTGAATATTTGAATTTACACTCGGAACGATATAAAAAAAATTATATACATTAGCAAAACTGGAATTTATTAATTTCGAATAAGTAATTTTTTTTCATGTTCAAGTTTACTTAATTGTGTGATGTCTAATTTGTTAAATATATTTGGCGTTAATATATTTAACTTAAATTCCAAAAATACGCTCGTAAAGGTTATTTAAGAATAAATGCATATTTCAAGGTATTATTTACATTTTGAAAAGAGAGTTTTATCTCCCTTTATAACTCGCTATGAACTATATATAATAAAATATTTATAGCTGTAATATCTATAAATGCCTCTCCGTTGCTCATTTTATTTTATATTTTATTGCTTTTATTGCTCCAAATATTTTCCGTCAAACTTTCAAGTTTAGATAATAATAGGTATTATATATTTTGGTATTATTTTTCTGGCATATTCCCACAAATTTTAAAGTTGGAAGAAAATATTTCTCATTCGATGGAATCTTCAACTAGATAATTAAGCAATTAGATTCATTAAGAAGTTTTAAATGTTTTTTAAATTTAAATATATTAACTTTCTCTCTCTTTCTATCTTTCTCTTAATGAAAATTAAGGATTTGGATAATCCTTTAAAACAAAACTAACTTTATCCCAAACTTTAAGGATTATCCGGATGATATTAGGTTTGTGTAAGTTTTAATTAAATTGGGTTGGAGTCTGGACTTTTGGTCTTAAAGCAACTTCCGTTCCTGTGATTGCGCCCACTCAATCCATTAAACAATGGAACTGTGGATTAGGAGGACACGGGAGAAGGGATTAGGTGGACAACCGAGGATTGCCTGGGCGACTTACTGCAACAACTGATTGAATTTGCCAATAAATTTATTTGCGCCGATTGCTTCAATTAATAGGCAACAACAAGTTGAGAAAATAAATAAAACATTTCCTGTATTCATTGATGAAAATTATTGGATGAGCTAAGAATTATTTGATATATGTACTTTATATAAAAACTAGGTTTCTTTTTGATGGATTATATATATTTCATATACTTTAAAATCTTACTTAAACGGGCCAATGTCACTTCCAAACCAATTCTACATTCAGGTTTAAATTTAGAACCGTTCATACATAGGAACAAAGAGTTTTCAAACGAAGTTAATATTTAGGTCAAAAGATATTTCAAATCTATCTACAATAGGTAACATGTGTGTCATATATAGACCTGCATTAAGCCTGTTGAAAATGTGAATTTTTAAAATGGTAAATAGCATAGAAATCAGTTAGAAAAAGGCATTTCGTTTTTTATTGAATGTATTGCGTATCTATGGAAGAAATGTTGACTATGTGTTTAGCATACGATGTAGCATCTGATTTGTGTGGCTTCAAATGCAACCACCAGCGAGCTTAGATTTGTGCAAGACTCAAAGGTTTGTAATTTATCAGAGAATAAACAGCACCTTCCTTGCTGTTAGCATTTCGCATCAAAGCTTCTTAGGCAAAAGCAACTACTTAAATGCCTAGAAAAGCTACATCTCAGAAGAATGGTAGGCCGGAATTAAATGGAATTATATTTTGAGAGTTGCTTTCTTCCTTAACATAACTCATAAAACGTCTTTGGAGTTATTGATCGATTTACCTCATATATAAATTTCGTATTCCGCATGTTTAGAATTGTAAAAATTGGATTTTATCCGAGCAATCCAAAAGTTTTCTTAGAAGCCTTAGTCACAAATTCCTAGTGTCGGCCTGCATGCTTTAGCCAGCTAGCAACTTCCGTAAGGAAAATTTTCAAAAGCGAAGGCGTCAACTGCGTTAAACTCATACAAAGGTCTAATAATATTTATTATAGTACTTAATCGCATATTATATATTTTTAATACTCAGGTGAAAATAGACTGTGGTGTATAAGACTACAGAAAATCGATGTTTACTTTAGACATGTCGAAATGCCGTGACTTTCTCAGATTCAAAGTCAAATGGATTTCAGATAAACGAATGCTGTATATATTAAAAGTTGGGGTAATATTGATACATTCGATATTAGCAATGAAATTATTTAAAATAGATATAAAAATAGTTCGAAAAAAAGTTTCATATATTAAATAACAGCGAGCTTTCGAAAATTCTTTCTTTAACGAGAGACCCAAAGAATTAATTACGATTCTTTGTTAATCATTAGCTCGGTAAAGGACTAAAGTTCGAAATGTGAGATTTAATAAAAGAAATATTTTATGAAGAGTGTCTTGATATTTCTTTTTAAATGCAATGAATGGTCGTTTAACTATAGGTTGCTAATGGGCCCAATGCCATCTATCGAAAAAAATGTATTTCCGGAAAATACCCTTTTTTTTTATTTATTATGAATAAGCCAACTACGTACTAGTGCTTCGGGCTGTTGGCCCTCGTCAGTGTAGTGCAGTCTGTACGTTGAAGACCCACGAAAGGAATCTTAACCGATTATTTTCCATTCCAGAAAAGGGTATTCTTGGCTAACTATGCGAAGGCGCGCTAAAATAGACGATTTGAAACAGTTTAAATCTAGAGAAGAAGAAGGTCAAGAGTGATATAATTCAGTGAAAGGTCACCTTGTGATTTTAAATTTTTACTGTTGATGGCCCACTGCCATATATTGAAAAATTATTAACTGACGATTTTTATATCCTGATAATTATTCACTATTTACCTGAGGACAGTTTTAAAAAAACCCTTGTAGAAGGTAAGCCCAACCCTAGCAGTTCTTCGAACGTACTTCTGGCTTAAATCGCGAAATCCTGTGGCCTAGATTCACACATAAAGGGACGCTTTAGATTAGAAATAATTCCCAAATTAAATCTATTGTTTGTGAGAAGGGGATGGGAGCCATCCAAAGGAACAATAGGGAGTGCGCCGAGCAAAAGAAGAAAGAGCGACGACGGGCTGTTTAATTTACTAACCTCCTCCCGCATAATCTCGATGCCACTTGTTTTAATTAATTGCGCTAATTAAAACATTTCAGCACCACAAGCAACTCCCACCCTTAGCGTCAACATCGCTAATCCCTTCGACATTAATGACTGACTTGTAATTATCATTAGGAAATAAATCAAAGCGCTCAGAGGCAAATGATTTGCATTTCCAGCGTTGTTCTCTCTCAGTCCTATATCTCAGCATTTGGAAACGCGAGGAATTAGCGCTTCAGGTGATTATTTCCGATAAGCTTAGAGTAGACGCCATGTATTTAATTAATATAATGACATCATTATTCCGGAATTTCTCCAGTATTTTGTGTGCATGTATTTATTTGCGCACACAAGAGCTGACATATGAATGTACAGCATGCTAAGCAAGCAGCCAGTTGCCTCACCATTTACAAGAATCTGTTATCGAAACTAAAAAAAAAAATTAGCGAATTTTTAAATTCTTGTATTTCAAACGTTATTCAAATGAGCTGTAGAATTTTGAAAAAGATGTAAGTACACAGTAGGTTGCGGATCACTGGTCTAGGAATATCTTCGCTATAGCTAGTAGTAACTCCGCTGAAGTTTGTAGTGTTGATGTGGGAGAGACGTCGTGGCTTACCTCGGGATGATTCAGCGGCGGCGCGGCCACCTGTTGTTACACATTCCTTCAGACAGGAAGTGGGGGAAACTCCCCCCTCACATTTGTCTACTACTTACATCGGTGGGGCTACTGGATCTACACTCACTTTCTCTCCCGCGTTCGTGGGAGGTGGAGGGAAATATTGGATTGCAATCAACTCACTCTTTAGGCAAGTGTAAATGAAGTTTTGAGAGTAAATGGCTTTTACTTCCTCTTTTAAAAATATATTTTACCTTCATAGTCTTGAGACGAATCCATGTAGAACCCTAGTGTGTTTCACAACACCAATATTAGATTATTTTATGGTGTCGTTATATAGACGACGTCTTCTGTTTAGGCGCCAAAAACTTCGAAGACCCCATCTGTTATACAGATATCTCCTTCAACTTATAACGACAATACAACCAGCCCATACCTTTCCTTAGCATTCCAACTATAGAGACTGATCACAGGTTCTACACTGCAGTTTTCTATAAAAATAATTAACACCTTCTATTATCCACTTAGCCTTGAGATCAATATTGTGCTAGAAAATTGTCCAAACATATATATACACATTATTATCTTCCTTTGTAATAATAGCAAAAATGGGGGGGGGGGGGGGTATAGTTAAACATCTAGCAGAATCAGGTCGTTTAATTTCATTCACATTATGAAAAAATTCTAACCTCCCTCACAACTCCCCTACGTACAGAATGAATTAATTTAGTCCATATTCTCCCTCTTGATTATCCGCTTCAAAAAGCTCGGCCCGATAACCCTATCATACAACACACCCAACCTTTGTTCCATCCTCAGTCATTGCTGAAACCAGCGCTCATCCACAGATACCTTAAACAAAAACAACGTCATTTACCCAATGTCATGTGGCAAGTGCGGCAATTCTACCTATGTAGGTGACCGGGGCCGTGGGTACTCACTCGTCTTTCAGAGTACGCTGAAACCTCAGAAACATAAGTGGAAAATATTCACTCTATAAACATATCTCATTTGTTATCGGTTGTTTGTATTCATACCGTTGTCTCCATCCGAATGTAACATTGATGATTAAATGTATAATAATTATGGTAAAAAAGTTGAGTTTTTATAACCTTAAAGTTCACATGAAAAGATTGAATTGAAATATTTTTCTAAAGATAATTTCCTTTTATTATTGATTTACAAGCTTTTTAGGAATCCCTTTATTAAGAAAAACTAGAGATGATTAATATACGTAGATTTTCATTTAAAAAACACTCTTATTCATATTTTAGTTAATTAAAAGTAAAAGAAACGTTGTTATGAAAAGAAACGTATTGTAAGGCTATTTTTTGTCTTGCTTTATCTGGAATTTTAATCAATTTCAACAATAGGTTGATTACATTTGATGAGAAATTGCGAAAAACCAATCTCTCATAAAACGAACTCTAAGGCTTACTTAACAAAAACAAATATAAATTATTATGCTAATATATATTCTTTTATTAATTTGACTCATATGTAAACTAAATATAGTCGAACAAAGAATAAGGTCCATTGTTCTCGTGTTATAGATTTGAATAATTACATTCAGTGTGGAAAAAGAAAAGAAGACGCCGCAACATTTATATTAAAGAGAATCACAGGAAGCTCCTGGGCATCTCTTCATCAGATAAATTAAAGAACACTGATGAAGGGAACGTCCGAAAGCCTTTTGTATTTCGCTTCAATAAAATAAAGTTGTGGCGTCATCTGTTTCTTTCTAATTATCGAAAAATGGGAACACTCATGAGTTTATGAACCGTCGCGGTGTGTGTAATACACTTTATACCGAGAACACAAAGCCAGGAGTAAAGCCACACTGCTCATCCAGAACCCGGGCAGTAGGAGTGTAATGATGTTATTTTCGACCTAGCCAGGGAGACTTGTAAAAACCACCCTCTACGCGACCGAAAAAAAAATCATTACCATTAGATCACTGACTGGCGTCTACTGTGCCCAGCGGGAAGGCAGTCCCGGTTTTTGCCCAAGGCCACATGCGCTCTTACATGCATCCTAGGGGGGCAATTAACGTCCCACCCTCCTTCCCTCGGGACACCTGTCTATCCATGGGAAGATCTTCAATGATTGGATCCATAGCAACAGCTCGAAAGAACCAAAGTTTCGATTGTAAACTATCATTCCAAGAAAATGTTTCTCCATATGAACTACCACGTACCGTGAAAATCAATACGTTGGCACGTTTTTAGACCAATATATGGCTACTGAATATTTAGCAGACATCAGATATGATTGAAGCTTTTATCAAAATTACACAATTTTCCAATAATCGAATTGGCGACCATATAAACAATTTTTGAACACAAACTGCCACGTTCTGTGATTCAATCTGCCATCTCTAACATATTAATATCCTTGATACATTTGAATATTTGAGACCCACATAAGAATCATTAGTTTAAAATATTTCCTTAGAATTCTATCAATATAGAAATGCTTTCTAAGATTCTCTAGATAGACTTAAACAAGATAAATGTAAAAGAGAATGTGTATAGATCAACAGTAAAAATTCTATGCAAGTTTTCGTTTCTATATAAAAATAACTAAGAAAAATAAAGAACAAAGTCTATTTGGCTCTGAAAAAATCGTAAAAGTTAGATGACAGGCAAGTCTAAATGGAAGTCTGCTGATAGCAAAATGGATGATAACTTCTTAACACGTTCGTCTACTTTGCCCCTTCAGTAAACCTGGAAATAATGGAATATCTTAGAGCAGTTTCCCCCATTGAGCGGATATATTAGAGATATAAAAAACACGTTTTATTTACATTTTACTTCATTGTTTATAATGTAACACACATTAGCACACACAATTTGTCTTTAAAATGTATATATTTAACATATATATTAGATATTGATCAGCAAATCCAATTTAGAACAATATAAAACTTGTATTGTAAAGAAAAAAGTCGTAAATTCACATCAGCTTTTCGATAAATCCATGTTACTAAATCTCAATATGTTTAATATGATAGAACACTATCTATGTTAATTTACCTGTTTCACGAGAGAGGGAGAAATTGCCAAATTCTTATATCTGCGTGGATGATTTTAACACGATATGTGTATGCATGTATCATTGGCAAATACTTGTGTTTTTATTTAATTTGATAGTTTTGTTTCCCTCTTATCATACAAATCCATGTCTATGAGTTTATGTTAATTAAGCTTTATATATATAGAACATCTGCACATATTAGCACACACACACACACACATTAGCACTCAAACATTTTAAAATATAAATATCTTCTGCTCTTATTACTCTTTTCCTTTGCAGACTCCGTAGTGAATCCATGCACAAGACTACAATAGAAGAGTGCGTATTTTGATTTTAACGAGATAATAATTTATATAATTTAACCAAATTTTATTACAGATATATATACTCATGGACAAAACTTAAGCAAGTTGTACCTTTTAGTATATATATCGGGATTCAGACAATAACTCTGAAAGATATTTGATACACAAGAACAGTTATTGTAGACACACGAGACAACCAAGTGTGAACAAAATTGCCTCTGTCTTTTAAATAAAACAGACAACCAGCGACATCAAAGACTTTCCACTTCCTTAAATTTTGACCATTGGTGTTTATCGGTATTTTTTTAATGCTGCTACCATATTAATGGAAATAATTTGCTGATTATATTTCGAGCAGATAATGGCGTTGAACACAAAGATTTTTAAACCATTTATTTATGAAAATAATGTAAAAATATTTTTTAAAAATTATAATAAATAAATATTATTTAAAATATTTTAATATACATATTTGATAGACAAGAAAGAGATTCTATTATTGTGTTGTTATGGAATTAGCATGTTTTGGCATAGCCTAGCGTGTTTATAAGTTCCCATGCAATTCGAATAGATTTCACAAACGTTCTCAGTCTAATGTAGAGGTGCATTGGTGAGCTCCACTAGAAACGTTAGATCCGGGTAGTAAAGACGAGGATAAAGGGAGCACATTAAGGGAAGTTGGGGTGAGGAGATAAGTGAGCCAATCAAATAAGCAGGCCCACTAATGGCGTAATAACGTTATACTATAATAACGTTATATGTTATAGTAAAATAGCCTTATATCTTATACTAATAACATTATATGTTATATACCGCTGTTTTCACTTGCCAGATATATATATATACTTATTAAAAATAATGAAAGCATATCCTGACCAGGAGGACATGTGCTTTTTAGATGGTAGAGCGCCATCTAGTCAGGATATGCTTTCATTATTTTTAATATCAACACCTTATCCTTTTATTTATTTTTTTTTTCTATTTTTTTTTTCATATATATATAATCTAAAAACTCAAATTTTTCTAAATTTAAAAAAATATATATTTTTTATTTTTATTCATTGATAATTCTACTTTTGTTATCATCGTTTTTAGAATGACTTTCAGTTTTGTTGTAAATATGCGTAGTTAACATATCTATCTTTTTGAATCGCTAATATAGGATTAATGCAGAAAAGCACGTGAGCTTATCACTTATTGTAGGAGATGTAGAAATATTCCATGTGGTGAAGAATTCATCCCTTGTTGTGTAATGCAACAGATAACAGTGGTATACTCACAGGCGAAATCACTTGGACAACAAAGTGACGGATTCACCTTTTGCTGTGTGAAGCACTATGAGACACAAAGTGAGCCCCAGCTGTGTGATAAAGTGAAGAAGCGCCGTAGTAATGCCGCTCTGCGTGGTCCCAGCCCAGGTAATCGATGCCAATCTATTCAAGATGGTCGAAGATATCGGAAACAAGAAATCTTACACGCAGCCTGATTAAACCACTATCTGTTATTCAGAACATAAAACAACGTCGAAATTAGTTTTACTACAAATTCAAAACTTTTTTACATTTAACCTTACTGTAAATAATGAAACTGTAACATTTTAAAATAATAATATACTATATTTAACATAAATATAATGCGTATCAGATGCATCATGTAAAACTATCAGCTACTATTAAATGATGATTTATATCTTTACATATATATATACAGGTAAACCTGTCTATAGCGCCCCTCTAAATAGCGCCTTCCTCTCTATTGCGCCCGATTTTAAATACGTAGTACGATGCGATTTACATTAAAAGTGACCTGTCTATAGCATTTCCTCTCTATAGCACCCTATTTTGGTAAGTCCCAAGAAGGGGCGCTATAGACAGGTTTAACTGTAGTACAAATAAGTATAAAATATCAACGGCCCCATTCAACGTTGAGTTTTATCCAACTCACTAGAGAGGTTCCAAATCCGTTACATGAAGCAGACGATTAAAATTCCGTACAAAAAATAGACGAAAACGTTATTGTTGCATCGTGTTGGAAATTTCAGAAAATATTTTAAATACTTAATCAACTTTTTTCTCCGCAAAAGGTTTCTTTTATATTTTTATTAATTGGCAAGCTTTCGAGTTTAAGAAATCTACTGTAAAAGAGTTCTTAAACACGAAAGCTTGTCAATTATAATAAATTAGAAAAGAAACCTTTTGCGGAGTAGTTGATTAAGTATTTAAAATACGTTATTGTTGGGCACACAATATTCTTTTCTGTGAGAATAAAGAGGCATCATAAGGTATATGTGAACCAGATGGATTGATAAGATTATGTTTCCTTTTTGGAACGTTTACATCAATCAATCATTCCTCTTTTTTATTCAAACTTTTTTGAACTAACTGTCGCCCTTGAGAAAAGAAATGTGTTTGGCTTGAAAAAATCCAATCACTTCATAAAGGCGATAGTGTCGTAACGTTAATAAATAAAGAAGGAGTGGTTGAGATTAATTAGTAAAAATAGACGAAATAATTATTTCGTTGAAATAAATAACTTTACGTTTATTCGCTTTGCTGTTATAAATAATCTTTCAACTATTATCTAATTTGCATACTGCTTGTACATCCGTAAATATTCTAAAATTAAACAGCCAAAATATTTTTGTATATCAGACGATAATCCCGAAGGGGAAGAGTTTTTTTTTTCAGTACGTACTTTCAGACAGGTCCGTTTTTTAACAGGCGCATTTCTTGAAATTCCTATGTACCCGTTGAAGTACAGACTCGTCTGAAATCTTACAAAATGAATATTTTCTCAATAAGAGAAACGTATTTTCACAGTCTTCCCATTTCAATGTTAAAAGAATAATTTTATTTAAGGGCATTTAAATATATTCGCCCTCATTGATATAAACTAAATCTGATTAAAACTCTATATAGGTTGTGTGATTGGTAAATAATCGGTGTGACCAATAATGGCAAGATTTAGGCCACCCAGCAGCCGGCGGTATTCTGGTGAAAGGTTATTATAGAAGTGTACATAGGCGGCGGCAGCGGCAATAGATGATAAGGATGTATCGCTATGCAGGTAAACAGGCCGCCATTATACCTATATATTTATACACCCGGATAACTTGCTGTATAAATCAAAGCAAGCAAATAGCCGCCTTTATCTCAGCTCTGGCACTTCAAAAGGAAGCTCTCCTCTATCTTTTGCTTTGTAAACTCCATCCCCATTAAGCTCTTATTTTTCCATTAGAAGATAAGGATACCTATTATAACCATACAAAAAGGTTTGCTTACCGGCTGAAATATGACGCTATAAAAGGTTTTAAGAAATACTTTGTCCGGAATACTCAGGTGCATTCATGAATAAATCACTAAAAGCAATTCTCTAGTATTTAGAGATTTTATTAATAAATCAACCTCCTCTATATGACCCGCCTCCGCTTTATCATTGGTTTAGAATACCGAGAAGATTCACTTTGTATATTTTAAATTCCGAGAAAAGATAACAGCCAATTATTTAGCATCTCATCGGAAATTTTCCATTTTTGACAAAGTACATTTATTCCTAAAATATGGTTGTTTCGTTTGATTTTTTTAAATAACTTTATAATAAATAACTAGATTCTGAATTGACTAATTAATCCCGCAGAATCCCCCTTGAGAGACCAAAAACATGGTTAAATCCCGTCTCTTGGGGATGGGCTCTCATTAGAAGATTTTTTTTTCGGTAAAAGACTCACCATGACTTGGCCTAACTTGACATGATTAGATAAGAAGCTATCTCAAGGATAGACGGGGCTGAGCTGTGTTTTTAGACTATGATATCTCATGGGAGATTACATTTTGAAGGAAAATAAGGTTTAGTACAATAATTTCAAGTAAAAATCTCAACTACCGATCCCCCCTGATCGCTGATAACGAATTGCACCCAGCATCAATCGTCTTCTATGTACTCATATTCCAACCTATATCTCCGAAATCTAAGCGGTTTAAGACATGTTGAGGAGTAAATCTTCAGGAAAGTGAAGCTTCAGGAATTAGTTTAACCATGGAGATAAGCACCACCACGAGGAGTGAAACTTTGCGGTGTTCCCAAAAGACTCAACTGATGCACAGTGATGTTTTTACAACTCCTGAGATAATTTATTGAGTTAATTCCCTATAGTTTGCTAGGAAACGTTCTACCTTGTAAATAGTGAAAATATCGTAGGTTGGATTTATACGAACAAAATATGAAAACACATCAACACACAATATTTCCCGACATTTCGGGGCGACCCACTGTCGAACATTTCTGGGTAAGAAATCTAGTACGATGTCTTAAGTTGGTGACGATTTATTAAGATCTGGATGCAAACACGCCGAACCTGCAGTGAATATATCAAAAATATAAACATAATTATAACTAATAAATCACGCTGAATATACAAAAATGTGCTATAAACGCTTTTTGAGACTTGTGAATCTTTTATAACCCTTGTTCCCCATAAATTATAGCACTGTGCATTATAGATATTTCTCCTTGTAACATTCATTTTCATTTTTTTTAAAAGATGAATATTAAATTCCTAAAAGAAATCAGAGTGACATGTAATCATTAGAGTAGGTTAATCCAACGGGAGACCTGAGCATTTCGTATGTTCCGTACATAAGGCATAAAGCCAAATATGAAGCGCATGTGTGGAAATGTGCTAGATGGTGTTGCAATGCTGAATAAATGAACGTAGGTAGAGAGGAGATTACACCATTGGGCAGGTGCACCCGTTCTACAGGCTATCTGATACCAAGGCCGATGTATTCTAACATTTATCTACTGATGAGACAAATTACTTATTTTAAACCTACACAGATAAATATCACAAATTTGATGATTTCACAATTTTAAATTTTAATTTTCACTTTAAGAGCTGTTCTATTATTAAATTTGAAAGTCTGAGCTTTGCCCTTTCCAAAAATATATTGAATTATTATATAAGTATATAATTTATAAAACCTTTCTATATCTCCCTCATCCTAATTATCAACCGATACTTAAACAATTATTGAAAATTATTATTTTCTCAAAGTTCCATCAAATTACTAACAACTTATAACCAAAGATAATAATTTGAAAGGGAATCGGTTTTTTATCCCTAGTAAACGTGGTACAGGCCATGATAATCATGGTAGGTAGTTAGATACTGCTTTCACACACTGTGAGTACACCACATGTCAGCACGTGTAGCAAGCAGTTCGACCTTTGCACATACAAATGTTCCCGAGCCCCAATTTGGTTATTTGGACTCGCTGGCCTTTTGGTTTGTGTTTTGTAAGAATCGGCTGCCTTGGAGCAAATTTTTAAGTCGTAAAAATGTCTATTTCGGGATTTTACTTGTTTGATTATATATAGTAAAAACACGTTTTGAATTAGAAAGGTTTAGTGTAGTTTTACTCATTCCTATCCGACGTTTTCTATCATTAGAGATAGGCAAAATTTAAATTCAAATTCAGGCTTTAAATTAATAAAAGATATTTTAAAATCACATTAGTGCGCCTAAAATATCCTTTAACCGATAAATGTGCTACGAAACACGTTAATATTTCTATAATATCTATCGTCACACACAGCTAGGAAATTCTAAGACATTTTCTAAATTTATTGTAAAATCAGAAGAAAACAACCTTTAATCATTTCGGCCTCGGGTTTTCTTGATAGTGATCATTTCCTAACTCCATCTTTGATTTCCTAGCTTCTTACTTTATTTCTTACCCAAGTCTTCATATTTATCGTCAACAACATTACGTTTGCTATGTTGGCCCGCGGACGAGTGGTCTAAGCCATTGGTTTTCGACCGCTACGACCCGGGATCAAATCCCGCATTGGGCACGTTTTTATAATTAAGAAAAAAAGCTTCCATGGCTCCCGATTCTTGCAAAAGTCCAAACCCACCAGCGAGTGCAAGTAACCAAATGGGGCAATGGCATACTTGTAAGTGCAAAAGTCGAACATGCTTTTCACATGTGGAGACATGTGATTCACTTACAGTAAAAGCAGATGCCAATTTATATCTACCATGATTATCATGGCCTGTACCATCTGTATTAGGAATTTAAAAAAATACGTTTGCAATATATTAATTCTTTCTTAGAAAATTTAGTATGGGCTTTTCACCTTGAAAAAATTATTTTAATATGACAAAGTAATTTTGCTCCGGCTAAAACGGGCATTTTACTAACAGAGGATGTTTTAAGTAATATTTAGGCTATAGTGAAATCGAAGCCATTTTGAAATAACATCTTAAACATTATCATGTTCTTAACGCCATCTATATATAAGGAACAAAAACTATTTAGTGCATTTTTCTTCTGCTAATAAAACAACTTCCTACTGTCCTAACTGCGATGGAAACTATTTAAAAATCTTCTTTTTTGCAAAGATTAAAAAAAAAAGAAATATGGAAGAGCATGGGGCTCCCAGGAAAGACATGTCCTCCTATTTCAATTTAATAAAGATCTTAACATCATCGTGTGCGTGTGTGTACTGAGAGAATACTTTCGAGTTCGTAAATTGTTTTTTTTTTTTTTAAATTATTATTTGAGAATGTAACGATATTACAAGAATGGGAAAGAAACAAAGATTTTCTGTGCTTATCTTTTAAACTGGAAGTGTTCGCTTTTCATTTATCAAATATTTACAAAGTACACTTCACGAGTCAAAAAAGGTACTAGAAACCAGTTGAATTTACATACCAATTAGAGATAATTAACCTCGTTGAAGAGAGCACTATAATCAAAATTGTTTTATATAATTATAAATACTTAGCTATTGAAAGATGAGGACAATTGGTTCTCTCATTTAGTTACATTTTACATTAAGACTTGGCATCACATGCGTCTAATTCAAGCCACACCTTATCTTCGGAGGTAGAACAATTTATGTGAGCAGCCTCAGTACGAATTCAGAATATCTCGGTGTGAGATAAGAATCTTAAATCCTTCTTTTATATGTTTTCTTTTATCTCTCTTTAAGTGGCCTTAATCCCCGTGCCCATTTGATAGAGAGGAGCTTCTTCACAATTCTTTTTTCACCATAAAGTTGTACGTAGACAGCTGAAGCTGAATTCAGGAGTGATTTAAGTAACTTGATCGTAAATCTTAACGATAATTTAAGAGAGAGATCCGTGCATATCTCAGAATACAAATTTGTGATCGGGCTGAGTTATAAAATCAAAAACTCAAGCGACTTATGATTTTTATCCTTTCGGATTATACTGCTTTAAATGCAAGTTCACCTCGTGTCTTCAAATAGAGAAATATGATTTTGAAGTTGAATTTGAATACAGAGCTCACATGAATACTATAAATCTATGGCGGTTTCCAGCTTCTGCATGCCTTGGACCAGCCGTAGCTTGGTTAAAAAAAAAGCTTAATATGAGTTTCGAGCGAAGTCAAATCTCTCATAAGTCAACTCCTAACCCTTAACCCGACCGCCTTTACATACACCAGATGTCGTATTAGACTGATTTGTGACAATTGAAAACATTTTATAAAAATCAATAATATTATAATAGAGATTCAAATTATGACTCGATATATATACCATAACGCCGGCAGAAATTGTGAGGTTTTAATATATCGTTAATTTCAAATATTTTTTAGGCTTGGAATTATATTTTTTATATCAACTATAGGAGAGCTTATAATAATGGCACCCTGTAAATACGCTGAATTAAAATTAGAGCGAATATTCAAATAGGATATCGTGAAAATTCCCGTGAGCGACCACTTTGGTCTAATCAAATATTACTTGATGTAATTATATCCGATATCTTATAGAAGACCACATCCAGGAGGGCGTAGGTGTGTTGGACACATCCTATATAAAGAGGCTATAGGAATTCTTTAAAATTACATAGTTTTTATTTTCCAATAATTTTTATTGTCTGCCTGACTTTAAATTTGTTTTAAATATAGTGAGAAAATGGGAGTTATGTGATTATATTGTACTTTTTCAAAATTACAGCAATTTTTTCTAAGAGCTGTATAAGCGATTATATGTAGAGCACAGATATACCCAGACAACGGACGGCATGCGAGTAAGAATCTAAATTTGCTAGAAATGAAAAACGTGAAAAAGAAATTTAGGCTTCTGGAGGACCTAGAATCCAGATTAGCGCTGGCTCCACGCCACGGGTTCACAGACGTCCTTTATTTGGCATTTCTTTTTTCACACCGATGTCATGTGACCTGAGAGCTTCCTTTTTGCGTAAATGACAAAATTAATATTAAAATATAAATTGGTTTGTGTTAGTTTAACTCGGTTTTTGAGATTAGATTCATGAATTCGACGATTTTTTAATAGCTCATAAAATAGTGTGTGTCGAGCTATATTTATAAAAATTCAATTTCCTATAAATTCTAAGGAAAGTCAAGCAAGGCCTTATCTTATATATTTCACCATCGGTATAAACCCGAGTCCTTAATGAGTATATTCAAAGTGCAGTTCACACCCCCCAACTCTTGGTATTAGAAATTGATTCTATTGCTGGAACGCAGATAAGCATGAGTGAAATTGAAATTGGCTTTACTCAAAGTTACTGATTCTCACATTGAAGCGTTCTCACGTATTATACACATATGTGTGTGCATGTGTATATATTTTACTTCAATAACTATGTCCTTAGATATAAATATATATATATTTATCGAAAATTGCACTCACTATAATCATATAAATATTCATTTTTTAGAAATATATATTTCTTTCTCTGTCTTTTTTTTTCAAATTCTCTCAGGAGTATATATTAGTTTACGAATTTTTGAGGTCCAATGAAAATACCTTCTGTACCTTGAAAAAACTAATCTTGAGAAATTTAGTCATTACATATATTTGACAATATTTCTATATTTCCTTAAAGCCTTTGAAACATTTTTCATTAACTCTAATTTGATATGTATTGGAGGAAGAGGCATTTTTAGTTTAGGGACAAGAGGTTCAGCATTTTCTTGTTTCTGTTGTCCTACTTGCATAAAAACATGTATACTTGTGTTTTCCTTCTGCAAGCTCTGTAAACTCCTAAAATTTTAAGATTCCAGCACTACCTTTCCAACAATTTTTAGTATGATTAAATAATTCTAAGATTTTCTTAAGCGCCTAATATGTTTCTTTCATTTAGGTTGAATATGCAACAGGTATAGAAGGTGATACACTACCATAGTGCATCAAACAAGCCTTCAAACCTCGTTTAGAGAAATCAATAAATAATCTATACTCGGTAGCATTGTAATTAATTTGCAGAGCTTTAAAAGGACGTCAATATTGTTGCATTATAATAGAAGAGCCTCTCAATTCATTCAAAATAACTCATATAATTTAAATTTATTTTAAATATTAATTTATTTATATAAATATATACTTTAACATTGTAATACTAACAGATTTTATGTATTATATTAATCATATTTTGGAACCTATGTTACTTTTTATGTCTCTTCAAAAATCTGACGGAAAATTAAACATAATTGAATATCTTTTGAGGCAAATGCTTTAGTATTAACGTATTTAATTTTCTATAATAGTCGATACTTGTTCAGTAAAGGCAGCCAACATGAGTGAATAGAAAAGTATGGTTGACAAGCTGCCAGACGGCAACCTAATGTAACAATATCATTGCTTGCAGTACACAACTAATCCTTGTTATTCAGTAAAATATGAAAAAATCATTGTTCTCTATTACGATAGGCAGAGATTTTGGTTTGTGGTTGTAGAGGTTTCTTTGCTTTAATCTTGATCTAAGAAATTTTGCTGCTTCTTTTGATTGCCCAAAATAGATAATTTAATGATGCATGATTATATAAATGTATAATATCCCTTTCAATTGAAATAAATTTTGAGTCTTCTTATTGACATTCATCTGCAAATATACTATATTTGTTGATAATTATTTTTCGATATAGAATGCTTGAACCGTTTTATCAATTGGTATTGAATTCTCGAAGTCGTGAGGAATAGATTGCCTAACTGATGGTATATACAGACATTTTTTTTTTGCTATTAAGGCTTGTGATTTTGCATATACAGAAATAACAATCATTATGGTCATATTTAGATTTTATATAAATCATTGGTATACCAAAGGTCATTATTTTTTATTTCCATGATTTCCATTGCAAAAGCTTTTGAATGCATTTTCCACACACTCTATGGGGAAGCCACCACTTGTCTTGATCTTCTAAGGCCACATCATAATATTCTTTATAAAATTATTTTATCTTTGGAGAGATAAGCTTCCTCTGTTTGGGAATTTTAAAATTTCCATGAATGTAGGAGACCATTTCTGGATTAGCTATACATTTACGCAGCATATTTATATGTTTAAAATACAAGTGTATATTTTGAAAATATATGTATTATTAAAGATTTCAATGACCTAAAATTACAAAGGTATGTATTTTATATAAATTCTGATTAAATTTTATGCTTTTCTTACAGAGTCAATATCTTTTTAAATATTTTGATGACATCCGTGACATCAATTTCTTTTTAAAATTGAAAATTTCCAAATATGTAAAAGAATAGAACTAATATTCAAAAATAAATGTTAAATTCATTATGTATGGGTTAGAATTCAGCAGAAACAACTTTTAAATATTGAAGAAGGGAACCATGTGGGCAATAGTGTTTATTTCAAGTATCATATTTATCAAATTTGTCGCGAAACGCACTAATTCCGTCTTTTATCCAATCAATCTTATTTTGAGATGATTAAAGGTGTACAATTATTCCTGAGAGAAAATTTTAGAGGTTTCAATCTCTAGTTGTTGGATTAGTTAAGTGATTGTCTTAGTTCTCAATTTCACACAACAATAAACACTCCTGTTTTCGTGGTCTTGCTAATCCTTTAAGTCGCCAGGTACCTTGTCGGCTCTTGCTAAGCCGGAATTAGCTGACGTGGCATACTCTGATTTCACTTGATCCTCTCAGGTCGTCTTGTTGGCCTTCCTAGAAATGTTTATCCTCTTTAAGGAAAAGTCGGTTTGCGTCAACAACGTCATTTTTTTGGTCGAAGCTTTAATTATAATCATTTAGATCATTTAAAATGAAGATTTGTTTGAGAAGGAAAATATTATCCCAAGTTTAATCTTTTAAACAAGCATGAATGCTGGCCAAACATTTTTTATTTTCAATATAATTATATTATTCTGAAAATGTATGCGTATTTATTTTATTGTAATTTTAATATTCTAAGTTTTTGGAGACGGAAAATGAATTTTTTTGTAAAGTAGATTATTGCTGGCAATTCAATAGCTTGACATTTCGGAGAAAATCATTGTTTTTTTTTATCGAACTTTATTCAAAATACTTTAACGACAAAATATAGCTATAAAAGCCTTAAAATAGTTTAAACTAAGTATTTTCTCAAGCGAACCTTACACTATCATAACTATAATTTTTAAAACATCTATAATTAGGTTCAATGAAATTTTGTCAATGGAATTTACGTTTAAAATTATTTTATAAAATTTTTATTTGCATAAATATTATTAAATATACTCTATTGAAAAATATACTGTGCAAAAAAAATTGAAACTTTTTGCAAAGTGTATATAATTCTATTATCTACATACAAAATGCCAATCTCTCACAAAGCACCAAAATTCCCCCTAGCCCTTATTAGTTAGAGAGAGATTCATGTCACACAATAAACTCGATTTTCATTTTTGTAAATAAATTGTCGATTGGCTCTCTTCTTAATTCTCCAAACAGGAAGGTGAGTTTCTCACACTGCTACCTACAAGCCATTCGGCCTGAAATGCGTCATAGCGTCGTCTACAGTCGAGGTAATTTTGAAAAGAGATCAATTATTTGAATTGATTCGACTACACATATTAACCTCCATCTGTGGCTCCGTGTATGGCGGAGAATCAATTAGTGGATCCAGCCATGGCGCCGGCTCGCACACATGTGGCAGCGGAACAATGGCACTGACCGCATCATTGCCATGTGCGCGCCCGGCCTTGTATTGAATAGACGCTATATTCTTCACAGAGTTCAAGTAAATATATATAGAAAATATATGTTTATTTGATTACATTCATCAAAACGTGAATATATCCTTCGTTTATATAATCTACCCCTGTTCAGAAGTCCAACCCCTCCTCTGCGCGGCGGGCGGGAGAAGCAGCACAAGTAAGGGACTGCCCTGTAGGGTAAAGTACGGTGGGGACTTTGTGAGCCCCAAGCCGCTACGGTAACCGTGAAGGCCTACAGGGAACTCTGAAATGTGGCTGACCAACGGGGCAATGGCACCCCCCATTCCAGGGATTGGACAAGACATCACCACCATATAATCTACCAACAAACCTAATGGGAACTACTTGCAAACAATATACTAGTAGTGTAGTAATCTCTCATCGTGCATGATCCATACAGCTCCTGGAGCCTACAGAAGTCGCAAACTATCCGAGTAGTATTAATAGAATACTACCTCTACGTACATACGCAGAAACAATACTTGGAACCTTAAAAAAATCTCCAACTATCCGTACACCGAGAGAAATAGCTATTTTTATTTTCAGAAGTAACAATATGTAGGGCGTTCTAAAAGTCAGTGTTCAGACCAATTACTAAACAACATTTATATAATTCTATTTATATATTAGCCTTAAATAAAATCTGAATATTTCTTCCAGGGGCTTAAAAGTAGACTCGATGCTGCATATCGTATGTTAACATCTTTTAAAAATAAATAACTTACCTTACTTATTTTGCTCCTGGAAAATGACCTTTATAACACCCTATATATTAACATAAGATTTAAAGAGTCCCCTATTTAACAGCACTAGGTTCTTGAGAAAGAAAGATTATGACGGCTGCCTTAAACAAGGATAATCTTGATCTCTTCATGAGGTATTCTCTCATTGGAGGTTAGATTGGCAATTCAAGTTGAGTTCTACAAAACTTATTCGCTAACGGAAGTGGTTACAAATCAATTGGGTTGCCTTAGGTGATTTTGCAATATTAATATATATATATATATATTTACTGTCATGAGAAATGTTTTTCGCCTAATTCTGGTAATCTAAGTAATGCAACATAATTTTGATGAATGTTATACTGTAAACATCTAACGAACGCATATGATCTTCATTCTGTAGAAATGTGAAGTGGACGTCTAAATACTAAACTGGTTCAAACTATCCTGGTGTTGAGATACTTAGGAATTGTATTAAGGTTATATCGTTATATGAAATCTTTTTGACTTCAGGTATTGTTTGGCATCCTGAAAGCTCGTTCTGTGACACTCACCATAATACCAGTCTGCTTCCGGAGGCGGGAAACCTTCCGGAGGCGGAAACCCTCCGTAGGCCATAGGGGGGCTGCTGCTGCTGCCTCTGCATCAATACCCTGGCGTTAGTGCACATAGACGCGAATCACATGTAAAATGTTATGGAGGTATTCTTAACATTTTCTTTCAGATTGTTGAAACGGGCTAACAATATAGTTAATGAAACCAACATTAAAATACACGGAGATACACACACTATCCGCACTATGTGCACTTATAGGCACCTTTTACGATGAAATACAACAATATACGAGTATTTCAAATACGAAGTATATTTAAATATTATTCAGTGTCTTTATTTTGTTTGAAAAGGTTGAACATTTAGGAGCTATAATTTTCCTGTTATATATTTTTATGAATATTATATATTTATAAGTTTTTGTCTGTGTGTGAAGAATTACTTAATATATTATTATCGAATCAAAATTTAGGTTTAGCATACCCATATTTTATTATATCGTCCCATGGGTTAATTATGAAATATGTATGCATGTGTATATAAAGAAATTGATGTGAGGCAGTTGTCGTTTTCTCTCATATATTATTTTGATATGTTTTTTTTTTATATATATATTTTCTCTCGCTCTCTCTTTCTCTAGAGGAAGCCGTGGTGCTGCGTAGGACGATAATGTCGTTCCTGCGCGTTAGCTGACGCACTGCTCATCGAATGATGGGGCGTCCCTGGCTGGTGACGCTCCCTCCACCAGCGTGTCCTTCGAATCTCTACGTCGCAGCTCTTTCGGGGCCATGCTGTGAACATTGTTCTACCGCTGGCCCTGAACGCCCATCCGCGGCACTAGGCATCGAGCCAGTCCGTCTGTATCACCTGTTGCTGGCCCACTGCTACTGGTCCTGCAGCGACGTCCGCTCTCTCTCCGAGAGACCGAGTTTTATAATCGGGCGGCCGTCGTACCTGCAGCCCTGGATCTTCGCGATGGGTCTCGAGGACCACGTAATCACTATCACTTCGTTTGCGTAGCACGCGGTTTACATGTACTTTGTGGGCCCCGAAAAGCGTGATGTCGCTTGAGGCCCACTGGCGATATTCTATCGAACTCTGCAGCGTTTTCAGAGGCGCCATATGAATATTCATTTTGCATAGAAAATATAGTTAAGTACATTTATTATCATTATTACGTGTGAACTGTGCACTAAGTTAATTGACCAGTAGATAATAAAAGTTGTTAAATGGAAACAATGCATTTTGTTTATCACCCTAGTAAAAAAATGTAAAGATGGTGATAAGGAGTGAACCTCAACAGCTGTTTAGACTCATGCTTTATTGCTACCATCACGTTTTATACTGTGGCGTTGTTTTTAAGGATTATTTAAAAGTAGAGGAGCCTATTTTGGTTCATGGATTACATCCTCCAGCAATATGTATATAAATAAATGTAGCATTGATGATAAAGGTAACAATGACCTGTTAAATGACGCTGCCCGAAACCTTGTCCTTGTATTAATAAATTATATAGTTTTCGCGAGATGTTAGTCTTAGGCATTCATATTAATGATTCTAAATGTGTCAAAAGATGTGAAACTATATCGATGTTGTTTGGTCATTAGTTTCATAACTAGGTAAATGATATCCTTTGTTCAATGTTTGTAATATTTATATCGTATTTTTCGAGAATACAAATACATATTTGCGTAAATGCTGTTATTACGAAAACGTAAAATAGAAAACTTTGATTTCAAAAACGAAGTTACATCTATAGGTTATTATTCCCTGCAGGTTCAGTGAATGACGTTGAAGGAAGACATATAGACTATAAATAAATAAATATAATATTCTGATCATTAATAAAAATGACTTTAATTAGAGATAGCAAAAGCAAGAGTATATCCCCAAAGAAGACTAATAGTTGGGATCAATAAATTTGATCTACATTTGTCAGTGCTCGAGGTTTCCTAATTATTAGTAACCAGAAAATTATCCAATAACTACATGATGGATCGAGGCGGAACGGAGAATGCTAATAAGCGAGAACTGGTCTCGAGTTTTTCGCGTCTTGGTAGCGTACAATGGCAGGCGTCGCTTGGCACAGCTTCTCTCATCAACATTCTATGATCGTCATCCCCACGTAGCGTCATCCATGTCGTCTACATGTTCAATCAATCTGGCCTTTCAGATCACCGCGTTATCTAAAGTGTCGGTCTTATTGACTCGCATCATATCATCGTATCATCAACTTATTGAAATTATTATTTTGACTTTGGTGATTATTTTTTACTCATCACGCAGTTATCTAATGGCTATCCTTATCAATATTACAAGTACTTATCAATAATACTTGTATTACATCGAAATGATAGTTACTTCTTCAACAGAAACTTTGAGAATATCATTCGAAAGTTGACTAGAAGACAGTCAGTGGTTGTTATGTATCACCGCCAAGACTGTATAGCTGATTATTATTTTTTTTTTTTTGCTTATCCTTAGTACACGTGGTACAGGCCATGATAATCATGGTGGGTAGTTAGCGACTGCTTTTACTGTAAGCGCACCACATGTCTACATATGTGAAAAGCAGTTCGACTTTGCACTTACAAATGTGCCAGAGCCCCGTTTGGTTACTTGCACTCGCTCGTGGGGTTGGACTTTTGCAAGAATCGGGGGCCATTGGAGCATTTTTTTTTTAAACAGAAAAAAAGTGTCCAATACGGGAATCGAACCCGGGTCGTAGTGGTCGAAAACCAAACGGTTTAACCAGCCTTCCACCGACCCTCCAGCTGATTATTTACTTATCATGTGCGCTAAGCGGATAGAGTTCGAAATCTATCCTTGTACGAGAAATATAAACCTAATAGTAGAGTAAAATGTGTCGTTTATTGGTGGGCGAATAGCAAGCATTCGGGCACACTTTTCTTCTATTGGCTAAAGTGAATGAATACGATTGGTCCGTCAATAAAATATACATTTCAGCTTACGATCTACTCTAATTTTTATATTATTATAGAAAAATTATTATAAAATAAATGAAGCTTCCAGGGTTGTTTCTTGTTCAACTTTTTATTTTCAAGCTTTCGGACTTGTCAGTCCTTCAACAGGATTATCACGTTAAAAATTAATAATAAATACAATTTTATATATACATTATTATATACATATTTTAAATACTTATTATACATTTTGAGAGAAAAATATATTACATTATTTCAGTTTGAAAAACATTTTTTTTAAATATACGTAGGTGGTGAAAAACGCTTTCATCGCAGCATTTTAATATTTTCAAAAGATAAAAATGTTAAATTGTTAAAAAAAAACGAAAGAAATGTTTTTAAAAATTATTATTATTTCAAAATTTTATATATATTTGTCAACTTGATTTAATAATCTATTTTCTCTCTTATATTACTTTGAATAGCTTTTTTATATATATAAATATTACTATTTGAAAAAAAAAAATTAAAATGGCAATGCAAAATCTTACAAAAACTATCTATATTTCTGATACAGTAAAAAAAGTAAACGCTTAAAAGTGAAAGAGTCACGTTAAAATTGGTTCATAAAAGAATTGCCATTTTTTATGCCTGTAGGGCGTAGGGAGAAACCTTTTTCCTTTTATTAACGCACTTAGCAATAAAAGCCCCTTCCTTCCCTTCTAAAACTCATTATATAAGAAGCGGAAGGTAATGAGCAGTGCCATATTGAGTGGGCTCGCGACATCTCTTATTGAATCACGTCGCCCGAGGTACCCTACCCCTGGCTCGCCTAATAATATCCACATCCCTTTTAAAAATAACCTAATTAAAAACTCCATTTTTTAAAAGCATCGACAATTTAATAAATTTTGAAAGTTGCAATATCAAATTTTATTACTTTTTAAGTGTTCCACATGAAAATTTATTTATGCACTGTCTTATATCGAGGCTGTGTAGTTTTGAATATGTGAGAGAGAGAGTTTTATACAAGATCTAATTTATAAACTTTTTTTTTTGTCAATTTTTGTTTGGGATTTTTCTTTATGCTTTATATTATATTATATGTTAAATATATATCCCTTATCTTTCAATTATAATAAGTTTTTTTTTTGTTGTTTCTTTCTCTAATATGAAAAAATCTAAAAATAATATCTTACAAATATGTTTTATATTAAAAAACACATTTTTCTCGCTACCTTCTGAAGAATGAAAAGAAATAGATTAATAGAAATTTCAAAGATTTATTAATTGTTGATAAAGTGATTTGTCATTTCGGATATTTACATTGAATAAATAATTGAATTATATATAAATAATCAGGGTAACCCTTAGGTTCTATGAGCATATAGAAATATAGACTAAATAAAATGAAGAAGAATAAGGAAGACTACTATACCTTTTTAGTATGGAGAGCTCACCATTTTTATTTATTCTCAAAATACAAACTTGATTTAATATATTCCTAAAACTACAAAAAAAAATGATAATAAATTATATAGGTATATAATATATTGCTTTTTTAATTAATTCTATGTGAACCCTCAATTTTTTGGTTTGAGAGAGTACCAGAAATTATATATATATAAATGAGAAAAATATTATTTACATTCCACTTAATCATTTTTGAACAATTCATCTATCGTAAAAAATGAATAGGTATTGCATAGGTATTGCTATATATTTAGAAGCCCACGCGAACCAATAATTTACCAGCTGGTATATGATACGTGCGGATAAGAGAAAATGGCGATCCATAATGGCTTACCCCGTAACGAAAATGGCTCGATATGATGATGATAATGAAATGATAAATGTTGATAGGAGTATCAGTTGATGAGGGCCCAGAGCGGAACTAAATATTTACTGGGATTTACCTGGAGAACGATATGTTCCAATTCATCATAACAATATTTCTTAACAATATTTCTTCTTATTTCATCCAATTTGTGTTTTAATATAATTTCTATATTATAAAATATTTTATAATATATATATATTGTTGGAATATTACACAGAGTAACAATGGCTAAAGATGAGCTCTTGTTTGAAAAGGAACTTGTATATAATAATTGTTGTTTTTCACGTAAAACATATACCAAGATTTGTTTTATATAATTGCTATTAATAATAAATAATATGTAAAGTTAAATTGGTTACGGATTCATCCTTCTTACTTACTTTAATAATATAACATATATAACATCCACTTTGATTAAAAATAGATTTTTTCATACAATAGCTGATTACTATGTTAATTTGGAGATTTTCCGAAAAAGTTTTTTTTTTATATTTTTTGTGTGTGCATCTCGTTTTCTATATTGTTTAAACCAGATGACAAACATTAGAGAAAAGCTTTAATCTAAAAAAGCTTGTAAGTTGAAAATAATTATGTATATAGGTATTTTAATCAAAAATTAGAATTTAATGAAGTTTTAGTTGAAGAAAATTAGGAGGTGAAATCTTAATTTAATTAAGATATTATAATAAGGAATAGTTTTTATGAGAGTTTTTCTCTCCTAGTTTCATAGCGAAGAGACATGAGTGTAAAATCAATAGGTGATGAGTGATGAGTCTGGTAATTAGATGTTTCAAAGATGCTAGAGGAGGCGTGCACGCCAATCAGAACTCTACCGCAACGTAATTGATGTGTATTGATGGCCGTTACGTTGTATATTAAATTGAAACTATCTGATATGTTTTTTATTTTCATCGTTACTTCATATTCTATAGTATCGTCATTGCACATCATATTTTTTATTGTAATCCCCTTCAATGAAGATATGAAGCATTTCATTCTCATCACACATCGCCTTTTTATTGTAAGCGCTCCACGTTCAAAAATAATACAGCCATAATTGTAATTACACTTGGCCTCTTTAGATTGTGCCTCAAGGTAACAAAAAAACTCGGATTCTAATTGCACATCACCTCATGCATGGTTTCTCGCACAACATCTCATTAACTTTAAAGAGATTATCTCTCGCACTAATTTACTGTTTTAATCCTTACGTGGCTCTATTACAATACTCCCCTTTATAACCAAAACCATTTCCTGAAAATTTATAAAATTTTGCTTAAATATCATCTTGTTTTTACTGAGAGACTCGCAACATATTATTCATATTTGGGTCATTTTATTTTCTTGGCTTCTATCTACAGTTTGAATAGGTTTTATGAGCTATACTTTATACATTTAGCAATAATCGTTCAAATCTATTTAAAATGCCCTTATTGCAAGCTAGGAACTTTTCGGCCAAAAGATCATCGGTGAGCCCAAAACAAAGATATTGTTTTACGCCCACCTGTGAACTTTTGATCGAAAACTTGTCAGTTTGAAATAAACTCATCCCTTTTATAATATTCTTATTCATATTTTGACCATCTTTAATTTTAACCTGGGAGTTCTGTAAACTCACTAACCACAAACTAAGAATCCAATGTAGACCATTTGTATATCAGAAAGTTTAATGAATAATTTTTTTTACATTTATGTAATAGGCTGTTCATGAAAATTTTTCACATTTTTAAGGTGTCACAATTAGGATGAATAAATAAAGACGTGTTTTTTTAAACAGTTAAATAGAAATAAACATTTTGCCGGCATACTGACGCGCTTCGCCCGGGTTCTTCCCGAGGCTTAAAAGCTTTTTAGGGTTATCAAATGAATAAATGTGGAAGGCGTGTAATCTTTTAAAATTCTAACTAAATACCATGTAACAATACTTACAATGGAAAGCTATAATGTAAAGAAATGAATGTCAGAAATTTTAAAGATAAAGCCTAATTTAATAATGGAAAATGGAGGTAAATTTTATAATGTGTTATTAATATTTATGTTATTTCGCGAATTGTTTAGTGTTTCTTAGTTGATATTTGATTTTATCTAATTAGGATCCTTTTAATACAAAAAAATAATAAATTAAATATACTTTTAAACAAGGATTTAAGAGGGAAAGGAGCAATCTACCTACTATTTCTTATATAAAAACTTATTCTTGTATTCTTTTGTTGATACACAAATAACATGGAACCTTTTGCATTTACCAGCAAAACCTTTTAAACAATTAAACCTATCTAATGCACATTTTTTGTTTTGAGAACGAAATTAATATTTACATTAATATGGTCGTTGTATAATTTTGAAGTAGATTTTATATAAATTAGTTCAGAGAGAGAGAGAAGAATCTGCGCAACAAAAAACGTTATTTTCTATAATAGCATTTATAAAACCCCATTACTAGGTTTTTATTACAAATGCGTGAATGTTGTTTATCTTGAGTGTTCTGTGAATAAATGCTTATATAATATTTAACAATATAATGAGAACACACATTGTTTCTCCTTGCTGTTAATAACCAGGCATATATATGCGCGCCATATCTGTACTCAAAATTATAAACTATTTAAGTACATATATGCTCAGATTTTTTAAAACGCAAAATATATATTTAGAAATATCTTTTATTATTTGTTTTCCACGTGCAAACTCGCAATAACAGAGAAAAAAAACATTTATTTATTAATTCTACTAAAATGTACATTAAGTTGATGAAGGGCTTGCTCGAAAAAACTTCTATGATTCCTTCTAGTAAAAAAAATATAGTTGCGGCGTTATCTTTTAATCTTTTGGTCTTGTTATTGAGAATTTTACGTCTGAATAAAAAGAATAACGCGACGGTTATATATTATCAAACTATCTAGATCATTATATGATAAAATATAGTTTCATATAAATGAATGCTTCAAGCTTAGCGATTATATATATATATATATATATATTAATTTATTCTAGAGAGGATATGTACAGCACTCCTGATATATGACTGTATATGACCCACACCTACTTAATCCATGGGCAGATGTAGTTCAGCGTTGCACTACCAAGGTCTAGATAGCTTCGTTTGGTGAATTGTACTTATCAATGGGCTTCGATTTTATAAAAAAATCACGCTGGCCATGATAACAATTGAACAAGTCATGTGTTTATTTTTTAAATAGCATCAAATATTATCTCTACAGACCTTACTGCAAAAACAAATTCAAAACAATAGTAGAGCGATCTGGAAGCAGTAAGGTCTATAGAGATAATATTTGATGCTATTTTAAAAAGAAACACATTCCCAGTAAATTTATTTCTTACAAATTTTAACGATAGAAGGCAATTGAATTTATCAATTCAACAGGTCGTTATCATAGCAGTACGATTTTGGTATCTTGTATTATAGTGCCGCCATTTCTTTCCGTTTCCAACTCACGTTTTCGCACTCGGCCTGCCACTGAATAGTACTCTCAGTCTTAATCACAAAGGCAGACGCATTCTACTTCACCCTGTCATGATGATTTTCAAGCTTGATACCCTAATATGATTGAGTGGAGATACGAAAGAAAAAGAAGAACATGTTTTCGCAAACATTCCCGCAACTTTGCTACCAGAGATGTAGCGGGGAATGTTATCCGAGAATGTGAGTCGATTCAGAAGGCGCTATAAGGTGGCTACCGAGGTTGCTGGATGATAGCGCGTACATACGAACACAGAAGGCGCTAGAAGAAATCGCTTGGAACAGTTGCACGACGCGGGCAGGTGAGTCGAGTCAGAAGGCGCTACACGGTATCTCTCACAGTTTAACCAGGAATGTTTGCGAGGGTGTAAGGGGGAGTGTTGACCATTAGTGGGGTGGGGGTATTTACAAGGGCGGGAGGGTCAGTCTGGGGACTTGCTGGGTTCCCCGAGTTTTTCTCCCCCCACCCGCAGACAGGGAAGTAAATTTCCTGATACAAACAAATATATCAACGCTACGAGGGCCTGGCTTGTGCTGATAGATCCCCTAGCAACACTTCCCAGCGTTATCTTCTCTGATCCTTCACATCGACTCGACTCACATTTGCCACATAAGTTGGGCTCTTCTATTATCTAACCTTTATTGAACACCTGTCAAAACATCGCATTACCTATCGTGTGTTATAAATAAATGTGGGATTATTAGAGACCCATTTGCGATTATGAATATAAGATTGCCCTTAAAATTCTATCTTAACGAATCACCAAGCAGGTTATTTTTCTCAAAAACAGGGGTAGTGTATATAACATTTATAAATCCTGGGCTATAAGTAATTAACTCCTTTCACATCATTAGAATACATTTTAATTTCCAACTACTTTTTTCATAAACGAACTTGTGGTTAATATATTTATTAATGTTTCTCTCTTCTTTATAAGTTTGTTTGAGGTAGTATGTGGTCAAACATTGACAACGTCAGCCTGATGAGAACATGTGCCAACAACGCTTCCGTCCTATTTATCCTTCCGGCCTAAATCGCCAGGTCAACTATCCAAGTAGCCACGAGCGCGGATATATTTGAACGATTGCAATCATTTGATGAAGTGGATTTGAACGTGTTTAAATATTATATATTTTTATTCAGTCTGTTTCAAATCAACATGAACGCAATAAAAAGTGCTATAAATATAAATAACTATATATATTTTTTACATGTGTTTAATTGTTTATTTAAACACCCATTTTGTAGAACTATTCAAAATTAATACGTGTTCAGACGATAATGAAATCAATTATCAAAGGAAAGGCTGACATCTTGGAAATGGGGAGATACTTTCTTTAATACGTTACATGGTTTACAATCTCTCTCCACTTACTCTCTAATGAAATAATGTTGAAAGCAAGTGAGCCAACAATTTACATTAAGTGTGGAAGTTGCTGGCATGCAGAGCCGAGAGAATGCCGGAGCAGATCTCGGCTGGCTGTCACAATAATTAGTTCTCGCCCAAATTACAGCCTTTATTACGCCGCAAAAACTCCACGAGAATAGGAAGTGTTCATCTAAAGTGGCCACTGTTCCGTTCAGCACTTTTTACAATATAGTTTCACGCTTTTTGTACAAGTCCTCCTCTCGCGATTCCTAAATGCTGCCATTGAAGGACTTAGGTTGTACACTCTTTTGCTTAATGACAGCGCCAGTTGTTAGAGAGCTGAATGGTCCGGTCACTGCAAATAGACGTGGAATCTCGTTCCCTAACGTCATTCAACTTATAAATGTCAGAAAGGGACTTTATCAATTTAATCGGCAAACAATTAATTTTTTTCATCAACCTATTAGGATAAAACTAAGAAAATTGAGCCAATTTGGCCCAAATAAATTGGTTGGTTAAGAAGAGTGGTGGTTTTGAATTTCCATAATTTCTTTTTCAAAGAAGATTGCTCATTAAGAAATTATATTGCCCTATTTATTTTTGGTGTTAGATTTCACGATTATCTGCTCTGAGATTTGTAGATTGTCATTTATAAAAAAAAGTATCATAATTCTAACGCATTAATAGATTCAAATCTTCAGAGATTATTCTAGAATCAAGAAAACATTTAAACCAAAAACGAATATTTAAAAAAGCATGAAAACCTTTTTTTTTAATAAGAAAGCCGTATTTTCGAAATATTTGCCTTAAAATATTTTAATATTGTAAAAGACGACAATGTGTGAATAATTTATTAGAAATAGTTATCTCGTGTGTCTTCAATAAAGATCACTGTAATATCTTTCATAGTTATTGTCTAAATACAGATATACATGCTAAAAGGTACAACTTCCTTAAGTTTTTTCTATGAGTGTATATCTATTAATATATTTTTCTACCACAAAAGGCGTTCTATATGTAGATTATAGTTGTGAACTTATAATAATCACAAACCTCCATACTTTCAGTATGGCATCCCTTTCTGCCAATATTATTCTATACCAAAATATACTGGAAACTATGATCCACGCCACCGTGCATCACTTTGAAGAGTTGTGCTGGGATGACCCACAGGCCATGAAGTGATAATTGTGTGACAAGATATGGGTTCCCAAGTCAAGGCCATCAGCCACAGTGGGGAGCAACTCTTGCCTGCCCATCGGCAACTTGAGTGCTACCTCTTCACTCCTTCCTTATATTTATATCGCGGCTATTTCCGTCATTTCTAGGAATTTAATAAACAATTTTCCTCTCGCCCCCTCTAATAAAATTTATAAATTTCATTATATATACAGTTAAACCTGTCTATAGAGCCCCCTCTAAATAGCGCCTCCCTCTCTATAGCGCCTGATTTTAAATACGTAGTACGATGCGATTTACATTAAAAGTGACCTATCTATAGCACCCCCTCTCTATAGCACCCTATTTTGGTGAGTCCCAAGAGGGGGCGTATAGACAGGTTTAACTGTATATAAATAGGGAGAATTTAATTGTATTTTTACCTTTTTTTTTTTTTTTCGTTAACAAGCAATATCAACTGCATCGATATTCCATATAGAACTGAAATTTTACGACTAGCTTTTGAAACATAAGCATTTTTAGAAATGAAAATATTAAAGTAAAATGTGGATTATATCTATATAATATAAACATTCAATTTATGATTATCCTAGGTAATAAAAGTAGATTTTGATATTTTAAAACATTTATTGACATCACAATTCAATGATAGTTGAAGAAAAGGGGTAAATTTACTAAAATGAAATAGAGAAAATGAAAGAGAAAATAAATATACTAAAATTGGCACCTCTCACTTTTGGTACCATCCTCCCGGAACTCTATGTGATATATATATATATATATAACCTTATAAAAGATGTGCGTGCTCCTAAACCGCATAAATGGAATTGGAATGCTGAATATCTTTACAAATATTATAATATACATGCTATTTGTCGAATATTTTATTCGCCTTGTAATTTTAAAAATACACACAATTCAAGATGATATATATTTTCATTACTACAAATTGTAAGTACCACTAAGAAACAACTGCGATAACTTGCATTAATAACGTACTTGTTCGGACCATATTTCATATTGATAGAACGTACACAACTTGGTGCAATAAAAATATTTGTATCATTGACAAATCATTTATTTATTATGTTATAGTATCTTGGCACGAAAGAATGAATAGTGATCAATGTCTGAATCAAATATGTGTTGTGTTTAAAATATATTAGAATATAACTTGAATGGAATTCGTCAAGTGGATTGATCATTACTAGTCGATGTAACCTCCAATCACCCTGGACATTACCGGGTATCGTGTGAGAGGTATTGATTTGCAATTTTGATCAATTAGTCATCAATACATTGGCCAATACTGGTCTTTCATTCCTGAGATACTGTCGATAGTTCTGCTATAGAATAATTATAAGATATTGGGCGGAATGAATTGTCTTCAAGCAATTTTGCTGATTATAGACCAAGCATATTTGATGGCTTAGTAATAAAATTCGCTTAGAAATTTATGGAGTACCACCAGTTGTGGTGTAAATTGCCAAGAAGTTTTGTGATAAAAAAAAAAGCGGCTTTATGTCTAACGATCCGCCGTTGAAGAGCACCAACATTCCTAGCTGATGGAAAGGTCAGAGCAATAGCGCCAGAATTGCTGCCCAAATATACGAGGCCGACCGCGACATTAATGCTCAAAAATATTGGGTCGGCTCAATTCCTTTGTTAATGCGATGGCCATTCCAAGAATACCTCTTCTCTCATTTCTTCAGCATTTCCCTTATTAGCGAATGATTTAGCAAATAATGCTCTCAAATTTTAAAATTAATTTACCATGGTATGCTTTCTTGCTTGCATATTTTGTTCAAATGTTCCAAAAGGCAAGGTCGCTATATAATATATATGCTCGAGCAAGTTCCAACATGCGTTGAGATAGCACAGGAAGAAGAAATGGGTGCGCCTAGACATAAATCTTAAAGTAGGATGACTCACCTGGAAGAAAGCTCCACCTGACTTGCAATCGTATTTTAATGGGCTCGTAAAATGAAATTTCCTTTAGAATACGAAAAAGATTAGAGAAACATATTCCTTGATAATAAGTTTCTCTCATATATTGATTTTCCATTATATATTTTGTATCTATTTTTTACAGGTGACTAAAAACCATAATGTATATTTTATTAGACCATCTCAATAGTATACAATCTGTATAGCAATTTATTTTCAATACATTAATTTATAGAATTAATTTTATTTTTAAAGGAAATTGATTTACTATCATATGATGAGTTTATTAGAAAATTGTACTTATGTGGGTATATATATAATAATGAAAAATTAATTGTTGTGGGTGTGTGATTTGATTTAGTGATTTATTTAATTTATGATTTAGAGCACAATAGTCATGTGTTGTGTGTGTGTTGTGTGTGTGTGTGATTTGATTTAGTGATTTATTTAATTTATGATTTAGAGCACAATAGTCATGTGTTGTGTGTGTGTTGTGTGTGTGTGTGATTTGATTTAGTGATTTATTTAATTTATGATTTAGAGCACAATAGTCATGTGTTGTGTGTGTATGATTAAAATATCCCGCAATCTATATATCGATTTACATGGTTAACCTGGATTTATCAAAATTATCAGCAATATTCATTTCACAAAAAAATAGTACATTTAAAATGCCTGTTGTGAATCATGTGGATTGCCTGTTGTCTTGAACACGTCATCTCCTGTTGGAATTTCTTCTCAATTTCCTAACTGGGAAGCTTTAGACATTGTGGTGTGTATTTGAAAATTTAGCTGATTTAGTGATATTTGTCGCGTGAGTAAAGTATGTATATATATATATATATTGTTTTTTATTATTATCCATTATTTTTATTATCCATTAGCTTAAGTATGTAAATTTCCTCCTAGGTGTATATAAGGTCCCTGTGTTGCAGTACTTTTGTTAGTGTAAAAGCTATCCATGCCAGATGAAGAACCATGTAGGTTCGAAAGCTAGCGAGAATAAATGTGTATAAAGAAGCTCCTCTTCTTACTTTATTTCATACTAATATATATTGTTTGTTTGTTTAACATGCCTGCTAACATAGTAGTAAGGCATAATGCGGTAAACAAAACGCAGTAACCATTAAACATAAAATAATTTATGGTACAGAGAGCATTATAACAATAACAAAGGTATAAGTACTATAAAGAGAGAAATCCAATTAAGTTAATTTGTCTTTTCAACCATTATTTGGACCAATTTGTTATTTTTAAGGTAAGGTCTTGGTTAGAATTTTGTTAATTGGAAGACACTTTTTAGAATAGTTAAAATAACAACATAATATTCCTTTAATGCAGTTTTCTTTTAGTTTTTTGTGACTCTAAACTGTCATATAAATAATGTTATAAACAATTTAATTATACATTTTAACATTATCACACTAATTAACGGTTAAAACCTTTTTTAAATAAGCATCTTCAAAAGAAAACAGTTAAAATAAAAAGAGCACATAAAACTTGTCAACTGCTAACTTCAATATAAATAATGAAAACGGAGAAAGTAGAATTTTACGAACTTTTCACACAAGAAATGGCAAAGAGAAACACGAATGAAACAAAAGATAATTGGTAGACGTCGAGATTTGAATAAAGAGCGAATAAAAAAGGCGAATCGACTTCGGAACGGCAGCAAGGAGGTCTATTTATTGAGACAATCCTTATTTAGGAGCGCGAGGCACTTAATTCAATATTGGGTCTAAGTTATGAGCCGCAGTCCTGTCACTCTCTTCTTTACTTCTTGAATTAATGCTCCCATTATTGATACATTGACTTGATACCTTGCCCACTTTTTACAAGTACTTCTGATACTTTTATTACTTGTTTCCTTTTATTTACGATTAATTGGTTTCTTAAATAAGAATCGATTGATTCATTCTCGTACTAATGTTCTTGATCGTTCGTAAATTTTATCGATACTTCATTATCCTTGAAACCTTTTTTGTAATAGCTTTGATACAACTCTTGATATATATTTGGAATCCTCTCCATTTTTATTTACTATTTATAAATGTCACACATATATTCACACATTTATCAATATATTTGTTATTGTGTGTTGCAATATGTATTCTCGGTAAATATTAAAAGTTAGTTATTGGTGTTTCTTACAATATTTCAGAAAGAACATGCGCTTTATCACCATATGTTCTCAGCTCGGTAACGACTATTCCAGGTAAGCAATAATTTTTCAAATGTTCAATGTGCCTTTGAATTATTGTCCTGAATAACGACCAGCGGCCATCAAACTCGATTTCCAAGAGTATCATTTCTTTAGAATTATTTTCAAATGAAGCCATCAGCTTCTACCCTATTTCATGAAACAATATGGTAATGCGATAAGGTGTAGTTCGAATTAGATAATTGTATCATGAATCATTGCGCCTCATCAAAGATAGTTATCGTCGGTACTATAGGGGGTCTTTAATGAGACCTACTATGTATAGTAAGTCATTGATACTTGATCAACTTAAATCCCTTTTTGGTAATTTCGACCGATTTCATAACTTCTCTAGTAGAATGTTATGAAATCGTAGCCGCCCATGTACTGATGAGGGTCATAGCCTGACACCATGGTATGCAGTTTGGCTTTTGTCTGAATCTGCCATAACTTGTGTAGTAGCTCATTCTGTATCACCACTAGTAATGTTTTATTCTAGGGCGAGGAACATAATGCATCGTTCTGATGCATAAATAAAGGGAGAGATGTCTTTCTAGGTACATAGTATGGATGTGTATCGTGTGTCTGTATGTGATATGTCTGTGTCTAAGTGTGCGTATATGTTTGGTGCCTGATGTGGCGTGTGTATGCGTGTGGTGTGTCTATATGTGATGTGCGTATGTGTTTGGTATATCTATATCTGGTATTTTATGTGTTTGGTGTGTCTATTTCTGGTGTGTCTGTATATGGTCTGCTATGTGTTTGGTGTATATATATCTGGTGGGAGTTTATGTGGTGTGTCTGTTTAGGGTGCGTTATGTGTTTGATGTATTTGTATTTGGTGTGTCTGTATCTGGTGGAAGTTTATGTGTGGTGTGTTTGTTTAGGGTGTGTTATGTTTTTGATGTATCTGTATTTGGTATGTATATGTGTGGTGTATCTGTATCTGGTGTATGTTTATGTGTAGCATGTCTGTATATGATGTATAATGTGTTTGATGTATTTGTATTTTGTGTGTATTTGTGTGGTGTGTCTGTATCTGGTGTGTGCAAACATGTTGGTGTGTCTTGTATCTGGTGTGTGTATGTCCAATATCAATCCAATATATGCCTTTTTATTATCTAAATATATATATTTAAAAAAATTGTGCAATTCATATATTTTCATTTATTTCTTTAAAATACCTACTTTGGATCAAATGTATATTATTTTCTAAATAAGAAAGAGCCAGTCAACACCGGACAGCCTAAAAAACGATACACTACAGTTAGTACAAACTGTACAATCCCCAAAACATGGAATGGGAATCAAATACCATGTCAGTATATCCGGGCCTTGTAGATCGATATTGGTTCACCGAAAGTTAAGCTTACCGTCCATATTTGTAGAGCATGGAAGACAACAAATAAACTCAACAAATCTCTATTCCCATGTTTGATAGACTTATAGCCCTATCTATTGATCGTATCAGTCTACGAGAAAAGAAGAAAGATTAATAAATTGAAAGGTTATGTTCCTGCGCATTATCTGAAGACCTTCAATGAGCCATGTGGAAGAAGCGAAGGCCGCGAGCGCTCACGTTAACTCGCCACACATTCAGGCAACGATCATTCACGCACAGCCGAGAGAATCAAGGTTCTAATTAAAATTCATCAGGGATCCGGGAACTGTACATCGGTTTGATAAAAGAAAAGAGGAAAAATAAAAGTTATTGTTTCCTAAATAAAAAAGTTAATTCTCATCTCGAATATTAAATAAGTTATTATCGGATTTTTTTCCTTGAAGACCTCGAGAGAGATAGAGCGGATTCTTCAATTTTATATCCCCAGAGAAGAGCGGCTATCAATTTTAACATAAAAACTATGAATATATTTATATATATATTTATAGCGGGTGGTAAAAAAATTTCAAGGACTGAGCATTCAGAATTATGTCATTTACAATCTTGGATAAATAAAAATGTAATAACTCTTCAAATAAATTGAGAAGTCATAAAGACATAATAAATTTTTGAAAATTAAGAGAATCTCATATAAGAAAAAATAGGAAGAAGTGTTCAGGAATTAATTAAAAATTAACAATATGCATATTTTTTATTGTAAAATCTAGCTTTCGAGTAATGAAGCTCTTCTACATGTTCAATGTCAAGTTTAGCCAGTAGAAGAACTTGGTTGCTTGAAAGCTAGATTTTACAATAAAAAAGATGCATATTGTTAAATCCTTTAATTGTTGTTATCGTGTCCAATGAAGATCCTCAAATGTCCCTGTGCATCTCTATCACAGCAGTCGCAATGTCCACTATCTTCGAATTTTTATATTATTATTATTTTCAATAACAATAATTTCGGAAATATTGAGGCTGCCTGGCCGGCATTCATATTTCTTGAAAATGAAGATACTTCGGCCAGTAAATCTTTTTATTACCTCTTTACTGGCCGAAGTATCTTCATTTTCAAGAAAACAATAATTTTATTTGAGGAATAAGTGTATTGGGAATTTGTATAGATCGTTATATATTTCGCAAAAGAGAATTTTAAACAGAGAGAGAGATAATATAAAATCTAAATATATTATGTTTTAAATAGGAGAAGATGAAAAATCTAGAAATTTTTATCACTAAGTTTCCATACCTTCATTTACGTAAGATGAAATAGATTTGTATTAATTTGTGTCTTTTGATAAATAAATCTCACTTGTTCTATGAGTTCAAAATGTTGGAACATACAACATGAACAGCGCAATGGTGCAAACTCAGGAACTAGGGATGTCGGGTAAGAGAAGCCTAATGATTTACATAGTATTCAGCTTCTACCAATAACATGTTTCCAATGGCTCGACGGTGTTTATGTAAATGTTGTGGATCCAATCATATTAACGGTTATATAATAGTGATTAGGTTGAATGAAGTCGAAAAAAAGACGTTAGGATTAATCAAAATCTAATTTCCAGTAATGAAACAGCAATGGTATCTGAGTGAATCCTAAAACAGAACTATTTTTTTCCTGAAGTTGAGTTAAAACGTTAACCGCTATCGTCAACTTGACATCAAACCAATAATGTTGGATTTATCAATGGTAGTGTTTATAGAGATGTTATTTTGGAATTGAAGTATTGAGAAAATACCGAAATTATAAACTAGATATTAAAAAGATAGATATAGGGAAGAGGGATGGCGGTTGAATACTTTAAATTCCATATCAGCAACAAGTTACAAATTCATTCATGGTGGAATATAGTGTGTAATTAACACGTGACGGGTTAACAAGGCCCAAATATGCGAAGAAGGCGGCGTGGTTAACCCTAGTGAAGAGATGCCTCCATCTATGGGCCGCGTACTACCGGCGTTGGCGGGCCAAGTGGGTCACTCACTCGCGGCCCACGCGCGGTCTTTCTCAATCAACTGCCTTCATAAAGTACACAAATTGGATCAGCTTGATGTGCAGTTTGCCAGCTCGATACAATTGTTACAACTCTTGGTTACGTTAGTTTCTCTCGCCCACTAAGAGAGATTTTTAATTATATGAAATCTTAATTATTGTGTGGATGAACTTATTTTATATCTAGTTTTATATATTTTTCGCTAAGTATATACTATAATGATTTTAATATGTTGATACAATTATTTACACGGTTTTCACAATTACTTCATTTAATAGGTTAATAAATATTTTGAAATGTGCTAAATGAGAAATCTGCCTTGATATTTTATAATTGTAGACTTTTAAAAAGACATTGATTATATTTTAATCATGTATAATATCTGAGTGACACACAGTCTATATATCTTTTAAAAAGTTTCGGTTATAGAATATATGACATAAGCCTCGAGTTTATCAATTAGTTTACAAACGCCCTTTTTACTTCGCCATTACAATGTAAGTAAGGTGCAATATATAACTATTCTCAATATCATACTAACTTCACGATTTCAGAAAGCTATTCTCTTATATATGTATTAAAGCTTATATGAAATTCGCGGAATTCTACATAGCGCTATACAATAAAAACGGCAGCATTTTTCTTTTAATATCTTTTTACAGTCTCAACTCGAGAACATTTTTTATTCGTCTAATGAGATTGAAATTGATGGCGCGTATAAAATGTAAATGTAATACTATTACAGAGTAAATAGAATCTTGTCGCACATGAAACCTGTGTCAACAGATTATTAATAATGCATGCAATGTAAATTTTTGAGATAAAAACTTCTCACCTAATGATCAGAGTTACAATCTTTATTTTCAGCAATTATCAAATAATATCTAAGGAAGGCAGCTGTGAATTTGTTACAAAGTCAACGCGCTGCAATTTCCAACAAGGGAGAATGCCTTGTTTGGAAGATAGACCGCAAGTCGTATCGAGCGCTAAGTAAATTACCTTTTCTTTTTCGCCTCATTATCATGCGAGAATGGCTGTGCCATTGCTATTGGACAACATGGCCCGGAGACAAGTATTGCAGATTTCATTTTCGCCTGTTTCTGATAACCTCAAGATTTTATCTCAAAGACTTCCTTAGAAATTATTATTTATGAGAAATAGGTTCTTCAACAAAATAAATAATTAACTGAGATAATTTAAAATGAAATTATTATTTATTTAATTATTAATAGACATCCTGGCCGATGTTGTAACAACTTGATGTGACATGTAAGTATACTGGTCCGATGGTGTTACAACTGCATTTTTCGTGTAAGCATGCTGACCGATGCTGTTACAACTGAATGGATCTTATAAGCATGCTGGCCGATGGTGTTATAACTGAATATGTTCTTTAAACATGCTTGCCGATGGTGTTACAACTGCATTTTTCGTGTAAGCATGCTGACCGATGCTGTTACAACTGAATGGATCTTATAAGCATGCTGGCCGATGGTGTTATAACTGAATATGTTCTTTAAACATGCTTGCCGATGGTGTTACAACTGCATTTTTCGTGTAAGCATGCTGACCGATGCTGTTACAAATGAATGGATCTTATAAGCATGCTGGCCGATGGTGTTATAACTGAATATGTTCTTTAAACATGCCTGCCGATGGTGTTATAACTGCATTTTTCGTGTAAGCATGCTGACCGATGCTGTTACAACTGAATGGATCTTATAAGCATGCTTGCCGATGGTGTTACAACTGAATGGCTCGCATAAGAATGCTGGCCGATGGTGTTACAACCGAACGAATCTTGTCCTGCAAGCCTACTCGAGGCTTCAATAGTCGAATGTGTACTCGAAGCATACTCTATAACAGAGTGATGTAAAATTAATCTTTGAAGTTATTCTAAACGTCTTCAAGAAATTCGATATTCTGTTGGAAAGGTGATTGAATCTCAACGTAACAAATCCACAAGCTCACTATCGCCTTTTGAAAAAAGAGCCGACTGGCGAAGCCTCTAGTCAAGGACCCAGCGCTGAGCCCAATAAATGGAGAAATTTCTCTATTTACGAACAATAAACTGATTTAAACCCGGAAATTGCAACCGCCCAAGCAATTATGATGTCAACATTTTCAGAAATGTTTAATAAAAGGTTTCTATTTGGGGGATCTTGATTATTGTGACAATTTTGTTTGTGGGTGTGGGAGAAAGCCATTTGACCTATGAAAGCCAGGTATAAGAAGTTATAAATAAAATTGCTAAAATCTATATACCAAATATGCTACGATCCTAGGTCAATACCCCATTATGGAATTCCAGATA
>CP092886.1:146361607-146392560 GCA_030710605.1 Cordylochernes scorpioides
ATAGGGACTAAGTTCAACCGATGAATATCAACTATCCAAAAATAATATTTCGTTGAGATATTATTTGATATTGATCCCAGCTTTATTGTCGCGTTATCTTTTCTCAAGAGATATAATAACATCTACCCATGTTAATATTCTAGTTTCCCAGCAACCCCTTTCCTGCTACTATCTCCCTTGACACATTGTAAATAGCATTGCTAATTATTGTAACTATTGTTCCTGTATATACCATCTTCTACTTGGAGAAGATGAATAAGACCAAAATGTCATAACAGGGACTTTTGTTGTTGTTACTACTGTTATTCTTGTATGTACCCTACATTTCTGTGCTTGGAGAATCCGTATAGGACTAAATTGTCTTAATAAAGCTTTTTGTTGTTGTTTTGATATTGTAATATATAATTTTGGTAGCTTGTCAGTTAAGTATGATTGCATGTTAGATTAGGAGGGATGGTGATCTACTGTTTTGTAATGCTAATTTATGTTGTTCAACACGTCCTTCAAGTGTCTTTCTAATATAGGTGGTGAGTTTGATTGTTTCGATTCTACTACTTTACTTTCAATTGTATTATAATTTCTCGTTTTGATTTTCAAATTATAAATACATTTATATTATATATTTTTGACCCCGAAAATAAATATAAGCCGTTTATATATATTGCTAAAATATAATTTAAGAACATAACGACCCAAATATATCAATTATTATTACAACTTTAATGTAATATTTATAAGATGAGAATAATTAAATTCTTACACAAATAATTTCTTCGAATAGTTTAAACAAAAGTTTAAAAAGAAATAAAATAATGGTTATCAAAACTTTGAAACAAATTGCTTTGTTCATTTAAATATAGCACTATTGTGAAGAAAAAGATGATACTCTTTGCTTTTTAAAAGACCATTTTTGATATTAGTTGAACCTTCCATTTGTTTAACACTCTTTGCGGTAAATTCTTTATCTGACTAGCACAAAACAAACCACAGCTCAAATAGAGAAATAAATTAATATAGATATAAATTATCTTGATATACACAATTAAAAGATGTACTTTCGTTTAAACTAACGATAATTTATAATAATGAATGATTAAATTTAATATTTAAAAAAAATCATTTTCAAAATCTCTTTTAGCAATATAATGTTTTTCTTCTATTTTAATTGAGAGGTAAACTGATGAATTTTGTGTGTGTGTGGTCTGGGGGGCAAATGATATTATTCATAAGATAATATATAATCTAAATTTATTCTCAATGAAAAATTAGTAAAGCCTTAATACTTTGTTCTGATAAAAAGCCTTTATTGTAAAACTATTTTCTCATGAACAATATTTTATTCATACAATTGATATATTTCATATACAGGGTGATCCTAAAGTCCCGCACAACTTTAAAAATTAATAACTCCGCGAATATTTGCGCTAGAGCAATGCGGTAAACACCATTGTGTTCAGGATGCAATGGGATTTTTTATGGCAAATAATGAAAAATTCGAAATTGATTTTAGTTACAACTTTATTTGCTAGATGGCGCCCTACCAGAATCAGCGATTCAGCGGCCAAATTGTTTGATAAATTGAAAAATATAACTGAACGACACGTATTTTTACTTTTTGAATACCAGGAAAGAACCCTAATAATATCAAATGATAAATTAATAAAACACCATTTCGCCAAAAGTTAGAAGAAATGGTTAACGATTTTTAAATACAATCTGAGATATGTAAAATAGGTATATGCAAATTAAAAACATGTAGCAAAAAAAAAAAAACCTGATATTTTAGATGCGGTTTGCTGGAATCCTCTCAGCTATTTATATTTCGAAAAATAATAATTTTCTATTTTTTTTATTCAACTCTCTCTCAGATTATATTTATTTTAATTCATTTGAAAAATATTTATCTATCTCTGATGATTTATTTTACCTGGAATGCCGTTGTTGTTTTTGTCGTTTCCAATAAAGAGCCTCAGATTCTTTTCGTTTGGCCAACAAAAAATGTCCAATTTATATACACATATATTCTTACATAATGAGACTTTAAAGAATGCAAATAATCTTCATCTATTTACATACACAACACATCTCCCCCCCTTAATAATACTACAGTCGGTCTGGGGGTTTCCTGGCTCTCTGAGGTCTAGGACTGCGGACGGGCACTTGCACAGCGGCAGCCTCCGGTTTAGGAGTGCAAGAGGGCACGTGCACAGCAACAGGCCCTGGTATAGGAGTGCAAGAGGGTACGTGCACAGAAGCAGTCTCCTCCTTGTTTCCTGATGTAACATCTGGAACCTCCTCTTCACTTTATTTCTGACTTCCACGTACAGGCTTCTCTCCTGATGTTCGAGGAAGTATCAAATTTCTTGTCTCCACTTGTTTCTTTCTCACAGGTCGCAATTGATTGATATGCCTCTTATACACGACGCCCTCGCAACTTATAAGGTAGAGACGGTAGCTCAATAATTCCAAAATGGTACCTTTTTACCGTTTAGGTCCAGTTGCATAGTTGCGGAAATAAACCTCGCAACCTGTAGTAAACTGCTCCTGCCTTCTTACGGCCTCAAGAAATACCTCTCGCGGATTTCCCATCTTGGTATTAAATTCGAGAATCTTGATCTTAAACTTCTCTTCATTAGCAGTTCCGCCGGGGAATTCCTTTATTACAGTTTGGGGGAATGCTCTATGAGCAAATAGGAAACTTTGTAGATTCGTCTCTAAATCATCCTTCCCATTATTCTTTCTCAAAATGTTTTTAAACTCTCTTACATATCTCTCAGCTAAACCATTTGTACTAGGATTATACGGACTGGTCTTAGTGTGCCGTATACCATTCATTTTGGTAAATTGCTCGAATTCACCGGAGACAAACTGTCTTCCGTTATTTGTAACAAAAAATTAAGGCAATACAATTCGGGCGAGAATTTCTCTAAGATGACTTATAATCGTTTTTCTGGTAATATCTTTGATGATAAAAATTTATATCCACTTTGAGTATGCGTCCACGAGAACCAAAAACATTTTTCCCATGAACGGACCCGCTAGATCAAGATGAAGTCGATGCCACGGTTTTTCGGGCCAAGTCCATTCCGAGATGGTAGCCGGGGGCATGCTTACCGATTCTTGGCATACTCTACATTCTCTAGTTAACTCCTCGATGTTACTGTCTATGCCTGGCCACCAGAAAATACCGTCTGGCAATCATCTTCATTTTAACAATCCCCATGTGTATTTCATGCAAGTCATTTAAAATTAAAGATCTTAATATTTGGGGAATTACCACTCTTTCACGCCATTGAAGACAACCAAACTCCAAACTTAATTCCTCATTGATCTTATAATGAGGAGCTAGTGGGTTTTCTCTCGGTACCCTTGTGAATTTCCACACACACAGTTGCCTTCTCTAACATTCCTTAATACTATAGACAGTATTTTATCTTGAGGCGTCTCATTAGCCACCTCCATAAAAGAGAACGGTACCTCATTCGACTTCCTAAGAAGAAGTACCTGGTCTTCATCAAGAGACTCCCTGACACTCGATTCTAAAGGAAGACGTGACAATGCGTCAACATTGGAATCATCACTAGTTTTTCGAAATTCCACAGTATAATTAAATGCAGCTAATTTTAAGGACCATCTTTTAATTCTGGATGATGCACATATGGAAATTGGTTTATGAGGTGAAAATATATGAATTAAGGGTCGGTTGTCTGTGACCAATACAAATTTTCGTCCCAGTAAGTATTGTCTGAATTTCTCAACGCCAAAAGTTATGCTCAACGCTTTCTTTTCTAGTTGAGAGAAACGTTTTTCCGCTTCAGTTAATGTTCTAGAAGCAAAAGCTATAGGGCATTCTTCCTTTCTATCATTTCTATGACTCAGAATTACGCCTAGTCCATAGTTCATTAATAATGATTTACATTTTTTAAATAACATTCGATATTTTTTCGTCCAATTCCATCTACAATTTTTATTCAAAAGTTGATAGAATAGCGCTAAAATGTTTGCTATATTCTTTATGAATCTATAATAATAAATTAAGAGTCCTATGAAAGGTCTCAATTGCGAAACATTCTTTAGGTTCAGGCGCCTCTATCACTGCTTTAATTTTATTTTCTAAGGGATGCAGTCCATATTTATCCATTTTAAACCCTAAATATTCCACCTATTTCTTTTTAAATTTACATTTATATCTGTTTAACTTTAAACCTTTTTCTAGCAATCATCTAAACACTAGATCCAACTATTGTTCATGATCTTCAAAGTCTTTTCCTGCAACCAAAATATCATCTATGTAGCAGGCCACACCTGGCAAATCAGAAAATAGGCCTTCCATAATCCTCTGAAATTTATTTGGTGCTACCGCTACGTCATATGGTAGTCTTTTATAAGAAAACAACCTCTTTGTTGTGTTTATATCAACAACAGCTTTGGCTTCTCCCGCTAACATTACTTGTAAGTAAGCCTGTTATATGTCTAGAGTCGAAAATACGGTGCTTGTAGATAATTTTGAAAAGATCTCATCGATCGATGGAATGGGATACCTATCTAATTCTATTGCTTTATTAGCTGTACATCTAAAATCACCACATATCCTTACACTACCATCCTTTTTTGATGCCGGTACTATTGGAGCGGTCCAATATGCATGAACTATAGGTTATAAAATGCAAGAATTTCTACACTCGCTCAAAAGCTGAGGTCATATCCAGGAATACGGCCGTTGTCTTCTTTGGCGGTTTTTCCTAGAAATCTATTATTGATTGTCATAAGTAGAACAGTTTATCAGTTGTACAGTGTCTGGATCTTTAGGCAGTTTGGTAGAAGTTTATTTTATTATTGTTAGTGAGCCAGACTATGAGCCTAGAGTGAATAATTCATTCTGTTATTTTACAAAGTATGCTGGTAAGAGCAATTGGCCGATAGTTCTTGCATTCCTTAGCATCTTTGTTTGGTTTCAGTATTAGCACTATAATTGATATCTTCCAATTCTTTGGTAGTTTACCAGTTTGCCATGAAATGTTCAGTATTCGTAGGAGTTGATTTTTAGCTTTGTCTCCAAAGTGTTTAATTCAGTATTGGCACTATAATTGATATCTTCCAATTCTTTGGTAGTTTACCAGTTTGCCATGAAATGTTCAGTATTCGTAGGAGTTGATTTTTAGCTTTGTCTCCAAATTATTAATCATTAGCTTTGTCTCCTTATTAATCATTTGACCAAAGATTAGAGCATCTCCAGGTGACATCTTGGATTTAACTTTCCTATTGATGAATTTAGCTCATTCAGTATGAAGTCTCTCGAGTAAATATCTTGTTGATGGTAATTTCTTGCTTGTTTAACTAACTTGTTTATATTATTTTTTAGAGTCCTGCCTTCATTCGTATAGCTGAGTCTGGAAGTGCTTGAAAGATATTCAGCAATTATGTCAGCCATCTGTTTGTTCGTTCTCGCTGTTCATATCGGTTAGAGTATTGGAGGATTAGTGTTGGTTTTGATTGTTTTATAACACTAATTATATTCCCGTTATGGCTTTCCTTTTTTGGATCCATTTTTTTCGCAGAATTCTGCCCATTTTTCTTGTTTGAATATCCAAATTTCTTGTTCTATTTTGTGACTAATTTCAATGAGTTCCTTTATGATTTCTTCTGTTTAATTTGTTTTTAGAAGTTCATTTTTATTGTCTCTCTCTGCAATCATTGCCTCGATATTGTGGTCCTTCCAGTAAAGTATTCACAGGTCTTTACGTCTACCTCTAGGTATCGATACTTTTGAAGCTTTGGATATGTTCAAAGAGAAATTTTCCAATTTTTTGTCAATCGTTCTGTGATTTAATTCTTCGTTGCACAGTTCTTCAAGCTTTTCTGTAATTTTTCCAGTGTTCTTTTATTCTGTTGGAAATTCTCAATTTTGAATTTTAGGGTTGTTAAAATTGGTCTGTAGTCACTGATTGCACTTTTCAGAATTTTCCATTGTGTTGTGGGTGCGATGTTGTAATTTATTGCTGTGATTTCTATTGCGGATTCTGTGCCTGTGGACTTGGATAGATAGGTGTTCTTTTCGTTATTTAACGGCGTAAGGTCGAGGTCGGTTAGCATGTCCTCAACCTGCTGACCTTTGTTATCCTGGACAGGTGATTCCCAAGTTGGTCTTTCGGCGTTAAAATCACCAAGTGTGATTGCGATATTCGAAGACGCTTCACTTAATGTCTCTATCAGACCTGTATTGATACTAGTATTATCGTGGTGATAAACATTTATGATAGGAATTGTTTTATCTGTAAGATAGATTTCTATTGCCTGAGCTTCTGTCGTGCTTTCTCTAGGCTACTCTGATTATAGGCGATTTTCTTAAATTTGATTTCTAGAGTTTTAATCAAAACGGCAAGTCCTCCTCCGAATTTTCCCGGTCTGTCCATTCGTAGTGTTGTATAATCTTTGATATTGAATCTCAGATTCTTATTCAATTTTGTCTCCTGAGGACAATTAATATGTACATTGTTGTCACAGAGAAGATAAGTCAGCTCTTTATTTTCCTCTGGGTACCATTTATATTGAGTTGTAGTAGATTGAATTGTGTCCTCGTAGTAGATTTCTCATCATGAGCTCGAGCTGCAGCTCCTGACGCGGCGGTTACCCCGGACGCGGTAGCATTACTGGAGATATCAGTTTTGCTCTTCATTTGAAAATGGGTGCCGTTGCAACGTTAGTCATCTTGGAAACGAACCAGAATTTGGTCAAATATTCCAAGGGTCCAGGGGGGACCGCAAGGAGGTGTGGTCGAACTTCTCCCCTTCCCCCTGGAATGCCGTCACTACAGGATAAAGCACTCTTGGTGAAATTTTTTAATTGTGATTCAAAATCTGCCACTGAAGCTTTACGAGCGTTTCGTTCCTTTAAAGATATTCGAAGCGGCAAAGGACCAATGAGTTGCTACTCTCTAAAGCGATTGATTAAAGGTTTTGAGGAAACTGGATCTCTGGAAGCAAAACCTCGGAGTGGAAGACCATCGACATGCAAGTCAGTGGCTGTTACGGTTTTGCAGAATGCTGAAGCTATTGAAACGTTATCCACGTATGGAGAAGTAAGTGCTAGACAAGTTTCTCGACAAACGGGGATTTCGTATGGAACAGTTTGGAGAGAACACACATTTAGAATTTTTTCTATAAAAATATCCTAACAAAATTCAAAGTTTTCACGAGTTGAAAGTCAGCGATTTTGAGAAGCGTCAATAATTCGCTGCATGGGTTTTCCGGCAAATTGATATTGATGAAAACTGGCTGTCAAATGTTTTAAGAACAGATGATGCTCACTTTTATCTAAAGGGAGAATTTAACATTCAAAACTGCCTCATTTTGGCAACAGAAAACCCTAGGATTTTTACAGAAATACCACTTCATCAGCACAGAGTTACAGTTTTGTGTGGGTTCACTTCTTATTTTATTATTGGGCCATTTTTATTTGAAAAAATCAATGGAAGAACTTTTAAAACCGTTTTTGTAACTGGTGAACGTTATGTTCAACTTTTGAGAGAAAAGGTTATTCTCATATTGCACGACAGACAAGCACTAAGCGAAATAAAATTCATGCAAGATGGAGGACCTCCTCATATCTCCCGCGGTGCCAAACAATTGCTGAAGGATACGTTCGGTGGAAATCGTTGATAAGTCGCCACTTTATATACCAGTGGCCTCCAATATCACCAGACTTGACGCCTTACAATTTCGGTTATGGGGGTACAATAGGTCGCGTTTTTATTGGCCATGTTGAAGGCTTCTATCAGATGGCACGTTTTATAAATTTCAACTATTTAATTGTGACCATTCTGTCATCTATCGTCTGCAGGCGGTGTTTGAGAATGAAGGGCGCCACATTGAGCAAGGATTGAGACCTAATACAAGAGAGAAGGCAGTTACCTCATGTGTTATATTTTGCAGCTCTTTGTTTTGGGTTATGGGAATAATAAATGCTGTCCTCACATCTTGACTCTTTTTTTTTTTTCTGTAAACAGTAATTTTTTTGTTTGTCATTTGCCCACATTTTATATTATGTCGTGCAGACCAAAGTGTTATAACTTCTCGAATAACACTGGTATACACAATTTTACCCCTTATGTTTAGTTTATCGCTTTTCGCTCATTAGAAGAAATAACATAAGGAATAATCTCTGTGTCCCCCCCCCCAACTTTAGATATTTTGCGCAAAAAAATAATACAAAATGATTTTACTACCACGTTTTTCAGCGCAAAAGGTCGATTTAAAAATGATTTTTTGAGGGGATACATTTTCAAAATTATGTACAGTATAATAAACAATGATAACATTTGACAAACCCATAGAATATTTGGAATAAAGTACGACAAATATATTTTGTCACTCCCCTCTATATTTCCTTTTTGGATCATGACAAAAATCCAGTTAAATAGTCAAGTGTCGACAATTAGCCAAGAAACTATACATTCCTTATAGCACGAAATCCTATTAGTAGTGCCATCATAATTTTTGGTACTATATTAACAATTCAAAAATCGTGTATTGATATCAGTAGTTATTTTCAAACATTCAATTTATTTCACAAAACTCCATCTAAAATATAAATATTTTTTGCTACATGTTTTAATTTGCATATACCTATTTTACATATCTCAGATTGTATTTAAAAATCGTCAACTAATTCTTCTAACTTTTGGCGAAATGGTGTTTTATTAATTTATCATTTGATATTATTAGGGTTCTTTCCTGGTATTCAAAAAGGAAAAATACGTGTTGTTCAGTTATATTTTTCAATTTATCAAACAATTTGGCCGCTGAATCTCTGATTCTGGTAGAGCGCCATCTAGCGAATAAAGTTGTAACTAAAATCAATTTCGAATTTTTCATTATTTGCCATAAAAAATCCCATTGCATCCTGAACACAATGGTGTTTACCGCATTGCTCTAGCGCAAATATTCGCGGAGTTATCAATTTTTAAAGTTGTGCGGGACTTTTGGATCACCCTGTACATCTCGAGTCATTGACGACGAAATCAGCGATGGAAAATGTTTAACTAGAACCTGTACATAAAAAAATAAAATCATCTATTTCAATTTGGTGTGTGTGTGTGTTCATGTGGTGCTCTAATTAGTCCAATTTAAAAAAATAAACAATTATTCAAAATAATTTAATCTGGTATTAATAACAGCCCTTGTTCATTTTTCCGTTAGCCGCCTAATTGTAAATTAACGGACACCTAATAATTTTTCGCCCCAAGAATCATAATTATGGAAATATATTAAAATATTTTCATTTATTGTTTTGTCCAATATTTAAAATTTGTACCATAGTCCTTATAAGTCGCGCTTCATTTCTCGCCTGTTGAAGGGTTTTTACCCGAAAGCTTGCACCTATGTATCAATAAAAGAAACTCGTCTTCCTTCACCATGTTTTTTCGTTTAATTTCAAATCAGGAAGAATTATTTATCTATATTTAAAAAGGTATTTATTAGTGGTATTTGATTATTTTTTCTTTCTCTTTAATATTAAAAAAACAGTTGAATATTTATAGATTATGATGATCATTGTGAGTGATTAGCGTGCACATGTCACAGAGCATGACATTCATGATGTATACTTGGAGCCAGTTTCTGTTATAAATGCCTCATAGTTTATATACGAGGTCTGTAAGAAAAATATCAGATCTTCGAGCGGAAAGAAACCATAAAACAGGCATATCTGGAGATAAGGAAACCTAATCACCCTCAAAGTAGTCTCTTTGAGGCTCCACACACTTTTCCCAGCGGTGCCGCCATTGTTTAAACATTCCGAGAAAGCTTGCTTTGGAATGGTGTTTAGCTCGGCTGCTGTTGAAGTCATAATGTCCTCTCTTGTCTGAAATTACTTACTTTCAATGGCTTCTTGAGTTTGGGGTGCAGCTTGAAGTCGCGGGGGGGCCATATCAGTAGAGTAAGGAACCTGGCGAACCACAGGAGTCTTGTTTTTCGCCATAAAAGTCAGAATCAAGTGCGAAAATGTGCTGGAGTATTATCGTGATGGAGGTGCCGATTGCCTACAGTTCCGATCTCTTGCGCCGCACAGCATCACGTAGGCGACGGAGGACATCCCTGTAGTACTCCTTGGTGATTGTTTGACCCTATGGCGCGTGCTCGTGGTGTACCCCACCGCGAGAGACAAAGAAAGCAGTCAGCATCACTTCGACGCTACTGCACACTTGGCGGGCCTTCTTTGGTCTTGGTGATGTAAAAGTCTTCCACTGTGATGACTGGGATTTGGTTTCCAGGTCGTACTCATACACCCAGGACTGATCACCAGTGATTATAGTGTTCATTTCTGGCAAATATTGATGCAGCAGTGCTGCTCCAGTCGTTCCGTCATTTTCCTTACAATGAAAATCTGATAAAAGCACTAAACACTATCTCACCCAAATGCTGTTTGCCATTAACTGACGCTATTGACGGGGGGATTCATGCATGCGTATGAAGGTTCAAGGTCGCCTCATGCAAGCGCGCTTCATTGAAATCCGCCAGGGTTTCGCAAGAGAAAAAAAGAGAGAAAATTGCACTCATAAAGGAAAAGAGCAGGAATTGGTTACTTATACCCACAGTTATGATGGTAATTATAATGGGAATCACACACACTGAGGGTAAAAATTTTCTTTTCTAAATTTCAATTTGTATGATCTAAGGTCTAAGAGATTAGTATGGTAGTAAAATAGCAGGGTCGAAACAATCGCCAGGTTTACTTTTGACAAGACCCAGCCCGGTGCCATTCGCTTTCCAACCCGATTGAAACATCAGGGTTTCATTTATATTTACATTTAAAAATAATAGACATGTTATATAGAAATTAGCTAAAATTGTTCATAAAGATACTTCGGCCAGTAAATATATTTTTTAATTTTATTTTTATCAAGAAATATGAATGCCCCGGCCAGGCAGCCTCTATCTTTACGATAAAATTTATCAAACACTATATTTTTTATTGTGCAAAAAACGAGATTTCGAGCAAATACATTCTTCTACTGGCTAATCAAAGTTGAGTCAAAAATATAGGCTATTTATAGAATCAAATGTTTACTTGCACAGGCGATTGTGTGGAGAGAGAGGGAAAATAGTGACCATTTGAAATTGAATCATTAAAAGCTATGTAAATTGCTCAATGTCTCTTATGTGTTTATAAATTTGGAAATATTATTATATGATATAAAAAGAGGGTTATATATACACAAATATTGTCAATACATATAGTTAGTGAATAAAAGGCATATATTGGATTTAATAAAAGATTTATTATCTAATGAATTAAATATGGATTGCTCTATTTTCAAAATATAGTCAGTGAGTTAAATCAATCAGTTATTTTCTGAACAGCGAGCGGGTAACAATTCCAGACTGACCTTGCTGGGAGGATTGCCATCCTACTTCAGCTAGGCTCAGTTTCTGTCCTACTTTTATCCAATTGTGTCAACTCATTCCTGTGCCTTGTCACTAGAGACACACTGCACGGTGGTGTCAGAATATTCTCTCTCTCCACGCCTGCCACAATTCTTCAAATGCTCTTTTATACCCCGTTTTATATACATTGGTTGCAATCTTATGTATAAATAACATATAGAAATAGGCGTAGTTTGTTCTATATAAATTTTTCAAACAAATCTCAGTCGGTCGAATTTCACTTTTAAAAAATATTAACTTTAACGTAACGCGACTCACTCTCTCTCTCTCTCTCTCTCAAATGCATCAAATTTGTGCTGAATATTTAACATAGTAATTCAACCAAAACATTACAAATTTTACAAAACCCATTCAAAGTAGGGTATTTAAAAATAAATGTAGTATTTATTTGGTATTTAAAGTTCACACAGGTAGCCCTATAGTACTAGAAGACAATAAAAGGTAACTCACAAAATCAAACTTCTCGGATAGAAATAATTAAAACAAAGAAAAATACAGGTTTTATTAAACCAAAACGATGTAATTTTTGTGAACTGGTTAGGCGATCACGTCTCGGAAGTCAATATCAATATTTTAAAAGAAGAGCTTCAAGAAATCAGGCATATAAACATTCTGAAAAATGGCTGCGAAGAATTGGATTCTCCGCTATTATAAAGCCCGGTCCATATACGTTCTTGTTATTGAGCAGATTTCAGTAGCCAAACATCGCTGTTCACACACACAGCCACATACTCCAGATATAGATTCTAATGATATCTTATTGTATCCAAAATTTAAAAAAATGAAGAGGAAGGAGAACCCGAGCAACTCATCCTCCGTTTAGCAATTCTAAAATTTCTTCCTTAATGATAATACAATAAATGATATATATATATATGAAAAAATAATAGAAAAAAATTAAAAGATCAGGTGTTGATATTAAAAATAAAAAAGACATATCCTGACCAGGAGCACATGTGCTTTTCAGATGGCAGAGCGCCATCTGGTGGAACAGATATCAACTAAACATTGATTTAGCCTGTTCCCTGATATTCGTGGATGGCTTTTCTTGATTTATCAAGAAATTGGGTTGGCCAAATATCAGGGATCAGGCTAAATCAATGTTTAGTTGATTTCTGTTCCACCAGATGACGCTCTGCCATCTGAAAAGCACATGTGCTCCTGGTCAGGATATGCCTTATTTATTTATATATATATCATTTAATATATATGTATGTGTGTGAAAAACAATAATAATAAAATAATAAAAAGGTCAGGTGTTGGTATTTTAAAATAAAAAAATGGATTGGTCTACAATCAAGGAACAGACTAAATAGACGTTTAGTTGATTCCATTCCACTATATGGCGCTCTGCCATCTAAATACCTAATGTGAGCGTTGTCAGGATACGCCTTTTATATACTACAACATATAATCCTATCTCCTCAGTATATAGAATGCTTTTCAAGATGCAATAGAAGATAAAAATAAAACTGGCCAAATTATTCCCAAGCGAGTGCCCCCATATAGCACATTTGTTGAAAAAAAATTCCGAGTCTAAATTCTGAAGAAAACGCCTAGAGCGGAACGAGGAATAGGAAGTCTACTTAGCATCCCAATAAATAGCACTTAGAGCTCTGAATCAGTTTGCCAATGGGACAAATACGAAAAAATAAAAAAAGACACGAAGGCGGATCTCTAGACCGAGATAAATCTCTAGGTTCTTTTGTCCAATGCAGCACGTTCTCAAGTCAGCTTGGGGCGTGGTGTAGAACATATATTGGATGTCGCTGCCACCAATACTATTCATTTCTCCGATGTACAGTTTGAAAAATCTATAGCGAAAGCTTTCTTATTCATATTTGTTGCTTACGGATTTCAATTAGTATTAAAATAAAGGTTATTACACCTATGTATTGACCCATTTTTAAATGAATATATATGTGATAAATGAGAAAAGTGGTCAAGGAGATTTGAGTAAAGAATTAAGTATAGAGTATAAAGAGTGAGAGAGAAGTGGGAAAAAGTAGAATAAATTTTTGAAGTAAGCACCAAGTAGACTTTTATATGTAAAATTCGAAAATCGACAGTTTATACCATTTCCCCACCGACTCCTTGGCAATCTTTATACCGAATAGATCTCGATAACCTACAAATTCTTACACCCTTTACTTTCGTTGTAAAGAGAGATTTCATTGTTTATTGGTAGTGACGATATAGAAGTGGGTTGATTGGCATTTGTTGATTATTTTATAGAGCGTTCTTCATTCAGATAGATACTTAACATTAACAAAAAGTCATGATGATGGTGAAAAACCACATCATTAACTGTATTAACTCATCCATTGATGAGCTCTACTCATCCCCAGTAGACACCATCAAAAGTCTCAAGCTCTACAGGCTTGATACCCTAATATAATTGAGTGGAGATAAGAAATAAGAAGACAAAAAGAGGGAGAGAATACCCAACAAAAGGTAAATAGTATCTGACAAAAAGTGCTATTCTCCAAAAACTTTGAAGTTTATTTAAACAAACGCAACATGAGTTCTTTCAACATTGAAAAGTTTGCGTTTGTTAAATTGCGCCAGTCCCCCCCCCTAGTGTTGGCAAATGGCACCTGTTGGCTGAAATTTCCTGCCAGGGCCGCCTCGTCAATATAGAATGGTTATCATTTCGGGAGGGAATAATAAGACTAGTAACTACATACAATATATTTTACATGTATTTTGTTATTTTATAATTCATTTACTTCACCATACATGATACGGTATAGTAGCTTCATAAGTCCTTGGACAACTGATCCTTCATAAATAAGCTCTATTATTCTACGAATCGATTAATGACAAAAATGTGAATGTAATGAAGAGAGTATAGTTTGAGTCTTTATAAATTTGAAATATTGAATATTTATTGAGAAATTTCAGATCGACAATTACTTTTACCTTACTTACATAGTTACAGCCGATTGAAGCAAATTATCTCAAAACAAGCTTGAACCCTAAAGAATATAGGTCTATATATATACCATAATAAAATATTGTTTATAAAAAGAAGTTTCAATTTATAAATTCGATACATGTTCTTCTTAAATATATTCTAATAAGAATTGATTCATGTTTCTTTTGAAATATTAAATCTATATATTTGAACATTTTCCCACAAAATAAAGAGAAAGTACTACTGTCTATCCCCGCGCGCGCGACGAAGGGTTTCAGCCATAATTTTATGAAAAAAAAAAAAGTCAGGAAAAATATATAAATAAATAAAATAAAAATAAATACAATATAGTCTATATGGTCGTCGAGTACTTTAATACAGAGGTGACACTTTGTTACCAAGAATTGGCTTTTCTACATATGTGATATACATTTATTTTTTATATGACGAGTGATAGTTATTATATTTTTATCACAAAAAATTCTGTAGTAAGGTTTATTCTCTAGAAAGATATTTTAAATGATTTTTGAGATACATCCAGAAAAATCCTGTAGGGTAGAATGAATAAATATATCAGGAAAAAATAAAATCGAATGAGAGAAAGTTTGCCTTTCTTTTCTTGTTATTTCTCTCCACACACACCTCGAGCATTTCCTGATTAATATTTCACCACTAAGGACGGTGGCCGCTCCCCGTACTGAATATTTTATTGCAGGAAATATTTCTCCAACGATTGGGCTGATTGGCTTATTTTATGTGTGGGAGCCATTTTTACTATTTAGTTATTTTCACGTAGTTTCAAATGGCATCACGCAGTGAAGATTTTAGAGAGATATCTGGATTCTTACAAATTTTCTACCCTAAAACCCAATTCGAATAAGTCAAATCCAGATATTTTCCTCTTTTTTATATATATAAAATGTATATTTCGAGGAAACCTAGATATTATTGGAAAAATACGTTGAAATATTGCTTTTTTTTATTAGTTCTCTCATTTCTCTTTTGTTATTACCTAAATGCGATATTCTAGAATATTAATTTTCATTTTCAAATCAAATATAAAGGTTTCATTATAATTATTTTTTCAGATCGATATCCATATATATTATTAATATTTTCAGAAAAATATAGTACACCGTATTTTTTATTCCAGAATATATTTGTCCAAAAAAGGTACATCAAACCTAACATTCCTCAAATTAATTATGCACTAATACACAATGCCAATTATATTTAATTACTAGTTAATTAATAGATTATAGTAAGATATCGTTTTTCACCAAAAAATAATTTAGCTTTTATGAATTTATTTAACGAGCTCACTTTTTTACATTTATTAATTCTAAGTATGGTCTCGTGTCAGATTTATTGTAAAAGGTATTTAAAAATAAAATAATAATTTCTAAAAAAAGTAATTACGTAATCAATTAGCAATTGAATTAACTCCATATTTATATAACCACCTGGAAACTAGCTATGGTAATTGTAAAATATTAGCCCAGTCTATAGACACTCTAGTGAACTAATACAACATTTATATAACCACCTGGTAACTAGATATGGTAATTGTAAAATATTAGCCCAGTGTATAGACACTCTAGTGAACTAATACAACATTTATATAACCACCTGGAAACTAGCTATGGCAATTATAAAATATTAGCCCAGTCTATAGACACTCTAGTGAACTAATACAACATTTATATAACCACCTGGTAACTAGATATGGTAATTTTAAAATATTAGCCCAGTCTATAGACACTCTAGTGAACTAATACAACATTTATATAACCACCTGGAAACTAGCTATGGTAATTGTAAAATATTAGCCCAGTCTATAGACACTCTAGTGATCTAATACAACATTTATATAACCACCTGGTAACTAGATATGGTAATTGTAAAATATTAGCCCAGTCTATAGACACTCTAGTGAACTAATACAACATTTATATAACCACCTGGTAACTATATATGGTAATTATAAAATATTAGCCCAGTCTATAGACACTCTAGTGAACTAATGCAACATTTATATAACCACCTGGTAACTAGATATGGTAATTATAAAACATTAGCCCAGTCTATAGACACTCTAGTGAACTAACACAACATTTATATAACCACCTGGAAACTAGCTATGGTAATTGTAAAATATTAGCCCAGTCTATAGACACTCTAGTGAACTAATACAACATTTATATAACCACCTGGTAACTAGATATGGTAATTATAAAATATTAGACCAGTCTATAGACACTCTAGTGAACTAATACAACATTTATAAAACCACCTGGTAACTAGATATGGTAATTATAAAATATTAGCCCAGTCTATAGACACTCTAGTGAACTAACGCAATATTTATATAACCACCTGGTAACTAGATATGGTAATTAAAAAATATTAGCCCAGTCTATAGACACTCTAGTGAACTAATACAACATTTATATAACCACCTGGTAACTAGATATGGTAATTATAAAATATTAGCCCAGTCTATAGACACTCTAGTGAACTAATACAACATTTATATAACCACCTGGTAACTAGATATGGTAATTATAAAATATTAGCCCAGTCTATAGACACTTTAGTGAACTAATACAACATTTATATAACCACCTGGAAACTAGCTATGGTAATTGTAAAATATTAGCCCAGTCTATAGACACTCTAGTGAACTAATTCCATATTTATATAACCACCTGGTAACTAGGTATGGTAATTATAAAATATTAGCCCAGTCTATAGACACTCTAGTGAACTAATACAACATTTATATAACCACCTGGTAACTAGATATGGTAATTATAAAATATTAGCCCAGTCTATAGACACTCTAGTGAACTAATACAACATTTATATAACCACCTGGTAACTAGATATGGTAATTATAAAATATTAGCCCAGTCTATAGACACTCTAGTGAACTAATACAACATTTATATAACCACCTGGTAACTAGATATGGTCATTATAAAATATTAGCTCAGTCTATAGACACTCTAGTGAACTAACGCAATATTTATATAACCACCTGGTAACTAGATATGGTAATTATAAAATATTAGCCCAGTCTATAGACACTCTAGTGAACTAATACAACATTTATATAACCACCTGGTAACTAGATATGGTAATTATAAAATATTAGCTGGGTCTATAGACACTCTAGTGAGCTAATTCCATATTTATATAACCACCTGGAAACTAGAAGTTATAGTTGTAAAGGTGAATTCCGTCTAGCAAAAATCTAGTGAACTGACTCCATATCTGTGACACCACTTGGAGACTAAATGCAAAATTGTGAAATATGATTTTTTATCAACCCTCTAATTATTAGAGCGTCATTTATACGACCAACTGGAAAATAAAATGGTAATTTTAAAATAAGAAATTGTAAAAGATGAATCCCATTTATCGACAGTCATGTGCAATAAAGCCACATTTCTACGACTAGCTAAATCTAAATATAAGATTTATACAAAATTTGAAAAAATGCGACGCCTATCGAACATCTAGTGAACAAAATTAACGCCATATTTGTCTAACTCTATTTGAAAGAAATGTATTAATTGTAAAAGGCAAATTCAACCATCTCTCAGACTAACACTAGATTTTATTGGCACCTGTAACCAAATAGAGTAATAAAAATGATGGAAATATATCTTTTATAAATGGGCGTACCTGGGTCTGTAAAGAAAAAAAAAAAATTTTCTTAAAATATTTCGAGAGGAAATATATTTATCAGCAATATATTATGTATTAGCACCATTTGTGTTCTCTGGCAACATGAAACTGCAGTAATTGTAGAAAACAGGCGCCGTATAATAAACCAACGCTATAGCTAACTCGAAATACCTGACACCAAATGACGGCTGTTCAGAAAATTCTAGGACCCAGATGTATGCTCCTGCCATGTCGTAACATGATATCCGCGAGAAATGAGGCCGATGTCAGGCGCGTACGATCGAATGTCTACGACTTGCTAGAATCATTTGGAGAGAAAGGACTTCGAATCAAGAGATGCTAAGAAAATTCATATTCATATAAATAAAAAAATAAAAAATTGATTTTTGTTTTTTGAAAGCATGCATAGTGTGCCGTTTTCCCAAAAAGAATAATCCCGAAATTAAAGGTGTAAAATCTTGGATCGGTTTCAAGTGATATATACATAGATGTCTAGACGTAAAATGATTAAAGAGATTAATCAGGAAGGTGTAAGTTATAGCGAAAGCAAAGATCAAGAATCTGGAGACAATGTTCAAGAACATAAATATGGTATTTACATTAGGGAATGCTGCAAGAACCTTGAATGCTTTCTTTGGGCATGTTCAGGCGGCATTGCGGAAAATTTTAGGACTGGAATATAGGAGACAGCAAGCGAATCCGGCTTGAAACGAACGCCATATCACTTCGGCTAGATTTTGTGTGGACGATTGCTATCGCTTGTTCCCAGATCATGGCTTCATTCTAGATGACAAGTCCTATTTTGACCTTTCTCGCTCCCTGATCCACGGAAATGGTGACTTTTATTCACCCGACCCTTTCTCTGCTCACTCTGACGTCAAATTTATTTTAGAAAAAAAAAAATGAAGATAAAGTCCTGGTGTGGATTGCGTTCGGTCAAATTGTACTTGTTCACCCACAATTCAGGGTACGCCATCAATGCGGAAAGATTTTGAAACCAACAACTGAAGACCAGGATCACCTTTCACATACATGAATCAGAATTAAAGGAGTAGTGGTTACGTATTTTGGCCAGTTCAAGCCAGGGGCCATTACGTCAAGATCGTCACTATACACGCCTTGAGGCTGAAAACATCGCCGCTGTTGAGAAGATTGATAACTCAGCCAACTTCCTAAATATTGTTGCATCGAAGACTTTCTTCATATTTCAAGTCGCTGGTGTACTTAAAGGTGTGGTGGTCATGAAGACTGATCAACTCATCAACCGCATCCAATATTGCTTACACAAAGTTGATGAGGATATTGTACATGAGTACCAGGAGGAAACTCGCCACTGTTCGATAACCAGGAGTTATTGAAGGTAAATAAACTCTTATGTCATGTAGTAGTTGCTAGTCTTTAAAAGAAGCTATTTATCTATTACTAGATATGATCTAACCACGCTTGTTCTGCCTGAGTGGATGTTTTCACGAACAATATTTTTTTAATAAAAAATCGAATTATAATTTATAAAAAAAAAGGTCGCCTCTCCCGTTAAAATATACGCTAAAACTAAACGCGGTCTATTGACCGTCTCCGCAAATTAACGGACTCAGGATGGTGACAGTCACAACAGCAGCTTTGGCAAACTGAAAAGCGCCCACCTGGAGACCACGGTCTTGGGCTAATGGCCCTCGTCGGTCTAGGACGGACTTTATTCCATGAGATCCACAAGGGATCGATTGAAATCTTCACAATCTTCCGAAGAGGTTTTGAAGATTTGATATTTTGTGGCTCTCTCATGAAATAAAGTCCGCCCTGAACCGACGAGGGCCATTAGCACGAAACCATGGTGGACGCTTCTCAGTTTGCCTAAGCTGGTGTTTTTACTTTGTCACCGATCTAAATTTGCTAGTTTGCGGAGACGATTAGTAGATGGCGCTTAGTTTTAACGTCTATTTTGACGGGAGAGGTTACCTTTATTTTATAGATCAATTCCTCCCGGCAATGTTCTAATTTTTATAATTATCAGTAGTGGTCTTAGTAGTAATGAAGATAATGGAATGCATCAATATATTTAATTATTAATCATCGTTCAAGGAAAATGCAAATTAGCCCGTTATTTGACAAATTTACATATTCAAGGCTATAAACCATGTCATTGACTCCTTCAAGACTACCTCATAATTTTAAATTTGCATCCCGATAGGCTAAACATTGTAAAAACGTTTGTGGGGAAACATAATATGCAAATTTCCTTTTCATTTGGTTAATTTGCAAATTAGGAATTCAAAACTGTAAAAGTTACTCCAAAATCCGAAGTACTCTATATTCTTTTAGTCTTCTTCAGATAGGCCTGATATTGAGTAAACACGTAAGGCGAGATAAACCGAATATGCAAATTAATCTATAATCCGGTTAATTTGCATAATGTGAAGTTGAAAATAAAGCAGTTACTCCGGCCTAACAAACTTTATATAGTAGCAAAGTTTAATCCTTATGTGTCAAATATTGTGTGAAGGAATATAGAATAAAGGTAAAATGCAAATTAACCTATGTAATCTGGTTAATTTGCATATTAAAATACAGTAGAACTTGGATAATTCGAACTTCTTTAATTCGAAAACCTCTTTAATTCGAATATTTATCTTGGTCCCTAGAATTTCCTATATAAATAATGTTAAAAAATCGTGGTTAATTCGAATTATGTCTTGGATAATTCGAACTTTTACGAGTTAAAATAAGGACCTGATGCCGGTTCAAGGCGTGAAATTTTGCGAAATGACGTTGTAATATTGTAACAACGAATTTGTTATTTTATTATTATTAATTATTTTCTTAACAGAGTTATCAATTTTTATGTTTATATTTTGCTACTCTGTAAACTTCCCTCATTGCTTATCTTTTATTTTATCAATTATAGTTTGTCCTTGCCTTAAATAAATTGCTGTGTCACGCCGAAGTTTGTCTTTCCTAATTTTCCACGTGGCAATATCTTGCCGCAAGAAAAGTACTATATATAATAAATTTATTTTTATTGGATTTTTGAGGCTCCTTATTTATCAAGAAAGCTAAAAGGAGCGAATATGTCGGCGCTTCGAACATACAAAACTTTGACGTTGGCTGAAAAAATAGCGGCGATTAAAGAAGTAGAGATGGGGATGAAAAAAAATCCGATATTGCTAAGGACTTTGGGATTCCTCGAAACACGTTGTCGACGTACTTAAAAAATAAAGAAAAAATTCTCAGGTGTGAAAATGAGTGTGTTAAAGGCCGAAAAAGGTTAAGGGAGCCGGGAAATCCTGATTTGGACAAATGTGTTTTAAAATGGTTCAAGCAAGCAAGAGATAAGAAGATTCCCGTGAGTGGTCACCATATAAGAAGCAAAGCTGAACAATTTGCTACTGAAATGGGTAAAACCGATTTTAAGGCGAGTTCTGGGTGGCTAGATGGCTTCAAAGAACGCAACAAAATTTCGTTCATAAAAGCTGGTTTTAAAAAAGCTGGTTTCGTAAAAAAGGAGGAGGATGAAGAAAATGCAGATGATATTATAGCGGAAACGATGCCTTCAGTTGACGGCTGGGAGGACGTCATTTCTAATCCTACCATCTCGTATGACGATTTCTTAAACGTGGATGACGATGTTGCAGTATGTGGTGAGATAACCGACGCAGATATCATCGCTGAAGTGCTCAACCACAACATTGAAAAACAAGACGGCGACGAGGCATCGGGTGATGAAGACGAGTCATCAGTTGCCGGGGAAATGAACGTTCCAAGTGCGGCCGAAGCAACGAACTATATCATGCAACTTAGACGCTTTTTTGAAAGTAAAAATGACGTAAGTCCCTCTATTTTCCACTCGTTGAATATGTTAGAATCCTTTGTCCTTACTGAAAGACTTAATTCTAGAAAACAGGCTAAGATTTCTGACTTCTTTGGCAAAAATTAAATTTCAGAGTTCCAACGAAGCAGAATAATCTGTACATTTTTTTAACCAGCAATCTGCCTTTTTTTGTACATTAATACATCAGTTTTGAAATTTTTAAATATGTATATAGTATATACATACAATTATTGCACATAATCTAAATATACGGTAAAAATGTAAATTTACAGCAACTAATGTTATTCTTAATAAAGGAATTGATCGAAATTGTGAGATTTTTTATTGTTTTAAGCCTTTTTATTCAAAACATCTTTAATTCGAATTTTTGGATAATTCGAATTTTTTTATGGTCCCTTGGGGTTCGAATTATCCAAGTTCGACTGTATTTAAAACTGTTATTCACTCCTACCCCGATGGATTCTATATAGCGTTAATATTTCATTCCGACAGGTCAAATATTGTGAAAACGTAGGAGAGTTAAACGGAATATTCAAATTAACCTTTAATCGGGTTAATTAGCATTTTCCGGTATCGAAATCATGACCTGGTGATTCCTTCTAGAATTTTCTCTATATCGTTCAAAATTTCATCTGGATAGGTCAAATGTTGTGAAAACATGCGTATCCACACGCATATAAACAAATATTTATATATATACTCGTATATATAAAAATGAATGTATGTGTGTCTGTCCTTTATGCCTGACCAAACCACTCATTGGAACGCCATGAAACTTTGGGAAGTTATTTAGTATAGTACTGAGAAAGTTTCTAGCAAATAAAATTTTTGAAATAACTTTTCGCCTAAAAATAATCAAGATAAATATTCTAATTTATCTGTTATAATTCAACAATCTGCTCTAAATATTATCATGATGATACGATGATTTTGTAATGTAGAAAATTAGGAAAGACAAAATTCAGGATGACAAGGCAATTTATTTGAGACAAGGATAATGATACAATTCCAAGGCAAGATACTATTCCTTTAACTTCCAATTACTGAGGGAACTAATTAATATTTATTTTATTCAACTTATCGAGTATTTTTAAACGGACCGGGAAAAAATGTTCACTTTATCGAGAGATTCGTTAGACAAACCTTTACTCGGGTAAAACCCGGGCGAAGCCGGGTACGTCCGCTAGTTAATTTATAAATATTTACTTATTTATTGCTGAAGCGCGAGGAATTCTTACATTAAACTGCGTCAAGATTTTGTTGAAACGCCAGTTATAGTAATTGTAAATAATGAAATCCATCCATTGATAGGCTAAAGAATGATTTTAAAAGGTATAATCCGTGTATCGACTATCTCGTGAACTAACACAGTATTTTAGTATACCCTTAAAATAAATATATAATAATTATAAAATATTTTTTATTTATTAATCGACCATCTAACAAAAAAACGCAATATGTTTTCTACTATCAGGTGAAGCTGATTAGATTGATTGTAAACGGCCAAATCAATCAATTGACATCTAGTGAACCGACGTCCTATTTATCTTGCCACGTGAAACTCGATAGAGTGATTGTAAAAGATAAAATCAGTCTATCGATCATCAAGAACCAACACCATGTTTCTATTACTACGTGAAACTGAATAGAGTGATTGTAAAAGGTAAAATCAATCTATCGATCATTAAGAACCAACGCCATGTTTCTATTACTACGTAAAACTGAATAGAGTGATTGTAAAAGGTAAGATCAGTCTATCGATCATCAAGAACCAACACCATGTTTCTATTACGACGTGAAATTGAATAGAGTGATTGTAAAAGGTAAAATCAGTCTATCGATCATCAAGAACCAACACTATGTTTCTATTACTACGTAAAACTGAATAGAGTGATTGTAAAAGGTAAAATGAGTCTATCGATCATCAAGAACCAACGCCATTTTTTTATTTCTACGTGAAACTGAATAGAGTGATTGTAAAAGGTAAAATCAGTCTATCGATCATCAAGAACCAACACCATGTTTCTATTACTACGTGAAATTGAATATAGTGATTGTAAAAGTTAATATCAGTCTATCGATTATCTTAAGAACCAACGCCATGTTTCTATTACAACGTGAAATTGAATAAAGTGATTGTAAAAGTTAAAATCAGTCTATCGATTATCTTAAGAACCGAAGCCATGTTTCTATTACTACGTGAAACTGAATAGAGTGATTGTAAAAGGTAAAATCAGTCTATCGATCATCAAGAACCAACGCCATTTTTCTATTACTACGTGAATTTGAATAGAGTGATTGTAAAAGTAAAAGCAGTCTATCTCGATCATCAAGAACCAACACCATGTTTCTATTACGACGTGAAACTGAATAGAGTGATTGTAAAAGGTAAAATCAGTCTATCGATCATCAAGAACCAACACCATGTTTCTATTACGACGTGAAACTGAATAGAGTGATTGTAAAAGGTAAAATCAGTCTATCGATCATCAAGAACCAACACCATGTTTCTATTACGACGTGAAACTGAATAGAGTGATTGTAAAAGGTAAAATCAGTCTATCGATCATCAAGAACCAACGCCATGTTTCTATTACTACGTGAAACTGAATAGAGTGATTGTAAAAGGTAAAATCAGTCTATCGATCATCAAGAACCAACGCCATGTTTCTATTACTACGTGAAACTGAATATAGTGATTGTAAAAGGTGAAATCAATATATCTACCATCTTTTGAACCAACCTCATATTTATATTGCCAGTTGAATCTAAATAGAGAGATTGCAAATGATGAATTTCCCTATTTTTATCCCCACGAAAGCGCGCGTAGACACGCGCGTATGTGGAAATTATTTGAATAAATTATTTGAAAATATTTTCTTAAAAGTAATTGTTGGAAATATATAGTTAATTTTGAAATTGTCAAACATGTACATATGTTTGTGTCTTGTGTGTGTTGTGGGGTGCTTGTATATAAATTATTATTTTTGTAATATCATTATAATATAAATTAAGTTCTTGATTTATCTCTAAATCAGCATTCAAAAGTTGTAAAGTAGAAAGAAAATAGAGGAAAAAATGAAGATATAAGTATAAATGAAAGAAATTTCAAAAATATTTTTATTTTCTATTAATTTTTATTATCTTCATTCACCTATTTTCTTTCTACTTTACAACTTTTAAATATCGATTTATATTATTCAAAAACTTAAAATTTATACTAATGATTACTTAAAATAATATTTTAACTTTTCAATTTTAGCGTACTAAACTGACACTATTATAACAATTCAAATATATATATTTTGAAATAACTTTTAAAGTATTTATTTAAATTATTCTATATTTTAAAACATACCTTAAATAATTTGTTTATTTTTTAAAGTTCAAAATGGTATGAATATAAGTTTGTACTCGTGATATCAGCCAAGAGGAAAACATAACCCGAATTATTAACTATGACGGAGTCGCAAGAAAATTCTGCTCGCTGGATTCCTACTCGAGCCGAAATAAATAAAGGATTTGTAAATTCTGCGGCTAATATTCGACTCGAAATCCCTTTTTTTTTGTAACCATTGGTGTTCCTTGTACCTTGAAATGTATATAAAAAATATATATATATATTATCATTTTGAAAAGTAAAAACTAGGCTGAGTATAAAATTGTCTAAAACTGAGAGTTTATGTATGATTTCTATATAAACCTTTATCTAGGAAGAATAAAGGCCCAAAAAAACCAAATATTGCTAATGGGAGTAATCCCCTGAAGAGCAAACAAACACCAGCAGTTCCTGAGAAATCCTGCTGTCGGCTCCGATGGATTGCTTGTCATGTCCAACCGCTAATCCCCTTCGATTGCATCTCGCCGCCTCTTAGCTCAGATAAAGCCAAGTGGTCGACAAGCTCAAGACTCTTATCATTTCCTTTCATTTTTGCTCTCTCTAGATTTTCTCTATATTTCTATTTTTAGAGAGAATTTATTTTTTATCACTAAACTACTTCTTCACTTTGAGCTAAATCCATATTTCCCCTGATTTTCTATCCTTATTTGTCCTTCGGTCAGGCTGGAATATGTGCTTAAAGCAACGTTGTAAACCACCTAGTGTACATAAAATTTAGACACACACAAAAAAAAATGCCAAAAGTAAAAAATATCTTAACAAACCAAAATGATTCTGAAAATGATTTGCTGGCTGGAAGTTGATTCGGAGAAAAACACAGCCACATCAACCAGTAGTTTATTTTTCACTCCCGACCTTTCAGTGAATTCCTGTCACTCTCTTCAGGAGAATGATTACTTTGAATCCTAGTTCTGAACAAGGATTCAAAGTAATCATTCCCCTGAATGAGAGTGACAGGAAGTCACTGAAACGTCGGGAGTCAAAAATAAACTATTGGTTGTTGTGGCTGTGTTTTTCTCCACATCAAAATGAGTTCACACAAAAGGTACAACAACAACAAAGAACACTTAAATAAAAAACACGAAAAATAAGTTAGAAAAAAACCAGTACTTATATTTTATTCAAGCATTGAAGGATCGGGCCGGGCTACACAGTTATTTTATAGGTATGAAGAGATCACCGGACACGAACCAAACACAGAGCAACCTTTTAAAGCGTCTTCCCATAACTTTCTAGAAAGAACGCCTCGCATCACCGTTGAACTTTTTTATATACAAACATGGCCACATTCGTCTAATGAGAAGGCGTGGGAGATCGGTTCGCCTATCAAATACAAAACATTTTCCCAGGTAACTCAAAGGCTCTAAATGTACGAGTATAATGTTTGTCAAAAAAAAATTAACATTATGACACAAACCTAATTTTATATACAGTAGAATTTTACAACCTAGGCATAAGTTACCAATTCATAAGTACGATCAGAAGTTACTACGAACAAGCAACTATAGCTATCAGATGGAAGGGATCATTTACGGAAAGTATTAAGATAAACTCGGTACTCCTCCAGGGAGAACCACTTTCCCCACTGCTCTTTATATTATTTATCACGGACTTAATCGAAATTTATAATAATTCAGACCTGCCGAGTGTAAATTTGCCAGAATTCGGAGATATCCATTTATTGCTGTACGCCGACGACATAGCAATTATAGGTGAGTCCAGGATGAACCTCCAAAAGAAGATCAAAATACTGAAAGAATATCTCGATGAGAGAACTTATTGACACTAAACGAGTCCAAGTCAAAGATTATGGTGTTCCGTAATGGAGGTAAACCCTCAAATAAGGATAGATGGTTATGGAATGATAAACCCATAACAATAACTTCAAGATATACATACTTGGGATTCCCTCTGACACCAACAATAACAACTACTCACCCGGCAAATTACTTTAAAGGAAAAGCACTTACAGCAATTAACGCCACACACCCAATATTAATAAAATCAAAAACAAATTCAATAAATTTATCAATCAAACTCTTTGATACAATAGTGAGAGCTGTCCTGATGTATGCCGCTCCATTGTGGGCAACAGAGCATAAAGACTTACTGGACAGTGTACAAGACATATTTATCCGTAGGTTCCTGAATCTGCCCAGATACACTCCAGGCTACATAATCAGATTAGAAACCGGTCGTATCTCATTGAGTGTAACAGCTTTAAAATTAACCCTGAAGTATTGGCTGCGGGTGTTGATTATGAGCAGTGACAGATTGCCGCGTATATGTTTTAATAGAACACGGGAACTGTCTAATGCTTCGGGCACACCCATCGGTTTCATTAAAAAACTCACCAATCTGCTTAACAATAATGGATCCCCTGCACTTGTTTCCTGTGATGATCCTGAAACGCTGAGGAGTGCGATTACAGGGCTCTTAAAAACAGCGGCAGACCAATCTATACAAAACGACCTTACAAGAATGGATAAATCTAAGCTATACTCTCACTACAAAGACATTCACATATCTTTCATGACGGAGGGATACCTTTTAGGGGATTTTCCTTTCCCGGTTGTAAGACTACTCGCACAAGTTAGAATACTTTCAAGTTTTTTTAGAGAAAACCAGACCAAGATGCTCTGCGGTGAGGACCCGATTTGTACCTTCTGTTATTCAAAACTAAAAAATGAAATCACTCACTATATTTTTGATTGCTCTGCTCTGAAAGAAGAAAGAAGAACCTTTATGCTCAAAACTGGGCAACTCTGTGCTTCACTTCCATCAATAATTGACAATATGACCCAGAATAAGTATATTGCTACGGCGTTTTATGGTTTCCACAAGTCCATATCTCAGAAGAAGGCCAAGTGATACTCACTCCTCACTTTCTTACTGCTACTCTTTTTGTGTTGTTTTTCTTGCTTCCCTCTTTCTCTTTCTTGTTTTTTTTTTTCTTTTTCTTCTGTATATATCGTTATTTCCTTTGTCTCACTGCTTTGTTCTTATGCATACCTCTGGTGAATCCTGTATAGGGTCAGTGACCCTAAATAAAGGCTTTTTTGTTGTAAAAAAAAAAAATATATATATATATATACAGTAGAATTTTCCTTGAGTACATATGTGTCTGATCAGAGGGAACCTCCCAAGAAATACAACCTTCAGAAGATGCTTGAGATGTAATGTTTTAAACAATTACCCCAATTAAGGCTTATAATTTACATCAATGGCATTCTTAAAACCCTAATTGAAAACATCGAAATAAAGAACTTTTGGTGTGTAGCTATATATAATCTCCAAAAAGAAAAGCTACAAAAGCTTTAATTATTGTGTTAAAAGAAATCCATTTAACCTCTGCACACATTTCCACAGGTTCCTACAACAGGTGGAAGTTTCTAACAAAGCCTCTGCAGCAACCATGCCTAAAACTAATTTCTCTCTCTCGCTCCCTTAATTAAAATACGTATATATATACAAGTTTTTCTCTTCACTTCAGAAAATTTCAAAATGGCACAAAAGGTATTTAAAGATAACGGTGGATGACGTATCGAATCTCCAGACGAAGATTCATCAAAATAATGTCATCTGACTTTAGAAGCTTATGGTAATTTGTTAAAAAATCATCGTATGTTAAAAATTTATTTTACAGACGACATGTGTCAATCCTTTGTTTATTTCGCCAGAAAATTCTTCTGAAGAACAGAACGAACATTATATATCGAATCTCCATACGAAAAATTTGTTAAATTATGTCAGTTTACTTTAGAAGTTTGGCGTAACTTGTTTAAAAATCCTCGTGTGTTCAAAGTTTCTTTCACAGCCGTTTCAATCTTTTGTTGATTTCGCCAGAAAGTTCTTCTAAAAAATAAAACGAACATTAATGAAGCCACGGAAAATTAATGTTGGCACAAAATTAAATATTTCATGCTATTTACTGTATATATGTCATCAGAAAGATATTTGTTTTTGGAAATTCCATTAAAAATATAACTGAGAATCTTTACTTTTTTTTTGAAGGCTTATCAGTAGAGAACTCTCCTTAAAAATTTCCCTAATTCAATCTATCAAATCGCAATAACTATTGTGCTGTTTAAACTAACTAAATTATCAGGAATATTACTTATTTATTCGCGGAAATGACGCTTTAACAAAAATAGGGAAACATAATTTCGCAATTGTAGAAATGATACTTTTTCATATATGGGCAAAGTTATTTGTGACTAATAAATGAAACATATAAGTTTATGCACCATGCTGATAAGGGCCAACAGCCCGAAACGCGTACGTGGTTAGCTTTTCTTGATTAATCAAGAATGGGTAATTGGCCAATTCTGGAATAATTAGAAATCAACGAGAATAGTTGATATTTATTCCGATAGATAGCGCAAGCCATCAGCAACTTTCAGTTGCACGATAAGGAGATGCCTTTTTCATAATATAAGTTTATGTAACAATACTTGAACATAACATTCTGATTCGGAATCATATTTCTGGATCGTAAAGCTCTATGTAAAGTTTTAGAATTTCACATAGAATTATAAAATAATTTGAAACTGACCCTTCAGTTAGCGCATTTTAAAATACACATGACATTTAAAAAAAGAAAAGAAAAAAGGGCATCTACTTATCGTGCAACCGAAAGTTGCTGATGGAGTTACACGATAAGGAAATGCCCTTTTTTTCTTTCTTAATTTATGCACCTTATTCCAGTGCAATTTCACATTTGTACTATTTTTTCACATAAAAATTGTTTTTTCTTATCTTACTTCTTACTTTTCGAACAGAACCCTCTGCCTAAGTCCTGAACGCATCCCTTTTTATTCTGCGCGACGGATGGTGCAGCATTAGAGAGAGGAACAGAATTCGTTGGAGTATTTAGATGCGTTTCCTGTTGATGGGACATCTGATGTAGGTAGGAATACGACTGTTAACATTTAGCTGGACATAGTGGGACAGCCTTCATGCTTTGGGTACCAGGAGTTCAGAACTCCAGACATACTTCACCTGTCCCGTCCAGGGTCACCCCCTCGCCACTTTGAGGCAGTTAACAGGTCTTGAGGAAATGTTCTCTAAAAAGTTATAAAACTTCGCAGTGCCTTAAGATTAAAAATTATTTTATGTGAGCAAGAGTTACCCAGGAATTATTTAAAGGGAAAATAGAATTCGGGGGAAAAAGTTTCTTTTATTCTAAATTTTTGCCCGTTGAAGAGTAGAAATTCGCTCGAAAGTTTTTCAAAAATCTAAAATAAAATAAACTTTATATCCGATTTCTATTTTACCTTCTCAAATAATTATTTTACAAATAAATAGGCGCTTATCTTTCTGAAAAACTCCGAAAATATTTTGAGGAATCATCTGCCCACATAAAGCTGCTCCCTGAAATTCTCATTCTTGTCGCGGGCTTGTTGAATCTTATCTCTGCCATTTTATAGGTAGGTTTCCAACGGAAGAAAAATAGATACTTTGGCATGTTAACACCTCTATTCTTGATAATTTCATCAGGTATGAATTAAGTATGTTCTTCCATTATGATAAATTTGAAGAAAATTAGTGAGAATATTAATGAATATTTTTACTTCTTAAATTTCCCCATATGTCTTTAAACTATCAATTTTTTAGATTGATTGAATTGAAGAATTAGATAAAATCTGAGGTAATTGATTCATTTGTTTCTTA
>CP092886.1:146392660-146406699 GCA_030710605.1 Cordylochernes scorpioides
GGCCAGAATGGAAGGCCATTCTGTCGAATAACCGTCAGGCGAGATTGAGCATTAGTTTCATTTATTCTCAGAAGCAACGGAGTGAGCTTCGTGCAGCCCATCTAGTAGAAGGTATCTATAGCAACATGTGGTTGGGCCTATGGGAGATAGAAAACGATCAAAGAGCATGTGTGTTCACTTAAATTAAGATTTTAAGTTTCACATTGAAATAGAAAGCCCTAAAAATCATTCCTTTTCGTTCTATTGACATTTCTGAATATTCCATATGGACATTTATTCTTCTAATCTCAATATGTAAATCTTTTTTTCTCGTTCTCTCTATCTTTTTCTTAATATATATCTGGCATATTAGAAAAATATATATATATAATTATTTTTTTAAATTTTAATTTTAATAAATTGAGAGAGAAAATATAATATATATTCTAGACTTTTTGATTCTGTTTGATATCAGTGTTTCACTGAATTATTATTTACATAACAACAAATATAAAAGGCTCGATTCTAAAGTGACAAATCTCAGTTTGATGGCAGTTTGACATCTCGCCATTAGAGATAGGTACATGCATCAGGTAGGACAGAATATGTCAACTTTTTTTAGCTAGGAAACTATGTTTCGTCCAAGCAAACGCCCGTGAAATGTCGCAAGGAGACTTGAAGGTGACTATTCCGAGTGGATTTAATGGTAAAGGCGCTGATTGGCAAGTCGGGAGCCAGTTTGGGAATTGATGGTATCCATCGCCGTGCGTCTACGGCGCATGCGCATATCAAGGAGCAGTCAGTCAGAGCATGCGGCGAACCCGGCCCACTTCCACCTGCCGCGGCGGCTCCGGGTGAGTAAAAGTTCCCCTTACTTCTTTTCACCGCTTCTATAGCGGAACGTTGTTTTGAGTTGCGACCACGTTTGATCCTAACAAAACTTATTACATTTTTAAAAAATTATTTTTTAATGTCCGTATGTGTCTTGTTTTGCGTTGAAAAATTTCAAAGTTTCCTAAATACATTACAAAAAAAGTTTTTAAAACTATTTTTGCAATATATTTCGAAAATTTGAATGAAATATTTGATAGAAAAATATAAAATTATATTTACTTCTAAAAGTTTTTATTTGTACTATCTTCATATATACAAAAGTTTACTTTTAAACTTTTTTCACATTAATTATGTTGTGCGTAAAACTTGTGACGGGTATATCATATGTGAATGTTTCGCGCTGATTGGATCTTAACTTTGTTCCAAACGGTTATATAAATATATTGAGTAGGTTTCTGATATATTTATCTTTGTATTTCTTTTATGATGGGAGTAGGACATCTGGGAAATTCTCTATTGTTCTGTACAGAACACGGCCCTCTAGACCTTACGGCTCTTATTCTGTTGTACCTATATTTCTTTGTCATATGATTCGGTAGGACCAATGCTTTTTTAGAGCATTCTCATTTCATCTGATGTTCTTGTGCTCCCAAGAGCACTGTATTGGTGATTTCCAATTTTCATACTCTCATACCTTATCATTACGAATAATTTGAACAAAAAGAAGATGTCGAGGCTTTCTCCTAAATATAATTTTCCTTTGAGCCGAGGGCTGGTCATCTTTCGGGGGAGGGGGATCTCAAATATTTCAAATGCACTAATCATTCTCAAGATCTTAATAAAGGTAAGTGCTTATTTCTAATTTGTGTGTGTGTGTGTGTGATTTTCATTATTTGATGTTTTTTAGGAAACTTTGTGCGTCTTGCTGTGTGTGTCCCCCAGTTACTATCTCACAATGAGGATTATCTATCTACTCCCAATTTTAACTTAGTGTCAAATAGTTTGAAAATACAGAAATCTGTTCCTTTATATAGATATCAATAAAAAACGAGAATATATTGGATTTTATTTTACAAAATTACGCTAAATAGAAGAAGAGACGGGTTTGGTCTTTCGCAATATCAGCAAAAAAAATAAATATTCTATAAAATCCAATATATTATCTATTTTATATATTAATAAAATTGGGAGTACATTTAATTAAAATCCTCAAATTTTTCATGTTATGTATATGCCCGATAGCTAAAGGAAAGAAGAGTCGGGTTTACTTATTAGCTTTATGTTTTGTGTCGTTTTTGTGTATGTGCGTGTGTGTGAACAACTACCTCCGATTAAATGTGAAAATTTAATCTTTTACAATACCCCAAGGTACCGGGCCAAGACAACCGCGGTGGGAAGAGAGCGCCGGATGCGCTTTATCTAGATGAAATAATGGAAGCGCGCTCGAATTTTAGCTTTCCAAATTTACAAAAAATCTTCAAATCTCAAAACTTTAACTGCTGGCGCGCTCTCATATGCGATCGGGGACTTCTGCAAGACTTCGTTAGAATTGATGGAAGTTTAATTACACGGGTGCGCTTAATATATCCCTCGTTTATTTAGTAAGTTGGTGAGCACGCAATGCTTCAATATTATACAAATGTGAAATGAACTTAGTTACTGCATTAAAATAGCAAGAGATTAAAATATTTCTCACTCTTCGCGCTTATCTCCGAAAGATTTGTTGTTTTATTTGAGATCCCATCAAGTGATGGGTTTTTCTAGCTAGAATAATCAATCACTTATTATCATACGACGCTTAAACCATCGAGGAGTTCGGGTTTTGACCACAGCACGTCAAGTATCGATTCCAGAAACTTCTACCGAATCATATATAACATGCTTCCGGCAAATTATGGCACAAGGCCATACTTGGTAGTGTACCAGCGAGCCCCTAGCGTGCACAAAGGGTGGGTCACGCTCAAGCGCCGCTGAAAGGAAAAAACGGAACTTCAAGTGGCACTCCACATGGACCTGACTCAAACTTCTCTCTTTCCCTCTATCGTGTTTGGTAAACATTTGCTTTATTTGTGCCTTTATTTCTTATTATAATGGAATCGGATTTTTTACAAAATATTACGATAGCAATTGTGATATAATAGGGTATTTACTGATTTACGTTGGCATTGGATTGGAAGATGGCAACTTTGGCTTGTCGATTAGAATGTGAAAACAAGAAGGAATTACAAAAGAAACCCTGCGTGGAATTTCGGTAGACTGGAATAGGGTTAGCCGCGGTTACTCGCGCAGCTTAGGGAGTCCGTAATAAACAATTATTTCTCAATTAAATTTTGAATTTCATTATTTACCAATTAAACTGAGGTCTATGAGCTGCCTTTCTCCTCCCCCGAGCCTCGCAGAGCTCTAACACTCATTAACAGAAAGTGTGATTACTTTCTAGTGAGTAAACTTCCAATTCTAAGTGATTACAACTTCGATCTGAGGGTTTCGTCTGTATGCTTGTGCCGAATTTGGGTAATACATAGCGTTATCCTCTGATTTTGATTTTTATGCGTTTATAATTGAAGAACAAGAAAAACTCTCTCTTATAGCCTTTTTATTAAATAAAATTTTATCATGTAAAATATTTTTGCATCGTTTAGTTATAGCTTGGAATATTGATATATGAATCAAAATTTGCGTTTGTTCGATGAAGAGCTTCTAAAAATATCCAAAGACTATTTTATTTTAAACTACAAATATGTATAACAATTATATCCAAACTCATGAATACGTTCCAAGAGAGATGTCCAGTACCAAGATTAACTAAAAATCAGGAGGATACCTTGTCTTAGTTGGGATGTTGCGGCGTACCTCTTCTAAGGATCTCAAGGTTTCTGGTATGATTAATAAAATATCTGGAAAATATATTTGGCATAAATATACTGGAATTCTGACCTAAAATTTTCATAGACTTGTTTTAATATAATTCACATTCTTCGTGTTCTTTAAATAAGAATTGAGTTGATGCGTTGAAGGCTACCAGCGACTTCTGTCTTCATCCTTCCCCAACAACAGTGCGTCTGGTGGGTTTTTAAATAAATAATGAGTAGGAACTTGTGATCCCGAGGGGCACTAGTGAGCATAACGTCAGAAGAGTGGGTGGCGGTGGATCGTTAAATGTTGTGGGTGGACAATTCTGTCACATCATCAGATTACATCTAGAAGTTTTTATTGACTGCTAACTTGGATGATGCTTCTTCGTCCTCAGAATAGATAATCAAATTCTGATTCTTATCTATCGATAAGGTCTTCAGATGGACAGCTGGTATGAAGACGGCAAACTTTATGGCTCGTCGAAATGAAACCTCTGGTTTACCTTTAGGCCATTTGGTTGAGGTCACTTTCGTCCTGAAGGCAGCAACCCGCGCTGCGTTTCTAAGTGAGAAGCTCTTCCTCGAATGGAGGAACAGGCTAGAATATCGTTTTTACTATGAAATGAACAAATAATTGTTATTCAGGAGCTTAGTTAACTTGACTTTGAAGCGTTTCTTTTTGTATTACCCAACGTGTGGTAGAGATTTTTCTTTCTTCGAATTGAAATGCTAATCCCATTCTAAATTTAATAGCGGTTTGATATACTTAATCAATCGTCAATTAGCGACTAAAACTTCAGGACTGGCCAGTGATAGTCAGGTTATAGCCTTCGTTCATGGGACTTGTTGAATCTATTGTTAACTGACTTCATCGTTTTCTTTACGAAATGTGGGCGTTAAGGAATGAGTTAGCTCATCAGCTATGTCGTCCATTGGAGGTTTCACGCTATACAGTAAAGCACCTAATGAGAGACGGCCCAATAGCATAGATACTCTTTGCCATAAAGACTTCTTGTTTTTACAAATGGGATCGTCCATGGGAGGTTTCGCTTAACAGATTGGATCGTCATTAGAGTTTTTAAAAAAGAAAACACACATCTATCTGTTAGAAATGTGAATTTAGCCTCATTATTACCACTAATTATTTTACTCTATTTTCTTTAAAGACAAATTTCTACATTCTTTAAACGGAAGATGAAAATTATGTTAGGATTAAAAGGGTTATCTTTTGCTTAATACCAAGTAAAACACATTTATAGTAACTAATAAAGTATTTGCTTTAAAAACAGCATTATCTCCGTAAATGATGTTGATGCGGATATAAGCATTAACCCTGTGTATCGCATCTGCGTGTATAAGAAATATCGAAATATACAGTGTAACCTTCCTTAAGCGACCGACTAAAACCCTGAAAGAGCGACATTTCTCATAAGAGACCGACTAAAAAGCTAAATGATCGCTTATGAGAAATGTCACTCTTTCAGGATTTTAGTCGCTAGCTTATGAAAGGTTACACTGTATTTATCGATATTTCTTATACACGCAGATGCGATACACAGGGTTAATGCCTATATCCGCATCAACATCATCATTTACGGAGATAATGCTGTTTTTAAAGCAAAGACTTTATTAGTGTTACTATAAAATGTGTTTTACTTGGTATTAAGCAAAAGATAACCATTTTAATCCTAACATAATTTTCATCTTCCGTTTTGAGAATGTAGAAATTTGTCTTTAAAGAAAATAGAGTAAAATAGTTACTGGTAATAATGAGGCTAAATTCACATTTCTCACAGATAGATGTGTGTTTTCTTTTTAAAAACGCTAATGACGATCCAATCTGTTAAGCGAAACCTCCCATGGACGATCCCATTTGTAAAAACAAGAAGGTCTTTATGGCAAAGAGTATCTATGCTATTGGGTCGTCTCACATTAGGTGCTTTACTGTATAGCGTGAAATCTCCAATGGACGACATAGCTGATGAGCTAACTCATTCCTTAACGCCTACATTTGGTAAATAAAACGATGAAGTCAGTTAACAATAGATTCAACAAGTTCCACGAACGAAAGTTATAACTTGATTATCACTAGTCAGTCCTGTAGTTTTAGTCACTCATTGGTGATTGAATTAGATCAAACCGCTATTTAATTTGGAATGTGATTAGCATTTCAATTCTCGAAGAAATAAAATTCTCTTCCTTACGTTATGTAATACAAAGAATGAAGCGCTTCCAAGCCAAGTTAACTAAGCTCATAAGAATAACAAGTCCGATGAACGAAGGCTATAACCTGACTATCACTGGTCAGTTCTGAAGTTTGTCGGTCATTGGCGATTGAGTTAAATAAATCAAGTTGTTTCAATTTTTGTAAATGTGGACAATCAGATAATTTGTTCACTGTAAAAGCTTTAATGTGATCGATTCTTTTGTGTAAAACCTTCCGCTGGCACAAACCCTCTTATCAGTAAAATCTCCCTTCAGCAACTATGTGAAGAGAAAATCCTCCCATAGCACACATCTGAAGAGCAAAACTACCTTTATCAATACATATTATAAATAAAACATTTCCCGAGCCAACCACTGAGAAATAAAATATTCCTTGAGCGACTCACTTGATGTGTACAACCTCCGTTAAGCGAGATATTTCAAGAATAATCCTTGCCCGGAGCGGCACACTTGAAGAGTGAACCTCTTGCAAGCGAACAATCTGACGAGCAAAACCTCCCTTGAGCCACATATCTGAAGAATAATCCCAACCTATGAGCTTAATCTCTGAAGATAAACCTCAGTTCAGCGACGTATCGAAAGAGTAAATATCCATTCAGGGACCAATCTGATAAGAAATTTGACCCCGGGTCAATTTATCTGAAGAGTACCCTTTCCTTGAGCAAAACATCTGCAGAATGAAACCTCCCTTAAGTGAAACACCTAAAGTGTAATATCTCCCTTGAGAGATATCTGAAGTGGAACCTTCTCCTGAGAGACATATTAAAGCTCCCTTGAGCGACAAATTTAAAGAGTAAACCTCATTTTAGCGACGTACCTAATGAACAAAACCTCTCTTTAACGAACACCCGAAAAGATAACTACTTTGAGCTACCTATCTGAAGATTAACAACTCCATTGAGCGACATAAGTGAAGCGTAAACTTCTTGAGCGGGAAACTCAATAGCAATATCTCCTTAAAGAGCGGAAAGCATCTAAGAATTTAAAAATCTCTTGAGCGGTCCATCTGATTATTAAAACCCTCTTTGATCGACATACCCCAACTGTAAACATACTTTGAATAACCAATCTGAGGAGTAACACCTTCCTTGAGTCATAGTTCCGAAAAGTAAAAACAAAAAAATTCGAAGGCGAAAATTTTCTTTAATTATAAAATCGTTCCACAAGCTTTCGAAACAGTCGGTGTCCTTCAACTAGCATAAATTTACAAGGAACGCTGATAAAAAGATAGACTTATATACATACCGCGGCAATGATATTTTAAAAATTAGATAATGGAGAATATGTAAACATAAAACTAAAGAAATATGCAAATAATTATATGAAAAAAAGGAGATAAAGTATGCTTACCATCAAGAGGGTAATAATTACAAACGGGATAGTGCCAAATAAAGAAAACTATTATCTAGGCGAGGGTTGAAGCTGGGATGTTGCAGTAATGGTCAGGAAGGTCTATTGTCCGGTTTATGCTTTTGAGTTTTTGGGAAACCAAAGCTTCCGATACTAGTCTTTGGTGCCTGTTCTGTCTGTTGCTTAATGTACTCTTGCTTGGTTTAGGTTGAAAGTATGCTCTGTCATGTGGTTATACTGATATATTCAAGGTTTGCTGTCACGGTTTTTACTCATCTGCGATGCTCAGTAAGACGTATCCCTACTGTTCTGCCTGTCTCACCCACGTCATCACATCCAGTGTATGAGACAGAGTAGACAACATCGGGGCAAATAAAGGGAGACTATTGTTGAGTTCTTGGTGATAGGGTGTTTCAGTCTGGGGCCTAGGTCGGGATGTGGCTGAAATATGTGTTGATTCTAAATTTATGTAAGGTGCGAGCAATTGAGTTGGATATGGGAGAGTACGGAATCATACAAGTGGCTTTGTAAACTCTGGCTCGGGGTAGATTTCAGGGATGGAAACTGCTATTGTATAAAGGATAGCATTGAGGTGTCCGATGGTGTTTTTTTTTCGGAAGCCTTAAAATAAGGCAAGGAATAGTGGGTATATGATTTATTTGAGAGTTCTCTTTCAACGTTGATTTTAAAGCAGATCGAGCAGTGAGAGGAGAAATGGGTATATTCTGGAGGTATTTATTTTTATAAAATACAATCGAATAGAATTTGGCGATGGTGCGTTCTTGTATATTATCTAAAAATGGAATGACATGGTTATGTTCTATTTCTAGGGAGAATGAAATGTTTGGGTTGTAGGAATTCAAAGTGTCTAGGATATATGAGGTCGGGGTAATTTCTTAGGCACAGATCGTCGTTGATGTATCGACGCCAGAGAAAGATATCGTAGTGATGTTTGGAGTTGATCCAGGAGTCTAAATAAGACATGACAATCGCAATGGTCAATAGGGAGCTGCCCATCGGGGAGCCTCTGCTTAAACAGTAGATTATTGCAAGTGAACACGGTCATGTCTAGTCATGCTCTGGTAGGTTGTGTGATTTTGTTGATAGTTGAGGTGTCTGTGTTTAGATCTGTAAGTAATTTTCCTATACTCCCTAATATGAGGTATTGTGGTAGGCTGAGGTACATGGAGTCGACATCGAATAAATACATGACGTGATTTAGGCAAGGAATGAGGCTGAGTAGTTCTGTTATGAATCTTGGATATTTGAGATGGAGAATAGGTTGGTACGTTGTATTGAAAATACATACCAACCCCTATTCTGCATCTCAAATATCCAAGATTCATAACCGAACTACTCAGCCTCACTCCTTGCCTAAATCACGTCATGTATTTATTCGAGGTCGACTCCATGTACCTCAGCCTACCACAATCCCTCATATTAGAGAATATAAAAAAATTACTCACAGATCTAAACACAGACACCTCAACTATCAACAAAATCACACAACTTACCAGAGTATGACTAGACATGACCGTGTTCACTTGCAATAATCTACTGTTTAAGCAGTGGCTCCCCGATGGACAGCTCCCTATTGACCATTGCGGCAGCTATTGTCATGTCTTATTTAGACTTCTGGATCAACTCCAAACATCACTACGATATTTTTCTCTCGCGTCGATACATCAACGACGACCTGTGCCTAAGAAATTATCCCGACCTCATATATCCTAGACACTTTGAATTCCTACAATCCAAACATTTCATTCTCCCTAGAAATATAACATAACCATGTCTTTCGTTTTTAGATATTATAATTATACAAAACCCATCGCCAAATTCTATTTAATTGTATTTTATATGAATATCTACCCTCAGAATATACCCATTTCTCCTCTCACTGCCCAATCTGCTTTAAAATCAACGTTGAAAGAGCATTATCAAATAGATCACACACCCACTGTTCCGTGCCTTATTTTAAGGCTTCCGAAAAAACAAACACCATTGGGAACAATTTGCTTTATACAATAGCAGTTTCCATCCCTGAAATCTACCCCGAGCCAGTTTACAAAGCCACTTGTGTGATTCCGTACTCTCCCATATCCAACTCAATTGCTCGCACCTTACGTAAATTTAGAATCAACACATATTTCAGCCACACCCCAACCTAGGCCCCAGACTGAAATACTCTATCACCAAGAACTCAACAATAGACTCCCTTTATTTGCCCCGATGTTGTCTACTCTGTCTCATACACTGGATGTGATGACGTGGGTGAGACAGGCAGAACAGTAGGGATACGTCTTACTGAGCATCGCAGATGAGTAAAAAACTTGACAACACATCTTTAATATATTAGTATAACCACATGACAGGGCACACTTTCAACCTAAACCAAGCAAGAGTACATTATAACAACAAGCACCAAAGACTAGTATCGGAAGCCTTGGTTTCCCAAAAACTCAAAAGCATAAACCGAACAATAGACCTTCCTGACCATTGCTGCAACATCCTAGCTTCAACCCTCGCCTAGGAAATAGTTTTCTTTTTTTGGTACTATCCCATTTATAATTATTACTCCCTTGATGGTAAGCATACTTTATCTCCTTTTTTCATATACATATTTGCATATTTCTTCAGTTTTATGTTTACATATTATCCATTATCTAATTTATAAAAAAATCATTGCCTCGGTATGTATATAAGGTTATCTTTGTACTAGTGTTCCTTTTAAATTTATACCAGTTGAAGGACCGAATGGTTCGAAAGCTTGTGAAACGATCTTAGAATTTAATTTTTCTCTTGGTATATCTTCACGGCGAGAGATTTTATCTTTTATAACAATATCTGCAGTGTGAATATCTCTTGACAAATCTGATGATTAAAACAATATGCGATTATGAGTCGCTCAATGGAGGTTTTCTTTTTTTAATAACCCACTCAAGTGAGTTTTACTCTTCAGATGTGTCGCAAAAGGAAGATTTACTCTTTATATATGTCGCTCAATCGAAGTTTTCAGATATGTCTCTCAAGGGAGGTTTTAATAATAAGATGGGTCGCTAAAGGGAGGATTGTTTTTTAAATGGATTCGTTCTGGTGTGGTGTTGATCTTCAGATTTATCGCTCAACTAATGTTAATCTTCAGATGTCTCTCAACGGAGGCTTGCGTTTCAAATAATTTGTGCAATTGAGGTCAATTTGTAGATATGTCGATCAAGGAATTTTTATTCTCATATGTGTCGCTCAGTGGAGGTATTCCTCATTTGATGGATCGCTCAATGGAGGTTTACTCTTCAGCTTTGTCACCGTAGGGAGGCTTTTATCCATAGTTATGTCTCTCAAGGGAGTTTTTTTTAAATAAAATGGGTCGATCAAAGGGTGTTTACCTTTCAGATAGGTCGCTAAGGAAGGTTTCCCTCATCGGATTCATCCCTAAAGGAAGGTTCACTCATCAATATGTCGCTCACGGGAGGTTGAATCATCAGATGGGTGGTTCAAGCGAGGTTTACTCCTCAGATGTGTCGCTCAAGGACGGTTTACTTCTCATATATATCGTTTAAGAGAGATTCTGAATAGAAAATTTCCCCTGAGCGACATATAAAGAGTAAACCTACCCTTGTGAGCGACACATCTGATAAATAAACCTTTCCTAAGCGACATATGCGATATTTGTCGTGTAAGGGATGTTTTACTTGTCATATCGTTGCTCAAGGAAGATTTCACCCATTGCATATGTCGCTTAACGAAGGTCTTAATCATCTAATGAGTCGCTCAAAGGAAGTTATAATCATAAGATATTCCTTTTAAAGGAATTATTTTGTTCATGAAGAGTAAACCTCAACTGAGCGAAACATGTGAAGAGTTAACCTCATTTAATCGACATGTGTAATGATTAAAAACAGTCGAAACATCTATTAACGATTGCCTAAAAGATTAATATAACCGTTCTTTCCCTTGTTGTTGGTCGCTGATTGGAGATTGAGCTACTTCAGTTATAGGTATTTTACAAAGTACTTGCTCAGAGAGGTGAGCGAGTAAAACCTAACTTAAGTAAACTTCTTTGTGAAATCCCAAATGTGTACAATCAAAAAGTACTTACCTTGCATGACCTAACCTCTTATCTGCTACCTATCTGGCAAGCGAACTTCTAGAGCGATCAATTTGATAAAAAAAAAAAAAGAATTGAAATTAACTAATCCAACCTCCATAAAAAGACCAGTTTCAAACGATCCCCGCCCATTAATGTGCTGAGACAGTCGTACATGGTATGTTATATCTTATTGATGTTGAAAAAAGGAACCTCCATTAGGTTACCTCATATTAACCTAATACTCTTGCAACTTCTGGCATTGGTTTCTCATTTAAGCTTAGGATAATTATTCTCAAGTCATATATTAACATCAGAAATCCGTCTTTTATTAAAGTGATTATAGCGTTTATAGGAATGCCTTCCACATAAGCGACTCATCACCTAAAGCAAAGACTTTAGTATTTCAAGTAGAAAATTACCAGACACGAGATGAATTATTTCGAATGATAGACTGCCTTCAAGATAGACCGGAAGTATATCTTATATTGGGAGGTCACTAATGGGAAGTTTCGCGCCATTAATATAATTTTGAACATATCCGTATGTAGGAAAACTCCTATAACCGATCAAATGATGAGCGACCAATCTGAATGATACTTTCGTAGAGTTAGAAATGAACTGAGCTAGCCCAACCTCCACGATGAGAGATCACTTCCAGGAGAAACGAGGAGTGTCAGTCGCTGGTTGATGGGAGGTTCAACTGTTTGTGATAAACTCTCAAATATAAAGGATGACATCTCCTGCTCTTGGAGGTGGTCTCTAATTGGATATTGAATTAGATAGCTTTTTTACCGACAAAAGAGTGGTTATTCAGGAGTTAGGAGATAATAACGTTGGTTGCTCATTAGAGAGACTTATTTAATTATATAAATCTCCTCTCTTTATAATTTTTCTCTTTAACCTTACTAACAACTAAAGGAAAGAGATTATTTAGTTCTTGGAAACTTTGGGTTGAGAAATACATCTATTGGTTTGTTGGAGAATAAATATTATATGTTAACTATGGGAATTTATATTCGCAGTGCTAATTGGCATAATCACTCTTGTGAAATTGACTTGGGAGCTCTTAATCCGCTTATGTGTTGTGCATGTTCGCCTAATTTAGAACAACAAGCGTTGTCGAAGCTTTCTGGTCACCCTGATTGCTTTGGAACTTCAGTGAAATTTGATAAATCTTTTTTTTTTTCTTTTAAGGTATTATATACTTTGGAAAATAAGTGAACATATATTTTCCCAAATTTAAGACAAATGATGAAAGTTCAAACATTTATTCATGTATAAATTCTCTTTCTAAAAATTGAATGAAACCTCCCATGAGTAACTCTTATGATGTGCGACCGTCTTAATGAGACCACCGTTGTGTAGTCAAAATCGACAATCTGGCATAACCCAACCTCGTATGAGAGACCACCTTTGTAAAATAGAAATCGACAATCTCACATAACCCAATCTCGTATGAGGGACCACCATTGTAAAATAGAAATGGACAATCTCACATAACCCAACCTTGTATGGGAGACCACCTTTGTGAAATCTAAATCGACCATCTCACATAACCCAATCTCGTATGAGAGACCACCTTTGTGAAATAGAAATCTACAATCTCACATAACCAAATCTCGTATGAGAGACCACCATTGTAAAATAGAAATCACAATCTGGCATAACCCAATCTCGTATGAGAGACCACCATTGTAAAATAGAAATCGACAATCTGGCATAACCCAACCTTGTATGGGAGACGACCTTTTTGAAATAGAAATCGACAATCTGGCATAACCCAACCTCGTATGAGAGACCACCTTTTGAAATCTAAATCGACAATCTGGCATAGCCCAACCTCCTATGAGAGACCACCATTGTAAAATTGAAATCGACAATCTGGAATAACCCAATCTTGTATGGGAGACCACCTTTTTGAAATAGAAATCGACAATCTGGCATAACCCAACCTCCTATGAGAGACCACCTTTGTGAAATCTAAATCGACAATCTGGCATAACACAACCTCGTATGAGAGACCACCTTTGTGAGATCAAAATCGACAATCTTGCATAAAGCAACCTTCTATGAGAGACCACCTTTGTGAAATCTAAATCGACAATCTGGCATAACCCAACCTCCTATGAGAGACCACCTTTGTGAAATCTAAATCGACAATCTGGCATAGCCCAACCTCTTATGAGAGACCACCTTTGTGAAATCTAAATCGACAATCTGGCATAATCCAACCTCCTATGAGAGACCACCTTTGTGAAATCTAAATCGACAATCTGGCATAGCCCAACCTCTTATAAGAGACCACCTTTGTGAAATCTAAATCGACAATCTGGCATAGCCCAACCTCCTATGAGAGACCACCTTTGTGTAATCTAAATCGACAATCTGGCATAACCCAACCTCCTATGAGAGACCACCTTTGTGAGATCAAAATCGACAATCTTGCATAAAGCAACCTCGTATGAGAGACCACCTTTTTGAAATAGAAATTGACTATCTGGCATAACCCAACCTCGTATGAGAGATCACTTTTGTAGAATCACAATTGACAATTTGGCAATAACTTCGAAATCGAAATTCATTATTCAAGGTAAAATTTCGAAAAATATTTCTACAGGGATTTCTCACAGTGAGTTTCCTATTTTATTATATAACACTTTGTTCGCACTTCTTGTAAGAAACAGTCGATGTTTTAGAAGCCCGTA